>JBAIAC010000150.1:0-39591 GCA_037349315.1 Chelydra serpentina
GATATTTATATCCAATAACTGTCCCCTCGTCCCAGATTAAAGAACCCCCAAGGGAGCCGTCGGGCTCCTTAGCTGCACTCGCGGGGGGGGGTGGGAGGGGGGGAAGCCACATACTGGGGGGGTGGGGTATTGGGTGGCTGGCATTCTCAGGGAGTGGGGTGTTTGTGTCCCTCCCCATCCTGCACTTCAGAGCTGAATGAGCCAAAGGGGAAATGGTTCTGAGCCAGAATCAGTCGCATCCTCACGGCCGGGCCGACGCGGCAGGGAGTTCCGCAGGGCCTGGTGTGTCTTATGCCAGTCTGGGGCAATCGGACCTGCCTCCCCTCATGCCATTTCTCCCCCTTCCCCCTCTGATGAGCTCCGGGACCCCAGGGCTGGTGATGGGGACCCCGGGACCCTGCGTTCTGCTCTGCCCCGCCTCAGCGAGGTTCTGAAATACCTGGGCTCCCCCCCCAGCTCTGCCGGTGCCTCTCACTCCCGACCCGCAGCCCCGGGCTCCCCCCCACCCCCAGCTCTGCCGGTGCCCCTCACTCCCGACCCGCAGCCCTGGGCTCCCCGCCCAGCTCTGCCGGTGCCCCTCACTCCCGACCCGCAGCCCCTGCTAGCCCAGCCCTGGGCTTCCCCCCAGCTCTGCCGGTGCCCCCTCACTGCTGACCCGCAGCCCCCTGCTAGCCCAGCCCTGGGCCCTCCCCACCCGGCAGTTCTGCGCCCAGCAAGTCCCCCGCTCTGCCCCCCCCATCCCCACCCTTGCTCCAGCCTGGGAACGCACTAGGGGAACGCCGTTCCCATAATCGGGTAGGGAGCGCGCCGGGAGGTCACACAAATCTCAACACCCCGGCACTTAAATCTCCATCCATGAAAGGCCCCCATTAGTCCAATCGCGTCCCGCTCCTGCCCTGGAGAGCGGTTAGCGGCTCGCCCTGGCAGATCAATAGCAGCGGGATAATAAATATGCCCAGGCCCTTATGTCCCAATTCAATTTCCACGCCAGGGCCCGAGGAAGGTGTGACGGAGTAGAGAGTGAGGTGGATTCAACCTGGGAGGTTTGTGGGGGAGGTTCCCTGGGACCTGCGGCATTGCATTAGGAAAGGGAGACTTTACCTGGGGCTGGAACATGAGCCAGGACGGGGGTTGGGAGGTGACACCTTTGGCTGGGAGAACGGACAAAAGGCGAGAGGAGGAGCCCCGGGGGGAGGGGAAGAGCCTCCTGGAGTTTTTGTCTGTGTGGTTTCAGTTGGAGCTGGCTTGGGAAGAGGAGGGGAGGGGGGCAGACAGGGTCTGGCCTCCCTGCCCCGTTTGGAGCTGTGGGGCGAAATGCAGGGAGCCCCCAGGCTGGGGTCTAAGCTCCCTGCCCCCCGGAAGGACCCGACTGAGGGGTCCTGGTTGTACTGACAAGCTCTGGTTGGGCTGTGTTCCTGGCATCTCTAATAAACCTTCTGTTCTACTGACTGGCTGAGACTCCCAGTGAATCCGGGGAAGAGGGGTGCAGGGCCGGACTCCCCTATACTCGTGACAGAAGGCGACGATCCGGACTCGGCCGGGGAAGGGGCCCTCGGACGTCGTGCGTCCCTGAGCGCTGGGCGGGGGGTGGGGGGGAGATTTTACTGTATTTTCTTCTTTAGCTTCCCTTCGGCGTCTCTATTTGATGGAAGGCCGGGAGGGCTGGAGGCTAAGGTGGTTAAAAAAGCACATGGCTCTGCCGGTGCCCCTCACTCCCGACCGGCAGCCCCTGCTAGCCCAGCCCTGGGCTCCCCCAGCTCTGCCGGTGCCCCTCACTCCCGACCGGCAGCCCCTGCTAGCCCAGCCCTGGGCTCCCCCTCCCCCAGCTCTGTCGGTGCCCCTCACTCCCGACCCGCAGCCCCTGCTAGCCCAGACCTGGGCTCCCCACACACAGCTCTGCCGGTGCCCCTCACTCCCAACCGCAGCCCCTGCTAGCCCAGCCCTGGGCTCCCCCCTCCCCCAGCTCTGCTGGTGCCCCTCACTCCCGACTCGCAGCCCCCTGCTAGCCCAGACCTGGGCTCCCCACACACAGCTCTGCCGATGCCCCTCACTCCCGACCCGCAGCCCCTGCTATCCCAGCCCGAGATTCCCCACACACAGCTCTGCCAATGCCCCTCGCGCCGTGATCATGGGGGACTTCAAGCTGAGTGACATGCCGGAGGTCTCACGCTGCCAGCAGTAAAACGTCCTTGGAATGTCTATATATTATAGATGAGAATTTCCGAGCCCGGCAAGTGTTGCATCCAACACAGGGGAATTCTCGACTCGCCCTCGCCTTGACAGATGAAGAGGAACTGATCACAGAACCAAGAATTAATGGTAACTTAGGTACAAGTGATCATGACTTGATTCACATTTATTACGGGCCAGCAGAAGAAAGCCCAGACCAGAGGTGTAGATAGACTTGGTGGTTTCAAAGCCCCAGCATCACAGCGCTGTAAACAATTGGGAGCCAGATCAGCTGGGAGGCAGTAATTTAATTAGAAAAATGTGAATGATAATTGGCAACACTTAACTAGATGCCTAAAAAACCTGAATCCGACAATTGCAGCAGAAGGCCGTGTTGGTTCAAAAGCGGATCTGGTTTAGGAGGGGAGGGACGCTGTAACCATTTTAAAAAATCATATATACGAAGGAAGAAAGGGGACGTTGGTAAGGAATATAAAAATCAGAAGCTGGGATTGTAGAAAAGTGATAAGGGAAACAAAAGGTGACATCTGCATCCAGCAGAGTTAAGGACAATAATAAGGAGTTTTTTAAAGTATATTAGGAACAAAAAGAATCCTGACAATGGTATTGGTCCATTAGTAGATGGAAATGGTGAAATGATCAATAATCATGCAGAAAGGGCGGAGGAGTTCCATTAATATTTCTGGTCTGTATGTGGAAAAAAAATCAGATGCTGTAGTCATATCCTATGATCACACTCTTTCCATTCCTCTAGTATCCCAAGAAGATGTTAAACAGCAGCTACTAAAGTTAGACATTTTTAAATCAGCAAAAACCTGCATCCAAGAGTTTTAAAAGAGCTGGCTGAGACGCTCGCTAGAGGGTCTGGGAACAAGCGGACCATAGCTGCTAGACACAGGGTCCCCTGCCAGCCACCGGAGCAGCGCTGTCCAGGCAGTGATGGGGAGGCTGCCAGTTTGGATGGGGAGACTTTGCGACCTTGGAAGGGGAGGACTCCATTGACCTACCTGGAGGGCCAACCATGTCCTGAAGAAAGAGCGGTGGGACCTGGAAGGAGCCAGTCCCCAGAGCGGCCAGGAGAAGGCACCCACGCGGTGGTGCGACCGTGCTGGGGTCCTGGGGTCAAGGGCGATGCTGACAAACTGGAAAGGGGCCAGCGGATGATGGAAGGGTTCGAAACCTGCCTGAGAGCGAGAGAGACCAGCAGCTCAGACCGTTTAGTTCAAGCGAGAAACGGTTCGGGGGAGACTCGGGCCCGTCGGTCCGTGTCTCCCGGGGAAGGAATTCGTAACCCCGGGCTCTGGCCCTAGCGGGGGCAGGTCTAACGGTGCCAGGGCTGACGTGACGCTGGACAAAGTCAGACCGGGAATAAGGCGAAAAATGTTCCCGGTGAGAGTAACTAACGGCAGGAACCATTTACGCGGGGGTGGGGTGAATCTCTTCCCGGCCAGGTTTTAAATTGGGATTTCCGTGGTGCTGTGATGGGAGGTTTTTCTCACAGCTCTGCTCTAGGATTTACTTAGGGGGGGGGCCTGCTAGCCCAGCCCTGGGCTCCCCCCCCCCAGTTCTGCCGGTGCCCCTCACTCCCGACCCGCAGCCCCTGCTCTCCTAGCTGGGGGTAGGAGACCGAACCTGCCCCAGGAGAGGCCCCGGCTGCTCCCCCAGCCCGGGGGGGGGGCCGCGGGGAGTCCTGCTCTGACAGCCCCTGTCAGTGATAATGACCGGCTGGGAGCCCAGGCCCCGGGGCAGGCGCTGAGCTCGTTAGGCGATTTAATGAGGGAGGCAGGCGCTGCCTCTGGCTGTTTGCTCCCCTGCTCGCCAGCCCCGCTGCATTACGCTGGGGGGGCCGCGCAGGCTCTGCCCCCCCCCCCGCCAGCTCCCCACAACCGTCATCCTGCACCGCAGCCTCACCTGCCCATCGC
This sequence comes from Chelydra serpentina, assembly GCA_037349315.1. Classification (NCBI taxonomy): domain Eukaryota; kingdom Metazoa; phylum Chordata; order Testudines; family Chelydridae; genus Chelydra; species Chelydra serpentina. The sequence goes on from JBAIAC010000150.1 coordinate 4,113, forward strand.
AGGGCCCAGCCCCTGCTCCCCTGGGAGATCCCCTGGGAGATCCCCTGCCCGCCCCCCCAGGGCCCAGCCCCCGCCCCCCCTGGGAGATCCCCTGCCCCCCTCCCAGGGCCCAGCCCCCGCTCCCCTGGGGATCCCCTGCCCGCCCCCCTCCCAGGGCCCAGCCCCCGCTCCCCTGGGGATCCCCTGCCCGCCCCCCAGGGCCCAGCCCCCGCCCCCCTGGGAGATCCCCTGCCCCCCCAGGGCCCAGCCCCCGCTCCCCTGGGGGATCCCCTGCCCGCTCCCCCCAGGGCCCAGCCCCCGCTCCCCTGGGGGATCCCCCTGCCTGCCCCCCAGGGCCCAGTCCCCGCTCCCCTGGGGGATCCCCCAGGGCCCAGCCCCAGCTCCCCTGGGGATCCCCCCTGCCCCCCCCCAGGGCCCAGCCCCCACTCCACTGGGGGATCCCTCTGCCCGCCCCCCTAGGGCCCAGCCCCCGCTCCCCTGGGGGATCCCCTGCCCGCCTGCCAGGGCCCAGCCCCCTCTCCCCTGGGGGATCCCCCTGCCTGCCCCCCAGGGCCCAGACCCCGCTCCCCTGGGGGATCACCCTGCCTGCCCCCCCAGGGCCCAGACCCCGCTCCCCTGGAGGATCCCCCTGCCCCCTCCCCCAGGGCCCAGCCCCTCACCCCCCACATCCAGCCTCTGCAGGAGTCACTGGATTTCGTCGCTTCCCCTCTGCCAACCCCCCAGCCCAGGTCTCTGCCGTGGGGGGAGCAGCCCCCAGCAGCCCCAGCCCCACGCACGACTCCCTCCCGCCACTAGGCCCCTGCTCTGAGTCCCATCCCCTCGAGGGGGCCCGAGTCTCCCATCCCCATCCCACCCCCCTGCACACAGGGGAGGGGGACCTGGGGGGGGGGGAGCTGTAGCCCCTCCTGGGGGTGAAGGAATTTGCATGTGTTATCGGCTCCCCGAGGGATTTTGCATAAGCTAGTGGGGGCGCCGGCCCTGCGCTGCCGAACCGGCCGATAAGCAACTCGCTAGAGATAAAACCCAGACGATTGGGGGGGGGGGGATGCTGCCAGGTGTCCGCCCCCCTCCAGGGCAGGTGTCTCCTCCGTGCTGCAGGAAATTGGCTGAGGACGGGGGGGTGGGGGGGCCCCTCTCTCCCGGCTGGCCGGTGTCAGAGCAGGAACGGCTCCGGCTACTCCCTAGATCACAGGAACCCCCGAGATGGGCCCCCCTGCAGCTCAGACACAGCCAGGGCCTGGGGGGGGGGGGGGGCAAGAGCTGCCCAGGGAGGCGAAGGGATTCGGCCCAGTTCAGCCAGCAAGATCAGTGGCAGAGGCAGGAAAAGAACCCAGGAGTCCTGACCCCCCTTTCCCCCGATCTCTGCTCTGACCACTAGACCCCGCCTCCCCAAGCTGGGCCAGAGAACCCAGGAGTCCTGACCCCCCTTTCCCTGACCTCTGCTCTGACCACTAGTCCCCCCCCCCCAAGCTGGGCCAGTGTCATGGAGTATAGGGGAGTCCGGCCCTGCACCCCTCTTCCCCGGATTCACTGGGAGTCTCAGCCAGCCAGTAGAACAGAAGGTTTATTAGAGATGCCAGGAACACAGTCCAACCAGAGCTTGTCAGTACATCCAGGACCCCTCAGTCGGGCCCTCCGGGGGGCAGGGAGCTTAGACCCCAGCCTGGGGGCTCCCTGCATTTCGCCCCACAGCTCCAAACGGGGCAGGGAGGCCAGACCCTGTCTGCCCCCCTCCCCTCCTCTTCCCAAGCCAGCTCCAAACTGAAAACACACAGACAAAAACTCCAGGAGGCTCTTCCCCCTCCCCCCGGGGGCTCCTCCTCTCGCCTTTTGTCCGGTCTCCCAGCCAAAGGTGTCACCTCCCAACCCCCGTCCTGGCTCATGTTCCAGCCCCAGGTAAAGTCTCCCTTTCCTAATGCAATGCCGCAGGTCCCAGGGAACCTCCCCCACAAACCTCCCAGGTTGAATCCACCTCACTCTCTACTCCGTCACAGCCAGAGAACCCAGGAGTCCTGACCCCCCTTTCCCTGACCTCTGCTCTGACCACTAGACCCCCCCTCCCCAAGCTGGGCCAGAGAACCCAAGAGTCCTGACCCCCCTTCCCCGACCTCTGCTCTGACCACTAGACCCCCTCCAGCCCCCTCCAGCGCTTGCAAACTTGGCCTCCGAATCCTTCATCAGAAGCAAATCGGGGCCTCAGTTCCCCTCGGGCCGGAGCTGGGCGCTGGCGGGGGTGGGGAGTGGGGGGGACAATGGGGGGGCGCAGGGAGTGAGTGGGGGGGTCGCAGGGGGGTTGCAATCCGATGTAATTGTTTCTGTCCAGAGGCCCGAGGCGCGAGAACAATCCGAGGCGGGCGCCGGAGCCGGCGGGTTATTTTTGTTGTGATGTGGGGGGCGGGGGAAGGGGGGGGCACCGACTGCCTCAATCATGCGCATCTATTACTGCCCTGTCGGGTCCAATCACGTCACCGGGACCTTTCCAGGGGGTGGCTGGCGTTTCCTCCCAACCAGGCCAGAGTTTGGGGAGGGGGCAGGTTGTCGGGGGCTGTTGGGGGGGCAGGTTGTGGGGCGTGTTGAGTGGGGCAGGCTGTGGGGGGTGTTGAGGGGGGTCAGGTTTGTAGGGGGGTGTTGTGGGGGCAGGCTGTGGGGGGTGTTGAGGGGGCAGGCTGTGGGGGTGTTGGGGGGCAGGTTGTGGGGGGTGTTGAGGGGGGTCAGGTTGTGGGGGGTGTTGTGGGGGGCAGGCTGTGGGGGGTGTTGGGGGGCAGGCTGTGGGGGGATGTTGAGGGGGCAGGCTGTGGGGGGTGTTGGGGGGGCAGGCTGTGGGGGTGTTTGGGGGGCAGGTTGCAGGGGGGTGTTGAGGGGGTCAGGTTTCAGGGGGGTGTTGAGGGGGGTCAGGTTGCAGGGGGGTGTTGTGGGGGGTGTTGTGGGGGGTCAGGTCTCAGGGGGGGTGTTGAGGGGGGTCAGGTTGCAGGGGGGTGTTGAGGGGGGTCAGGTTGCAGGGGGGGTGTTTGTGGGGGGTGTTGTGGGGGGCTAGGAATGGAAGAAACCGAGGCCCGAGGGATCTGCTGGGCTGCAGCGTGTGGAAATTGACAAGAGCGGCTTTAGCATAAGGCAGATGGCAAGGAAATGTACCCCCCCAACACACACACACATCCCCCCCCAACACCCCCCCCCAACACACACACATCCACCCCCAACACACACACACATCCCCCCCCAACACACACACACATCCTCCCCCAACACACACATCCCCCCCAACACACACACATCCCCCCCAACACACACACATCCCCCCCAACACACACACCCCCCAACACACACACATCCCCCCCCAACACACACACACATCCCCCCCCAACACACACCCATTCCCCCCCCCGCCTGGCTACCGAGCCTGGTGCCTCGGGACTCAGCTCTGGCAAAGATCCGTCTCTTTCCGTGGGGAGCCAAGGTGGGGGGATAAACCCCTGGGGGCGCCCGGGATGCCACACGCCAGGGGTGTGAGAGAGCTCAGCATTGGTGTCATGTTACAACGGGGTAAACTGAGGCACGCGGGGTGACGTTAGCATTCCCAGCAAGCCGTCGCTGGCAGAGTGGAGGAATAGAACCCAGGAGTCCTGGCTCTCCCAGCCCACCTGTGCTCTAACCACTAGACCCTCCCTCTGCCCAAGCTGGGGATAGAACCCAGGAGTCCGGAGTTCCGATCTTCCAGACACCCTGGTTTCCATGAAGATTTCTGTGGCCTGAGAAATCCGGGGCTAGGCTAGCAGGGGGCTGCGGGTTGGGAGTGAGGGGCACCAGCAGAGCTGGGGGGGAGCCCAGGGCTGGGCTAGCAGGGGGCTGCAGGTCGGGAGTGAGGGGCACCGACAGAGCTGGGGGGGAGCCCAGGGCTGGGATAACAGGGGGCTGCGGGTCGGGAGTGAGGGGCACCGGCAGAGCTGGGTGGGAGCCCAGGGCTGGGCTAGCAGGGGGCTGCAGGTCGGGAGTGAGGGGCACCGACAGAGCTGGGGGGGAGCCCAGGGCTGGGATAACAGGGGGCTGCGGGTCGGGGAGTGAGGGGCACCGGCAGAGCTGGGTGGGAGCCCAGGGCTGGGCTAGCAGGGGGCTGCAGGTCGGGAGTGAGGGGCACCGGCAGAGCTGCATTGTGGGAAACTCGCCGGCATCTGCTCCATCTCTCACTTGTGCAGACGCCGCGTTGACACCCCGGCACGGTGAGGATTTGTGGGTGTTTTTAAAACCGCCATCGTCAGCGCAGCGGCGGGGGCGGGGGAGCCAGCGCCAGGCCCAGCCAGGGTCCCTGCAGGGCCGGTGTCTCCGGGGCTCCCTTCCCCGCGTCCAGCCCGCGATTAGCTCCCGTCTGCCCTGCCCCCCAGATCTCCCGAGATTTGGGGTGGGGTCAGAGGTAGCGGGGCTGCCCCGGGGTTCTGGGAGATCCTCCAGCCCCCAGCCCCGTCCCGCCACCCCAAACTGTCGGGCGGATAAGCCACAAACTGGGGCACTCCAGCCCCAGGGGTAGAACCCAGGAGTCCTGGCTCCCAGCGCCCCCCTCTAGCCACTAGACCCCACTCCCCTCCCACAGCTGGGGATGGAACCCAGGAGTCCTGGCTCCCAGCCCCCCGCTCTAACCACTAGACCCCCCGCCCGGAGTAGGGTGACCAGACCGCAAGTGTGAAAAATCAGGACAGGGCGTGGGGGGCAATAGGAGCCTATATAAGAAAAAGACCCAAAAATCGGGACTGTCCCTATAAAATCGGGACATCTGGTCACCCTACCCGGGAGGCCGGCGAGAGGCGACACCCCCCCCCCAGAGCCCACACGTGGGGTCTCGGGGGCTCCCTGTGGGTGGTCGCGCTCGTCCTCCCGGACTCTGCTCAGCCGGCTGCGGCGGGGGCCACCGGATATTCACGAGGGGCTGAGTGCGGGTAGGAGCCGCCCAGCGGGCCCCGGTGCACCGTGGGGCCGGAGACAGCTCCAGCAGAGACAGAATCTGTAGTGTCCCCACATGCCAGGCACCCCCCGCTTCTCCGGGCCGGGAGTGAGGGGCACCGGGGGAGCTGGGGGGAGCCCAGGGCTGGGCTAGCAGGGGGCTGTGGGTCGGGAGTGAGGGGCACCGGCAGAGCTGGGGGTGTGGGGGCCCCAGGGCTGGGCTAGCAGGGGCTGCGGGGCAGGAGTGAGGGGCACCAGCAGAGCTGGGGGTGTGGGGGCCCCAGGGCTGGGCTAGCAGGGGCTGCGGGTCGGGAGTGAGGGGCACCGGCAGAGCTGGGGGTGTGGGGGCCCCAGGGCTGGGCTAGCAGGGGGCTGCGGGGCGGGAGTGAGGGGCACCAGCAGAGCTGGGGGTGTGGGGGCCCCAGGGCTGGGCTAGCAGGGGCTGCGGGTCGGGAGTGAGGGGCACCGGCAGAGCTGGGGGTGTGGGGGCCCCAGGGCTGGGCTAGCAGGGGGCTGCGGGGCGGGAGTGAGGGGCACCGGGCCCTGGGGGTGTGGCATTCCCTGCCTGCCCTCTGCCCAGCATCCCCCCCCCGTTCCGCATCCCCCCCTCCTGTGCGATCACGCGGGCGCCGGGGGGGGGGCCCTTCCCCCAGACTCATTATCGCCGGATTAAACCCAGGCCCCCTCCAGGGGCGACCGCGGGCCTGTGATTGTCACCGCCGCCCATGGGCTGTGAACTAAATCCATGCTAATTAGCGCTGATTTGCATAGGGGGAAATACAAACCGCGCCGTCCTGGGCCCCGCCCATTAGTGGTTCTGCTCGGGCGGGTCGGCCTGTCTGGCGGGGGAAGGCGGGCGCGTGGCTCGGACGCCTGGGTTCTATTCCCGGCTCGGCCAAACACGCTGCCCCCCCCCCCCTCCCCTCGTGCCTCAGTTTCCCCACTTTGGCCTCCCTGGCCTGGTTCACTCCCAAGGCCTCGGGATTTCCCAGACGGGCCCAGGGCGGCTCTCTGGTCTGCCCCCCCCCCCCCCCGCCGGCACAGAGCCCCCGCCCGCCGGCACAGAGCCCCCCGGCTTATGGGGGGGACCCAGCGTCTTGGTTTCGGCTCCTCGGCCGGGACGCTGCTGGCCCCCCCGGCTCCGGGCCGGGGCTCCACAGGGCCCCGGGGGCCGCGTCGTCTCCGCCCCCTTTCTCGGGGTGAGGGGTGGCTAGGCCCGGGGTCGCGCCCCCTTCGGAGGCCTCCGCCGGCTTCCCATCCCCTCGCTCCGGGGACTCGCTTCTGGGTTCCCTCGGCCGGTGGGAGACGGAGCCGGGCGGGGGGGTGAGAACTGTCAGCCCAGCGAGGGGGGGGGGGGCGGGTCTGAGTGCCAGGCCCTCTGTGTGCGCCGGGGGGGGGAGTGTCAGGGGGCAATGTTTGGGGGTGTACAAGGGCTGTGGGGGGATATTAGGGGGGTGTCTATAGGCGGGTGTGTTTGTGTAGCGAGGTCCCTGCAGAGGGGTGTGGGTGTGTGTTTGTGTGCATGTGGCTGGGTGTGTAGCCGTGTGTCTGTTCAGGGCCTCGAAGGAGGGTGTGTTGTGTTGTGTTGTGTAGCTGCGCGCGGGCAGCGGCTGGCCCTTTAAGGGGCGGGGCGCTCAGCAGCACCTGAGCCAGGTGTAACCCCGCCCCCCCAGGTGCAGGGAGGGCCAGGCCGGGGGTCATGTGACCAGGAGCCAGGCCTGCTGGGAGGCCCAGGGGAGCGGCAGGCCCCTGGGACGGGCCGGGAGCGGCAGAGCCACTGGAGGGAAACTGAGGCAGCAGAAGGGCCTGACGCCAGACCAGGTAAGTCCGTGTTCCGGGGGGCGGGGGTCTGAGCTCTGCTTTCGCCGGGGCAGGTGGTGGCACCGGCCAGCCGAGGGTAGCGCTCCATGGGCCTTTTTCACAGGGACCCCCAGCTCCGCCGGCGCCCCTCACTCCCGACCTGCAGCCCCCTGCTAGCGCAGCCCTGCCCCACCCAGCTCCCCCGGTGCCCCTCACTCCCGACCTGCAGCCCCCTGCTAGCGCAGCCCTGCCCCCCCCCCCCGTGCCCCTCACTCCCGACCCGCAGCCCCTGCTAGCCCAGGCCTGGGCTCCCCCCATGCTCTGCCAGTGCCCCTCACTCCTGACCCGCAGCACCCCACTAGCCCAGCCCTGCCCCACTCAGCTCCCCCGGTGCCCCTCACTCCCGACCCGCAGCCCCTGCTAGTCCAGCCCTGGGCTCCCCCCACCCACTCTTCTGGTGCCCCTCACTCCTGACCTGCAGCCCCCCCCCCCGCTAGCCCAGCCCTGCCCCTCCACTCAACCCCCCCCCCCTCCTTGCACTAACTGCCAAGGCTTCTCTGCCCTTCACACCCCCCACCTCCCCTCCCCCCCCCACCCCCCCGCTGGCTCGGAGGCTGCTTCTCCCTTGATCTCTGGCGCGTCTCTGATCTCTGGGCACCGGCGCCGGCTCCTTTCATCCCCCCTCGTTCCCGAGCTGCGGGACTGGCAGCGTGGTGGGGCGGGTACCACTGCCCGGTGTGGGGCTGGGAGAGGCGGCTGGGGGTGAGAAGGGGCTGAGGTGCCCTCGGCCATGGGACGGGGTGGGGGGGGGGGGACAGCTGGCGCCCCCCTCCCGGAAAGGGACAGAAAACGGATCTCGGGCTGGCGCTGCTGCTTCTCCTGCCGCGGGGACACGCTGAATGGGTGGGTGGGGAAACTGAGGCACAGGGAGGGTCACGTGTGTTGCCCCAAGCCCCAGAGAACTGGGCGTGGAAGCCAGGCTTAGCCGCCCGGGAGCCTGGGGGTCGGCACCCAGGCCCCACGGATGCCCTGGTCACCCCTTGGTGTGCCCGAGCCCCCCAAAGCTCCGTGACCCACCCCCATACACTGGTGCTCCGTGGTAACCCCCGTACCCGCCCAGGCCCAAACTGCCACCTCCCTAATGCCCCCACCTCCCTCCAGGCCTGTCCCGGGATTGAGAGAAACCACATAATAGAGGGAATCAAATCCCAAATAACAATAAACCCCCCACCCCCACACACACACCCACACACACAGTGACAGGGGGTCTGACCCGGACGGGATTGGATGGACCGGTGGGTCTGAGCTGTGCGGGGGGGTGGGATACGGGATTGGACGGACCGGTGGCTCTGACCCATACGGGTGGGGGGCCGGATATTCCAGAGAAACGCCTGCCCCCGTCTCTTCTAACACCCCCTGCCCCTCTTGGTAACTGAACCAGCCCCCCAAATCCCTCATCTAAAGACACTGAGAACAACAAACCAGCCCCCCCGCCCCCAGGGGCCTGATCCAGCTCCGTGTGGCCGGATCCTGCAGGTTCTCCCCGCCCCCCCCCCCCCCCCCGGTAAATGTCAAATCTGCAATTAGGCGACTGCCGCGCGGCGCTTTGTGAGGAGGGGGGGGCGGTTATTTCCCCCTTGCCTGCGTACAGCCCGTAAACACTCAATTAGGCCCGCGCGGCTGTCCCTGGCTCCGGGAGCTGCCGGTAATTATGTGGGTTTTCGGTGGCAGCCCAGCGGGGAAGATGCTGCTCCGGCTAATTGACGCTTCGCCGGGCCGCGCTGCAGCTGCAGCTGGAGCCGGTGGCATTTCGGGAACAGCTGCGAGACGCTGGGAGGGGCCGGGGCATCGCTCGCTCGCCCTCCCCCGCGCCCCCCTCGCTAAGGTGGCACAAAGCGGCTGGAGGACCTTGCAAAACAAGGTGGGAGGCAGCTGCCGTGTGCAGCAACAGTTATTCACGTCCCGGGGACACCCCGGCAGCCCAGGGCCCGGCTGCGCCAGGCGCTGCACAGCTGAGTAGCCAAACAGAGGGACGGATGGATGATCTCATCGTGACGAGGAACCTTTGGAGCCCAGACTCCTGGGTCCCGTTCCCAGGGATTTGCTTTGGCCAAGTCCCTTCGTCGTTCCCTGCCTCAGTTTCCCCATCTGTCCCTGTCAGATAAGGCTCCGTACCTGCCTGGCAGGACTCATGAACGCTGCTCAGACAGGTGGTGGTTGGTTTGGTTTGTCGGAGGGAAGTCTTGCTCTTCTGGCCTGGTTTAGGAATGGAGCTTAATTAAAATAAATGTAAAACCTCCGCTCTGTTTCTGTGCGTTTCCCGGTTTAGTCCCGGCGGTTTGAACGCCCGCTCCCGGCCTCCCGGCTCCGCCAGGCTGCTGGGACGGGACGGACGTGTTTACCTTTTAAAAGCGTCACGGGGCGGCCGCTCTCTGAATTGTCTGCCATGGTGTCGGTGGGGTTTTAATAAACCGCCCCCTGCGCCGTCGCGGTGGGATTGAAACAAGACAACAGAAGCCGCATTGGTCCTGGACGGTCTCGAATGGTTTTGCCGTTGGGGGGTGGGGGGGGTTTATTCGCGCTGCATTTGTCGCTGGTGCGACCGCCGCTGGACTCCTGGCCCCGGTTCAAGGAGGAGGCTGGTAAATTGGAGAGGGTTCAGAGAAGAGCCACGAGAATGATTAAAGGACAGGAGAGCCTGCCTCGGCGTGATTGAGCTCCTGCAGGCTGCCGGCTTAGCTTATCAAAGGGAAGGTGAAGAGGTGACGTGGGGAAGAGAAATTGGATAATGGGCTCTTCAATCCAGCAGACAAAGGTATAACGCGAGCCGAGGGCTGGGAGTTGAAGTGAGAGAAATCCAGGCTGGAAATAAAGTGCAAAATCTTAACGCTGAGGGAGACTGGCCATTGGACTGACATATCCAGGGCTGGTCTTCGAGATCTGCTCTAGTTAAAACAGAGAAGCTGGAGCCTGTCTCAGCCTGACCCAGCCTCTGGTGCAAGGTAGAGCAACCCTCGGGCTGCTCTAGCTTACACTCTAGACACAGAGAATACCCACCTGGTGCATTGTGGTCTTGCTGCGCCCCGATCCCTTCCCCACTCTAGGCGCCAGAAGTGGGGTGCAGAGCCTGTACCACACCCCGCACCAGCCAGCGAAGCCCCTCTGTGAGGAGGATCCTCCGGGGGCTGTTTACGCAGGCTGCAAAGCGGGGCTGGGGCCGAGAGAGGACGGGAACAAACCGGTACCAGCAGCTGCGTGCGTTTCAAGTTTCCCGAGGAAAATCCATCCGTTCCGGTGGCGACAGAACCGGGACTGCACACGGCGGGGCGGGGCTGCAAACCCCCAAAATCCGCAAACACCGTGCGCTGTTTGTACGTGTGCAGGAAAAACGCCCGGCTGCGGCTGCTGGCCCTTTAAGATACCAATTAATTGGCATGAATTCTCAGCTGGGGTGGGACAGCCCCAGGTAGTGACAAAAAGGAATCTGCATTTAACAGGCTAATTGGCCCCTAATTATTGCCAGTCACTTGAACGAATCGGAAGGAACGGGACCGGCGTTGCCGAGAGTGCGTAGAAAACACGGCTGACTTAGGAAAGTCCTTGGCTTATTTAAATTTCTTTTTGTCCCTCCCCTGCCTGTTCCTCACTCCGACAGAGCTGTGCGCGCGCCGCACAACCAGCTGGGGTGTGACACAGGGTCGCACAACAATGCCACGCCGTGGGCCACAGTGCAACACAACCTGCCATCTGCACCCGCGCTTTGTAAACCCAGCCGCGCCACGGGGCGCGGCGGCTCCGCACAGCCCCGAAAGGCGAGGCAGTGCAACACAATGTAACGCAATGCGGAGTCACGTTGCGGGGCCGCCTACAACGCAACGCAACACCGACACCCAGGCAATAGAATGCAAAGCAACATAGTATAATGTAGCACAAAATAGTGTAACACAACACAATGAAATCAAAGTGTGCTATGTAATGTAATACAGCACACTGTCATGCAACATCACAACAATGCACCAGGACAAAGCAGCCGTCATGTTATAACACAACACCCTATTGTGCAGTTCAATGAAACGCAATAGCATTCACCACCGAACAATGCAACATGACGCGTAGCCAGGGCAACACAAATCTATACAACACGGTGACACCGTAACACAATGCAATGCAGCAGCACAATTTAGCTGCATCGCAACGCCGTGTAATGCGCCTCAGCAGCTCAGCGCACAATTCAACACACAGTGATTCACAAAACCACCCGGTTCTCTGCCACGCAAAGCGCCGGGACGCTGCATGGCCTGGCAGAATGAAAGGCCGAGTGAAGTAACACAACCTGCAACGCAACGTCACGCAGCGCAACACGGAGGAATTCAACGCAAGGCAACCCAGCCCGCGTGACACAACCCAGCCTGCTACACAACAGGAAGGGCTTTGTGAAAGTGGAGAGGGAGCCCAGCGCAGGGTGAGGAGACAAGGACGGGTTTTAGGGATGTGATCACAAGGTAGCGGAGGTGTCTTGGTGCCTGGAGCTGTGGGCCTAGGGAACTGAAATAAGCGGGGAGATCTGGGCCTTGGGGGGCATCCTGGCTCCCCCCAGAGGCGAGAGGCTGGACTGGCTCCCCGGAGAGAGGGATGAGCCGGGAGCACACGATCTGCCATTGATTTCCTCTTATGAAGTTCAGCAAGAAAAATGCCATGATCTGGTTCCGGAGCTGCAGCGCTGATTGGCCACGTTCCCGCCGTGTCCTGGCTGGGATGGGAATTGATTTTGCAGCCGCTCGTTCCCACCTTAGTCACCGCGAAGGGGAGGGTCACGGGGGCGGGGGGGCCGAGGGCAGCAGCACCTGCTGGGCTTTGCTTCTCCTTAACGGGGACCCGGCGCGACCCCCGGTGCAGCGAAGCCCCAGTGCGGCGGGATCTCCACAGGCTTGGCCCGGGCAGGGAGCGGGGGAGCCGGGCAGTGACGTCAGGCTGGGAGCTGCTGGAAGATCAGACACGCGGCCTGCTTGGAGGCACCGACCACGTGGCTGAGTGGGCCGGGGGACCCCGGGAGCAGGCACCGGCTGGACGATAAGTCCCGGTACCGCCCACGCTGGGACAGCCTGAACTGGCTGGGAGGGGCTTCCTGGGCACAGAGGACCCAGGGTGTGGGCTGAGCAGTCCCAAAGGAGGAGGCGTGGGTTGGATTTTGAGCCTGTCTTGGGGATGAAGGCCGGGCAGGGGGAAGCAGGGTGCCCTGAGCACCCTGAGTACTGACTGGGGCAGCTTAAAAACTTAACCAAGCGCCGGCCTGGCTGGTGCCTGCTCCACAAGGCAGGGACAGACGCCCAGTGCTGCCCTCTGCCCATGCAGTGCCCCATAACTTCTAATATATCGATCCTCTCATGGTAGGGAGGGGAGAGGTTAAGTGACTTGCCAGAGGGCAAGCAAGCAGCCTGTGGCAGAGCAGGGATTTGAATCCAGGTCTCCTAAGTCCGAGGCTGGCACGCTAACCACTAGGCTGCCCTTCCTATCATAGAATCTCAGGGTTGGAAGGGACCTTAGTAGGTCATCTAGTCCAACCCGCTGCTCAAAGCAGGACCAATCCCCAATTTTTGCCCCAGATCCCCAAATGGCCCCCTCAAGGATTGAACTCACAACCCTGGGTTTAGCAGGCCAATGCTCAAACCACTGAGCTATCCCTCCCCCCGCTTCCTCTCTGCCTGCTAGGAGGAGGGGGTGTGGTGCTATTGTAATACACCTAATATACGCCACCCCTGAATCTCCTCTGACGTCACCAGTTCAAATCTGCCTCAGATCCGACAGGTCTCTTGGCAGTTGAATCAAAATCGCTGTGAACGGAGTTTCATTTCCTAGTGACGTCCCCAGGTCCCCCCTCCCGCAGCACGGCCCGTCCTGCCGTCAGGACCCCAATGCAGTGATGCCCAATGGGTCCCGTTCCTCGACCGAAAGCTAGGAGGCGCTATACGCAACCCCCCCCCCCACCCCCCCAGGTCTTTGGCAATGACGGCCCGGATCGGAGGCGATGACTGGGGAGGAACGAAATCAAAGGCCGAGCCGCCAAGAAATTCAGAAACTTTTCCTGCAAGGGGCTTCACACGGGCTTCTATTTTATTTTTTTATTTTTTTTTCCCCCCTCTCGCCTTTTGTTGCATGACATATAAAGACTGTCAAAATAAGTAATTAACAGGCGGGGAAGGCTGAGATTTCTTTGCATGGCTGTAATTGCTGGGGAAAAATAATGCTCTGCTGTCAGTACCGGGTCCCCGGCGCCGGGCTGATGAGGAGTTCATTGTTTAGCAATAAGCACCTCTGGAAAATGCCTAATTGGCAAGGCAGCTGAAGGTCAGCTGAAGGGCGAGCCGGCCTCCCTGCTCTCCCGGGTACTTTGTGGAGACGAGGAATTGTTCGTTGACAAGTTCGGGTTTCTTTCTCGCCGGCTCTCACCTCTTGAAAGGGGCCGGGGGCTGGTCTCAGTTTCCCCAGCTGTGAAATGCGGCTAATTAGAGCCTGGGGCAGGGGCCTGGTTGTAGCCACCGGGAATGGGGTGGCCCGTTGTCGCGGACTCACAGCTGCATCCTCCCACTGGCCAGACCCGGCTGACTTCCGGGCTGGGCCTCTCGGTCACCGGCCGCTAGGGTCCCCCATCCCGGCTGCTAGGCGAGGTCGCACCTGGTCCTCTGCACCAGCAAACCCTCTCCCGCCACCTCGTTAAACATGCAGCCCCCCGGGGAAACTGAGGCACGCACCGTCTTCATGCAAAGCACTAAGAAAATCCCCAACTTTCATGACACCAGTAGGGGACAGGGCGGGTTATCACACTGATCATACCTGGATCCACCATCTTTATACATTACTGAGATGCAGCCACCTCTGGGGTGGGGCGCAGCGGCTGTGTATATAGGGGCACTTCATCTAGCGCTGAGATGCAGCTCCCCCCCGGCTGGCGTGCTGCAGCTCCTCACGAGCGCACAGTTTAGGGCAGACAATCCCAACCCTCCCAAGCGCTTGCAAGCCCTCCCTGCGTGGGGTCCTCTGCCCGTTCTATATGCGCCCTGCCCACCTCGTTATCCAAGTCATTAAATATTGACTAGGACCAGACCCGTCGATACACCCTCCCACTTAGACAGCGAACCATTGATAATGTGTCTCAGATTCAGTCTGTCGACCCACCGTGCACCCACCGGAGAGTGATTTAATCGAGACCGCATCTCCCCCCTTTGCCCCCGGGGCCTGTGTCTTACTAAATCGAGATGTGCCCAGTCTATATGGTGTCCCCCTGGCCATCGGCTGGGCCTGTGACTGCTCCCGGGCCCGTAGACGGTGGGGCGGACGGATGGGTGGATGGAAGGATTGGGAAAAGGCCAATATAGTGCCCATCTTTAAAAAAGGGAAGAAGGAAGATCCGGGGAACTACAGACCGGTCAGCCTCACCTCAGTCCCCGGAAAAATCATGGAGCAGGTCCCCAAGGAATCCATTCTGAAGCACTTGGAGGAGAGGAAGGTGATCAGGAACAGTCAGCGTGGATTCACCAAGGGCAAGTCATGCCTGACCAACCTGATTGCCTTCTGTGATGAGATAACTGGCTCTGTGGATATGGGGAAAGTGGTGGACGTGATATATCTTGATTTTAGCAAAACTTTTGATACAGTCTCCCACAATATTCTTGCCAGCAAGTTAAAGACATATGGGCTGGATGAATGGACTATAAGGTGGAGAGAGAGCTGGCTAGATCGTCAGGCTCCACGGGGAGTGATCAACGGCTCCATGTCTAGTTGGCAGCCGGTATGAAGTGGAGTGCCCCAGGGGTCAGTCCTGGGGCTGATTTTGTTCAACATCTTTATTAATGATCTGGATGATGGGATGAACTGCACCCTCAGCAAGTTCGTGGATGACACTAAGCTGGGGGGAGAACTAGATATGCTGGAGGGCAGGGATAGGGTCCAGAGGGACCCAGACAAATCGGAGGATTGGGCCAAAAGAAATCTGATGAGGTTCAACAAGGACAAGTGCAGAGTCCTGCACTTAGGACGGAAGAATCCCATGCACTGCTACAGACTAGGGACCGACTGGCTAAGCGGCAGTTCTGCAGAAAAGGACCTGGGGATTCCAGTGAACAAGAAGCTGGATATGAGTCAGCAGTGTGCCCTCGTTGCCAAGAAGGCTAACGGCATTTTGGGCTGTATTAGTAGGAGCGTTGCCAGTAGATCGAGGGAAGTGATTAGCCCCCTCTATTCAGTACTGGGGAGGCCACATCTGGAGTATTGCGTCCAGTTTTGGGTCCCACCACTACAGAAGCGATGTGGATAAATTGGAAAGAGTCCAGCGGAGGGCAATGAAAATGATTAGGGGGCTGGAGCACATGACTTACGAGGAGAGGCTGAGGGAACTGGGCTTGTTTAGTCTGCGGAAGAGAAGAGTGAGGGGGGATTTGATAGCAGCCTTCAACTACCTGAAGGGGGGTTCCACAGAGGATGGAGCTCGGCTGGTCTCAGTGGTGGCAGATGACAGAACAAGGAGTAATGGTCTCAAGTTGCAGAGGGGGAGGTTTAGGTTGGATATTAGGAAAAACTTTTTCACTAGGAGGGTGGTGAAGCACTGGAATGGGTTCCCTAGGGAGGTGGTGGAATCTCCTTCCTTAGAGGTTTTTAAGGTCAGGCTTGACAAAGCCCTGGCTGGGCTGATTTAGTTGGGGTTGGTCCTGCTTTGAGCAGGGGGTTGGACTAGACACCTCCTGAGGTCCCTTCCAACCCTAATCTATGAGTCTGTGATGCCTGCTAGGGGGGCGGATAATTTAATTCATGGTCTAAGGCCTGTACTCTGTCAGGCAGAGCAGAGACTCAAAGCAGCCCCCCCCCACTCCCGCACACGGTGAAGGGGTGTCTGGGATAGGAACCCCCCCTTCCCCTCCCCAGCACTTTCCCAGTCTGTCCACAGCTGTGCAGAGACCTGCCAACTGCCTTCATCTCTGGGGGGGGCAGGTGTCTGTGGTCGGACTAGCTATACACTCACTGGCCACTAGAGGCCGCCGTGCACCTCTGGAAATAAGCCGGCAGGCCTGGCAAAGCCCCGCTTTAGGGGGGGACCCCCCTCCCCGGGCAGGGGGCCGCAGGGGGAGCTCTCTTGGCTGTGGCCCAGGATGCCTTGTGGGCCGGGCTGTGTATTTCCCCCTCCGTCCCTGAAGACCCCCCCCCCCCGGGACAGGGCTATCCGGCCTGGTGTGGGGCCCATCTAGCCCGGTATCCCGCCTCCCCGCCGTCCCGTCTCTGCCTCGCAGCCTTTCTCCTCGCCCGGTCAGACCCCCAGGCCCACCCTGCCCTAGATTCCCTGCCGTCCCCAGCCGCAACGGAGCAGATCACAGCTCCAACTTTCCCTGCCGTCGTCACGCCAACCCCGGGGTCCAGCCATTCCTGCGTCCCCGTCCCCGCCGGCTCCAAAAAGGAGCTGCACTGGCTCCCCGAGCCCGTCACTCCCTGCCTCCCCCTTCCGCGGTAACGGCGCCATCCACCTGGGCCATTTGGAGGTTGTTGCTCCGGGCTCCCGGCGCCGCGAGGACACCGGGCGGGAGACAGCTGCGTGTTTTCAAGCCGGCTCTCGGGAGAGCTCCTGGACACGGGTCTCTTTCCTGACTCCCTCCCTGGGGCTCGGTTTCCCCGAGTTTGCGGGCCCTGCCAAACTGGGCAGAAAGGGGCCTGTTGTCTCCAGCCACACCCTCCCCGTGGGCTTTGCATCCCGGGCAGCTCGGGAGAAGGGCTGGCTCGCTCCGGGGGGGTATTTGGGACCTAGCTTTGCCTTTTGCGTAAGGACAATGACACCTGGCCCCAACGGTCTTTGCAAAGTAGGGGTGTGACTGAGCGCCTGCCCCACGGGCGGCCCAGGGCTGGGAAGGGTGGGTCTCTGCTGCGTCTCCCCTCTTTGAGCGTGCGTGCGTGTGATTGTGTGTTCACGAGCGCGTGCTCACTAGGGCTGCGGGTGCACCGGTGGTGAGCGCACACGCGTGTGCAGGCGTCAGGGCACGTGCACGCATTGGTGGATGCACGCTTGGGAGTGCCCTCGCGCACACGCACGCCAGCGTGGGTTCGGGCCTGCGAGCTGCCAGGACGGGGCCCGGAAACCCTGGGCCAAAGGCAGGAGCCTGCAAACGTTTGGGGCTTGGGAGACGCCGCAGAGGGGTGTGTCACGGAGTGTGGGGGAGTCCGGCCCTGCTCCCCTCTTCCTGGGATTCACTGGGAGTCTCAGCCAGCCAGTAGAACAGAAGGTTTATTAGAGATGCCAGGAACACGATCCAACCAGAGCTTGTCAGTACAACTAGGACCCCTCAGTCGGGCCCTTCCGGGGGGCAGGGAGCTTAGACCCCAGCCTGGGGCTCCCTGCATTTCACCCCACAGCTCCCAACGGGGGCAGGGAGGCCAGACCCTGTCTGGCCCTCTCCCCTCCTCCCCGCCAGCTCCAAACTGAAACTGTCCAGCCCCTCCCCTCTCCTTTGTCTCCTTCCCGGGCCAGGAGGTCACCTGATCCCTTTGTTCCAACACCTTCAGCTCCCACCTTTGCAGGGGAGGGGCCCAGATCATCAGTTGCCAGGAGACAGGGTGTCGGCCATTCTCTGTCATCACACTGGCCCTCTAGGATGCTGCAATCACACACCTTTAGCCCACCACCTAGAGACTTAACACATGCCTCGGGGAAACTGAGGCATAGAAATATTAAGAACAGTCCCATTCCGTCACAGGGTGTCGATCCTCAGCCCTCACCCCCGTCCCACCCCATCCTGGGAGCCGCGCCAGGCGGACGCGCGATTTACGTATTCTAATGACCGCTCGTTCTTTAGCGAGAGTCGACGCCCACCGCGATCAGCGCCTCGGTAACGGCTTTAATTAACACGCGGTAGCAGCCCGGCAAGTCCAATCGATGCGTGTCACTATGGGCCGTGTCTTGTAATTGACTCGACGGTACTAATTATTAATCATGGATTTCCCGGGGTAATAGAATTAATATTAGAATGTAACTTCGGATCCCATGAATTGCCCCCAGATCACGAGCACTGGGGCGTGCGTGTACGAATATTCTGCGCACACGTGTGTGTGTGTGTGCGTGCATTCACACGCCTGGCTTGAGACAGCTGGGCAGGGAGGGAATTTGCGTCCTGTTCATTTCGGCCCCGATCCAGCATGTGCTTAGCTCTAAGCACTGGCCTCCTCCCCCGCTCCGAATCTCCCCTGCGCCCCAAAAGCCAGAGGTTCCTGTTAAGCACATGAGTCCCTTGGGCTCTGGAGCAGGACTTTCCACAGCCACCTGGGGGGGCGGGGGGCTTGGGCCTTGCCCCCCCTGCACCCCGGGACGCTCGGCCCCAGAGCCCGGTTCTGAGTGAGCAGCTCGTTAGCAGAGAGCGAGAGACGCCGTCCGGCGTGGTGCCGCGGCGAACGCCCCGGCGCTGAATGGGGCCCGGCAGGGCGGGGGGGTTAACGCGGGCAGGACGAGTTTGCCCCACTGGCTGCGGCTGGGAGGGGAATGGGGCCTTGTGGTTAGAGCTGGGAGGGGTGGGGGTGCTGGGAGCCAGGACTCCTGGGTTCTATCTGTGGCCTTAGTAGGTCCTATAAGACAGTGACATGGATACTTCCCTGTCTGGGGTGGGGTGGGGGTTTGAGGTTTAATTGAAGAGTGTTTGCAAAGCCGGGTAGAGCCAAGATGGGTGCACGAGCCTGTGATTGCTTATTTTGTGTGTGTGTGAGGGGATATATCTGTCAGGGGGGGTGTGTGTGTGTGTGTGTGTGTGTGTGTGTGTGAAGAGGGGTGCAGGGCCGGACTCCCCTATACGCTGTGACAGTGTGTCTCGGGGTACTTGTGTGTGTCAGGGTGTATCTCTGTGTGTCAGTGTGTGTGTGTGTGTGTGTGTGTGTGTGTGAGAGTGAGAGAGAGAGAGAGAGAAGAGGTATCTGTGTGTGTCAGGGGTGTATCTCTGTGTGTGCTTGTCAGGGTGTATCTCTGTGTGTGTGTGTGTGTGTGTGTCGGTGTGTATCTCTCTGTGTGTCAGGGTGTGTGTGTGTCAGGGGTGTATTTCTCTGTGTGTCGGGGTATCTGTGTGTGTGTGTGAGAGAGGGGTGTATCTCTCTGTGTGCATATTGGGGGGGGGTGTGGAGGGGTATCTGTGTGTGTGTGTGTGAGAGAGGGGTGTATCTCTCTGTGTGCATATTGGGGTGTGTGTGTGTGTGTGTGGAGGGGTATCTGTGTGTGTGTGTGTGAGAGGGGTGTATCTCTCTGTGTGCATATTGGGGTGTGTGTGTGTGTGTGTGTGTGGAGGGGTATCTCTGTGTGTGTGTGTGTGTGTCAGGGGGTATCTCTGTGTGTGTCAGGGTCTATCAGCCGGCGTGCGTGTTCCTCTCCGCCCCACCAGCTCCCGGCTCAGATCTTTGTCACAATGAAGGAAGACACTATTACGTTTATTAAATTGTACGGAGGCTGCATTAAAGCAATTGGCAGCTGGTGACCCGGGTTATTTATAAAGGCGCTTTTCGAAACCGCAGCTTCCGGGGCCCGGATTTCACTTCGGGGGGGGGGGGGGGATCGATAGTTCGGGACAGGGGCCAAGCTGGTGTTAATTGTACAGTCAGTTACAGAAAACGCCTCCCGCTGTCTCTGCCTGATCGCAACAACAGCCGCTGAATAAAGAAACCAGCCCCCACCTGCCCTCCCACCCCCCCCTTTAGTCTGCATCCGAACAATCCCCCCACCACACACCACTCAGCTGCTGCCCCTCACTCCCGACCCGCAGCCCCTGCTAGCCCAGCCCTGGGCTCCCCCCCTCCCCCAGCTCTGCCGGTGCCCCTCACTCCCGACCCGCAGCCCCCTGCTAGCCCAGCCCTGGGTTTCCCCCTCCCCCAGCTCTGCCGGTGCCCCTCACTCCCGACCCGCAGCCCCCTGCTAGCCCAGCCCTGGGCTCCCCCACAGCTTTGCTGGTGCCCCTCACTCCTGACCCACAGCCCCTGCTAGCCCAGCCCTGGGTTCCCCCCTCCCCCAGCTCAGCCAGTGCCCCTCACTCCCGACCCGCAGCCCCCCGCTAGCCCAGTCTCATTTCCTGGTCCGGGAGGAAGCAAGCCCGCTGGAGCGGGGCAGCTGGCCCCCCGGGGGCTGGCGGGGTGAGAGGCAGGAGAGGGAAGACTCGGGCACTGAGCAGAGATGCGGAGCATAAAGTGACGCGACCCCCCACCCCCCTGTGATCCTGGGAGCGGCAGCTGGTGCCGGGGGGGCGCTGCTGAGGGGCTGGAGCCCCAGTGGGGCCTGGTCTCCCCTCCCCATGTTGCTCGCTTCGGTAGCGGTTCCCCGGGTCCCGGGGGTGGGGGGCTCCCAGCACCCGCCAGGCTGAGGCCCGTTGATTAATGGGCGGAATTACGCTGATAATGGGCTGGAAATGAAGGTGCTCGTTATAACTGATGTCTGCGCACCCAGGGGATGATGGATGGCGGCCGGCCCCTCCCCTCGGTGCCGGCGGCCAGGCGGGCTCGCCAACGCGTTGGCAGCGGGGCGGGGGGAGCAATTCCAGGCCCCCGGCTCCCCGAGCGGGTCGTTGTTAAGCGCCGGCAGCTAACGGCGATGATGTCATCGGGAAAGTTGTGACCTCGCTGATGTGCCTGTGACATCATCACCCCGGGGTGTGATGTCAGCGGCGTGCGGCGATGGGATGTCAGAGATGGGGGCGGGATGACACGTCCGTGACATCACAAGCCTCGCATCGTGCCCTCCCGTGACATCACTAACGTGGGCATGACATCACTCATGCGTGTAGAACGCAGTTGTGACATCACAGGCCTCCGACGAATCGCAAAACGTCGAGCATGTCGGAGCAGACGCAGGGGGCAGGGGGGGAAGGTTACCCGCCTTTGATCCCACAATGCAATTCAGAGACACCCCAAAGCCAGATCCAGGCTCTCGGGGGTCCCACTACCCCATCCCTCTGACATCAGACAGCAAAGGGTAATACGGCGCACCCCTCATTTGCCTGGCCCCGGGACCCTTTGAATGGGGGGCGGGGAGAGATGGCGGGTTTGAATTGGTTTCCAGACCCACGTGGCAATTAATACTGGGCCCCTGCTCCCAGGCCCGGGGCCCCTTGTGCCCATCAGAGCTTGGCCCGGCCGCCGCAGGAGGGGCTAAGCTGGCTGGATTTGGAAAGGCGCCCTGCCCCCCTCCCCGAAAGCCGGGGGAGAGCCGCGGCGAATCCAATTTGATGCGGTATCTCTCCTTCCACCCGACGTGTCACCGGCGATTGGAATAAAGAATCCATTAAAATAACAAAGCGGAGCGAGGGGGGAAAAAAAAACCCTGCGCAGCACAAACAAGAGGGAAATTGGATTTGAGATAGTGGCAGCCCCCGCGCGAACCCCGGTGCTGCCGCGCATGGGCACCAGGGCTGGGGGGGGAGGGCGAGCTGCCCTGGGCGACCGGCTTAGGAATGAGATAAAGACAAGGAGAGCAGCGTTGTGGAGTGGCTAGAGCCCTGGGCGGAGACTCGCGAGACCTGGGTTCCAGTCCCACCTCTGCCACGTGGCCTCGGGCAAACCCCCGCGCCGTGCCTCAGTTTCCCCCTTCCCCTCTCAGGCTGTTTCATCCGTGAGCTCTCAGCTCTCAGGAGCTGCTGTAATACAAATAAAGAAGGGGGGTGCAAAATAAACACCCTAAGACTTGCTTGGCCTTTAGGGTGCGTCGAGGTGGCCTCCTCTGGGCAGGGGCCGTCCTAGGTGATGTCTGGGCTCTGCCCCCTGCAGAGGCTGGGTTGGAGCCCGCCCACTCTGCGCGCACACAGGGTGAACTCGGCGGGCAGGAGGGGAATCTGGAGCAGGTGGTGGAGCCAGCCCAGGTCTGCAGGGAGAAAGCGGGCCAGGAAATCCTTTGGGGGCAAACCGAACCCGGGCCGGGCTCGGGATCGCTGCCAACGGGCGCGGGGAGCTGCCAATGGGCGCGGGATTGCTGCCAATGGGCGCGGGATCGCTGCCAATGGGCACGGGATTGCTGCCAACAGGTGCGGGATCGCTGCCAATGGGCGCGGGGAGCTGCCCTGAGATTTCGGACGGAAACTCTTCTCCGAACCGGCGCATCGAACCCTCTTCCTTTCCCTGGGGTTTCTCCGTCCAACCGATCCCGGAACCCCCGCCCTGGGCGCTGGCGTTGCCGGATCGGCGCCAATGGGAACATTGCCCCCCTGGGAGCCACCCAGGCGCCCTGCTTGCCCTGCTCCTGGCGCTGGCTGCAGGTGGCAGGATGGGGGGGGCGCGATGGGAAAAGGGGGGACGCGGGCCCCGGGGAGACGGGCCGAGGGCTCTGGGGAGCTTTGCAGGGAATAAGCGTCGCTTGCACCTGTCCTGGGCTCATTTTTCTCTCCGGGAGCTGCTGACAGCTTGGGAATGAGGCGCAATTGCTTGGTGAGGACGGGCTCATCAAACCGACTGTAGTACCGGGGGCGGGGGGGGGGGGGGGGAAGGGAATCAAAAAATATTATCCCCGTATAATAGCCAATCCCGCACGTGAAATAGGAGCCGGGGAGGGCAGCTTTACGAGCTGCCGACTGCAGAAAAACAACTGGAGGCAGGTGCTCACAGAGACGCTGCAACTCCATCTTCTGGATGAGACAGAAAACAGAGGCCTCATTATTGGAATTCATCAGAGATGCTGTAGCACTGATTGCAAGTCAGCGCTGTTAACCCCGGGCTCCCAGCCGCCTCCCTGCTTCTCGGCATCTGCAGCTAGGTGCGTTCGTCCTTCCCTCTGCGGCAGCGTTGCTGGGGGTTGTTAACCACGGGCCGGGCGCGGCCCCAGAAGTAGCCGCATTTTGGTGCCGGGTGAAGGATCCCTGTGCAGGGTTGTCACTGGGTCGGTAACCCGCTGTTCTGCCCCACCCCAGAAGCGGTTGCATTCCAGCCCTGGCTGAGGGATCTCTGGGCAGCGTTCCCATCTAAACAGCTGCCCCACCCCAGAAGCAGCTGCATTCCAGCCCTGGCTGAGGGATCTCTGGGCAGCGTTCCCATCTAAACAGCTGCCCCACCCCAGAAGCGGCTGCATTCCAGCCCTGGCTGAGGGATCTCTGGGCAGCGTTCCCATCTAAACAGCTGCCCCACCCCAGAAGTGGCTGCATTTCAGCATCAGGAGAAGCACCCCCTGTGTATCCCATACCATCCTGGGTAGTGACAAACCGCCCCATTCGACGCGCTCGTCTCTCAGCAGAAGTCTGCCGAGAAATGAAATATCCCCCGTTAATTCACCATTTAATTATGGGCTGTTTGTTTATTGTTTGTTTGCTTGGGTTGGAATGAATTTTTGATGATTGCTAGATCCGCGCGCACACACGGAAAGACCGGAAGATTTGTGGCGCCGTGCGCTGATCCGGTATGAGCCGACCCATATAACACCAGGAGACAATCGGAGATTCATTAAGAAGGAGAAGAATAAATAACAGTGGAGAAAAATGTCCTGACAGCCCCAAATAAAACACAGCAATGGAGAGGCGGAGAGGCCAGGCTCGGGTGCCGGGTTCTGAACCAAGCTGCTTCGGTTTGCTTGGCCTTCTGCGGGCCGGGCTGTGCCAAAGTGGATCGGACCAGCGGCCCGCCGCTGTGATCGATCGCTCTGCTCCCCCACGGCCAGGGGTGTGACTGATTGTGCTGGCGGGTGGCTCCTTCCTGACCCCCGGAGCCCTGAAATGTGAGAACAGACAAACCAGATCATACTACAGATACGCTTCTTCTTGATTCAGTTACTAAGAGTTGAGGGTGGCGGGGGCTGCAGGTCGGGAGTGAGGGGCACCAGCAGAGCTGTATGGGGGGACCCCAGGGGCAGGATAGCAGGGGGGCTGCAGGTCGGGAGTGAGGGGCACCAGCAGAGCTGTATGGGGGGACCCCAGGGGCGGGATAGCAGGGGGGCTGCAGGTCAGGATTGAGGGGCACCAGCAGAGCTGTTAGTGATACAGAGGTTGTCTGTCACATGGCAGGAGAGCCCTTCGTTCCTGGCCGCGGGGCAGTATCGCTCTCCCTGTTCTACAGAGGGAAACTGAGGCAGTGAGGTGAGCTCTGGCGTTAGGCCGCAGGAGCTGGGCTAGGCCAAGCTGCCTCCGCAGAAAGCCCCGGGCAGCTCCCCGGTGAACACCATCCGCTGTGGCAGACTTCGGACATAGCAGCTCGTGCCCACGGGTCCACCTAGAAAGCCGAGATGGGAGCAGGGCAGGGTGGGCCGGAGCCAGGACGCCTGGATTCTATCCTGGAGCTGGGAGCGGGGAGGGGTCTAGTGGCTAGAGCGGGGCGGGGGGTTGGGAGCCAGGACTCCTGGGTTCCATTCCCAGCTCCGAAGGAGGGATGTGTGGAACAGTGGCTGGAGCAGGGACCTGAGATCCAGGACTCCTGGGTCCTAGCCTTGCTTCGGGGAGGGGAGTCGGGTGGGTTAGAGCAGAGGGTCTTGGGAGCCAGGACTCCTGGGTTCTCTCCCAGGTGTGGGAGGGGAATGGGGTCTCATGGTCAGAGCAAGGGGGGCGGGGACCCTAGATCTGGGTTCTAATCCCAGGACTGTCACACGTCGTAGCTCACAAGACTCACAGGTCGTGCCCGCTCTTGGCCCTGTGCGGTCCGTGGGGGTGGGGGTGGGGGCCCTTTCAGTGCGACAGCCCTTCTTCCGGGGGGGGGGGCACTCTCTCTCGGGGTCCAGCCCCTCCACCTCCTGGAGCCGCACCTCTCGGAGCCTTAGCACGCCTGTCTCGCCGTGGGCCCCTCAGGGAGTCCCCTCGCTCTGGACCCCCGGGCCTCCGCCCCCGAAGGGGACGATGCCCCCCCTGTTCTCTAGCCCAGGGTGACTCTGAGCCAGCGTAACACAGGAGGGTTTATTGAGCGTTGAACACAGCACAGGAAAGAGTCCGGGCCCTCAGGCCTGGCCTCCCCCCAGCCCAGCACATCCAGCTCTCTCCTGTCTCCGGGTGGGCTCTGCCTGCTTCCTCTCTCCAGCCCCGAGCCCCCCTGCTGCCCCTCTGGGCAGTGCATATCACTGGCCCCAAGCCCCGCCTCTGTCCATTGTCTTCTCTCCAGGTAAACAGGGATTGCCTGGGCCTCCTCTCCCCTCTTGTCCTCTGGCCCCCTGTGGCTGGAACCGGCTGGTCAGGTCACCAGGGGTCCTCTCTTCGCAGCCCATTGTCCTCTCACTGGCCAGAACTGTGACTCCCGAGCTGGGCCTCCCGGTCACCAGTCGCTGGGGTCCCAAGTCCCCTCGCCGGTCCCCTGTACCAACAAACTCCCTCCACCATCACCTCGTTCAACCCGTAACACCTGGGGAAACTGAGTCCCACGCCCTCGACATGCAAACCATGGGAAAAACCAAGAAAATCCCCCACTTCATCACACTCAGTTTCCCCGATTTGACGTCGGGATGAGAATCCCATGCTCGGGGGCTCGTCTGTTTTTGCCTTTCACTCCCCTCCTCCCCCGAGGCGGGGCAGGGTCTGTCTGTCTGTCTGTCCAGCAAGGCAGGGGCTGTCTGTCTGTCTTTGTCTGTGCGGTGAGGCAGGGGCTGTCTGTCTGTCTGTGCGGTGAGGCAGGGGCTGTCTGTCTGTCTGTGCGGCGAGGCAGGGGCTGTCTGTCTGTGTGGCGAGGCAGGGGCTGTCTGTCTGTGCGGTGAGGCAGTGTGGCGAGGCAGGGTCTGTCTGTCTGTGTGGCGAGGCAGGGGCTGTCTGTGCGGTGAGGCAGGGGCTGTCTGTCTGTGCGGTGAGGCAGGGGCTGTCTGTCTGTCTGTGTGGCGAGGCAGGGGCTGTCCATCTGTCTGGGCAGCGCCTGGTGCAATGGGGTCTTGATCGGGGCTGAGCTGCCTAGTGGATAGAGCACGTGTCTGGCCCTGGGGAGCCCTGGGTGCTACTCCCCGCACTGTGCCTCAGTCTCCCGCTCCGGAAAAGGGGGCGAGCGATGCCGACGGAGGCCCCGGGTCAGGCCCCAATCCCGGCTCCCTGCAGAGCTGGGGGGCTGCCGGAGCTCCGCGGGGCTGGCAGGCGTGGGAGACGCCGGCCTCGCCGCTCCCCTGGGCACGGCAGCCGAGATGCCGCATCTCCCGTTAATGAAGCACTTCATCACGGGGGAGGGGGAGCGGGAAAAAACCACTTCGCGATGATAAATCCGCCGCGCCGACCCCTCGCTCCGCCGAGCGCCGATCCTCCCTCATCTTGACGAATATTTTCGGAGTGGTTGTAAAACATCCAGCTCCGCGGCTGCCGTGCGAGGAGAACTGCCAGGCCGGCGTCCCCGGCTGGCTCCCAGCTGGGCGATCCGGGGGGCGGCTGACCCGGGTCCCGCCCTGGCTTGGGGGAGCCGAGGGCTGGCAGGCACCCTGCCCATCTCCCTCCTAGGAGATGTGGATCTGAGGGCTGCCTAGATATGGAGCCCCCCCCTCCCCCTCGCCAGCTGGCTTTCCTCCTGGGGACCCTCCCTCCCTGCTGCGGATGGGGGTCCCCCAGCAGCGCCCATCACCGGAGCCGGGCCGCTGAATGCAACAGGCTGCAAAGTGAATGGCTGCACAGAGGGTGGGGGGTGATCGGGGCTGCTGGGAGGTACTGGGGGGGGGGGGGGGGCATCGCTAGGGGCCTGGAGAAAAATGTCTAACCCCCGCCCCCCGTTTATCTCCCTGCGTCCAGGCGGTTTATAGCCGGTCCCAAATGCATTCTTAGCAGCTACCGCGCCGCTAATCGCTCTCTTCCCGCCTCTAATTTCTCCGCTGTCCATAATTTATTAGGATTATTAATAATCACCCTCTCTCCTTCCAGCCGAGGGGCTCCGAGAGCCGCCGGACGGGAGGCCGAAGGAGCTCTCCTCAACGTTTCGCAGATGGGGAAACTGAGGCGCTGTGGCGGGGGGGATGTGACCCACCTGGGGTCCCGCAACGAGTCAGCCGAGAACAGAACCCAGGAGTCCTGACTCCCAGCCCATCTGCTCTATGTGACAGGCCGCATGCTCCCCTCCCAGGAGCGGGGAAAGAACCCAGGAGTCCTGACTCCCAGCCCGCCCGCTCTATGTGACAGGCCGCATGCTCCCCTCCCAGGAGCGGGGAAAGAACCCAGGAGTCCTGACTCCCAGCCCATCCGCTCTATGTGACAGGCCGCATGCTCCCCTCCCAGGAGCGGGGAAAGAACCCAGGAGTCCTGACTCCCAGCCCGCCCGCTCTATGTGACAGGCCGCATGCTCCCCTCTCAGGAGCGGGGAAAGAACCCAGGAGTCCTGACTCCCAGCCCATCCACTCTGTGCGCCAGGCCGCACGCTCCTGGGGGAAAGAACCCAGGTGTCCTGATTCCCGGGGTGGGATTTACAGGGCCCGTTTCCTGTCATCCTTTTCTCTGGCGGCTCCTGTCCCTCCGCGCGCCCTGGCCCGTTGTCCTGGGACGCGTTCATTTCACCCCGACACCGGCTGGCTCTGGGTGGTGGCATCGCGGGGACGCGTCTGGATCGGGGGGGAGCGGGGCAGGCCCGTTTAGCCTGCCGCGCGCACAGCGAGCCGGTGGATCCGTCCTCATGCGCCTCCTTTAAATCAGGTTTGGGTGCAGCCCATAGGGGGTGGATCCCCTCTGTGATCCTGGAGTGGGGGGCAGGGAGAGGCCCCACGTGGGGAAACAGAGGCACGCACCCCCCCGCCTTCTCCTGCTTACTGATCCGCCCCCCATGGGCTGCCCCCTATACATGCTGGCCTCCTCCGGATGGACTCCCAGCTCCTTACGGCTAGGCAGTACAGCCTAGTGGGTAGGGCCCTGAGCGAGCCGCCAGGACTCCTGGGTTCTATTCCTGGCTCTACCACAGACCTCCTGTGTGACCATGGGCAAGTCGCTTCCCTGCTCCCTGCCTCAGTTTCCCCTCCCACCCTTTGTCTATTTAGACAGCAAGGCCCAGGCGCTCAAAGGCATGTAGGTGCCTAACTCCCCTGGGATTGCCCCTGCTCCGGGAGCGTGGCGCCTGGATCCCGCTGAGGACCTGGACCCAAGCCGTGTGGGGCAGAGGCTGTCTGCGCAGCACCCAGCACCCGGCTGGGGTGTCTCCCGGAAAACAAGTCACCGCAGGAAGGGCCGGGCAGCGTCCCTGGGCAAACTGTGACCTCACGGGCGCCCGCACGCTACAAAGCGGCGCAGCAAAGCGACCCCGAGGGCTCATCCGGGGTCCCCGTCGCTGCTGCCGGAGCCGGGCTCGCGGCGGCCCGCGGGGGCGTCGAACCGCGAGCTCGGCCGGCCGCTCGCTCTGCACGGGAGCCCCAGCGATGGGGCAGGTACTGGGGAGGCGTTGGCCTCCTCGCGTCGCTGTGAAAACGACACCCATGTTCCCCTCTGGCTGGTGCGTGTGTGTGTGTCTCTCTCTCTCTGGGTGTGTGTGTCTGGCTGGCTGGCTGGCTGGCATGTGTCTCTGTGTGGCTGGCGTGTGTGTGTGTCTCTCTGTGTGTGTGTGTGTGTGTGTGTCTCTGTGTGGCTGGTGTGCTTTGTGTGGCTGATGTGTGTGTGTCTGTGTGGGGCTGGCGTGTGTGTGTGTGTCTCTGTGTCTGTGTGGCTGGCCTGTGTGTGTGTGTGTGTGTGTGTGTGTCTGTGTGGGGCTGGCGTGTGGGTGTGTGTCTCTGTGTCTGTGTGGCTGGCCTGTGTGTGTGTGTGTGTGTCTGTGTGGGGCTGGTGTGTGGGTGTGTGTCTCTGTGTCTGTGTGGCTGGCGTGTGTGTGGGGCGGAGGTCAGGTGCTCTAATTCTTTTCATCTCTAGGGAGAAAGAGTCTCAAGTTGTCTTGTTCTTCCCCGAAACCGCTGAGCCGTCAAATCTGCCGGGCGACTCGGCGCTGGGAAGGGAATCCATAAACGAACGGCGATTCAGACAGCCTCCCTCCGGCGGCTATTTACCGCCGTTCGCACGCCGGGGCCGGGGCGAGGGTCCTTCCCAGCCGGGCGATGGGCACCCGAGCCGCGCTAATCATGGCCTGTAATTAACAAAGAGGAGGCAATCGCCGACCTCAATTAAAACAGATCTTAATTAGAATAAGGAGCCATCGAGGAGGTCGCTAGCGGAGGAGGCCGGCTGGGGGGCAGGAAATCCAGCCGCGGGTCTGGCTGGGAGGGAAGGCAGGAGCTGTCCTGATCCCAGCACCGGGCTCCATCATTGGCGCATGCCGTGGGAGGGGCGGGCCGGTGTGGCCTGGCAAAGCCAATGTGACCAAGCTGCCACATGGACCAAGGTTGGGAGGGGAAACTGAGGCACGGAGCAGGGCGGAGAGTTGCCCGATAGATCAGTGGCCGAGCCGAGAGAACCCAGGGGTCCGGACTGCCTCCAGCCTGCCCTCTGGGACTGGCGGGGCGTTTCACCCGCAGGCGGGGCTGGCTGCAAACATCTGGACGGGAAACGGGGTTTCTGGCTCCAGGAGATTTTTCATGAGCCGGCGTCTGCCTCCTGCGGAAAAAATTAGACTTCTCACGGGGAAAAATCCAAACCCTCAATGCCTGGAGCCCAGAATAATTGAGTTTGGAAATGCCACCCTGGCACCTCCTGCGAGTTGTATTTCTGTTGCCTCTTAGCCCAGTTTTCCTCTATGTCAGGGGTGGGCAAACTTTTTGGCCCGAGGGCCACATCTGGGTACGGAAATTGTATGGCGGGCCATGAATGCTCCCGAAATTGGGGTTGGGGTGCGGGAGGGGGTGAGGGCTCTGGCTGAGGGTGCAGGCTCTGCGGTGGGGATGGGGATGAGGGATTTGGGGTGCAGGAGGGTGTGCCGGGCTTGGATCAAGGGGTCCGGAGGGTGGGAGGGGGATCAGGGCTGGGGCAGGGGGTTGGGGCAGGGGGTTGGGGCATGGGAGGGGCTCAGGGGTGCAGGCTCTGGGGGGCGGTTACCTCAAGCAGCTCCCGGGAAGCAGCGGCATGTTCCCCCTCCGGCTCCTAAGCGGAGGCGCGGCCAGGCGGCTCTGCGCGCTGCCCCGTCTGCAGGCGCCGCCCCTGTAGCTCCCATTGGCCACAGTTCCAGTCAGTTACAGCAATGGCCACCAAACCTGGGGCCAGACTGTAGGGCCCGCCCTAGAAATACAGAGCCCCATACCCCATTCTCCACCCCCCTGAGCCAAAGGCTCCCCCCAACTAATGTTGCCAATTTTGGTTGGCCGTATTCCTGGAGGTTTCATCACATGACATCATCTTTCATTAAAGATTCATCTTTAATTCCTGGAGACTCCAGGACAATCCTGGAGGGTTGGCAACCCTATCCCCACCAGCCCCCCCCCCCGAGGGGAAAAGGCCCCGTGCCCCATTCCCTGCCCCCGCCAGAGCCAAACAGCCCCACCAGCGCCCCCTAGAGGGGAAAAGGCCCCGTGCCCCATTCCCTGCCCCCCTGAGCCCGCCAGCCCCATGCTGTTCAATTTTCAGTGCTTTAAACAGAGCAATATTTATGTCCCCCCGGCCCCCATAAAGAGACCCCTCTATCCCCCCACTCAGTTAAGAGGCGCGTCCCAGCAGCTGGAAAGCGAGCGGCGCCGGGGCCGAGAGACACCGGCCGGCTCTTGCCCGGTGTGATTTTTCCCCGGGAGAGGCAAGCCGGCTCGGCTCTCCCGGGGCGCGCAGGAGACGCGCTGAGGGAGCGGAGGGACGTCATTTGTCTCGGGGAGCGGCACTTGATCAATTCGATTTCAAAACTCTAATTATGCCGACCAAGGGCTCCGCACGGCGCCGCTGGCTGCGAGCCGAGGTTTGTTTATTTCTTTCCGCGCACGC
Organism: Chelydra serpentina; assembly: GCA_037349315.1. Lineage (NCBI taxonomy): Eukaryota > Metazoa > Chordata > Testudines > Chelydridae > Chelydra > Chelydra serpentina. Next base: position 34,562 of record JBAIAC010000150.1, read on the forward strand.
CGGCGGCGTTCTCCCCTTTGTCCTTTCAGACTTTGCTGGAAGAAATGAGGTCACGGCGGAGGGGCAGCGGCAGATCCGGGGGGGGGGGGCGCTGCGTGTAGCGTGGGTCGGGATTGAGGGGCTGGCATGGACTCACAGGTCGTGCCCGCTCTTGGCCCCGTACGGTCCCTGGGGTGGGCGGTGACTCCCGAGCCGGGCCTCCCGGTCACCTCCGTTCTCCAGGCCACTGGCCGGGGTCCCATGTTCCGTTGCCGGCCCTCTGTACCAACAAACTCCCTCTCCCATCGCCTCGTTAACCAGTAACGCCCAGGGAAACTGAGTCCTACCCCTTCTGCATGCAAACCATTAAAGAAACCAAGAAACCCCCCTACTTCATCACAGGGCCATTGGCAGAGCTTTGGGGGGCGGGGAGCCCAGAGCTGGGAAAACGGGGTTCTGGGTCGGGCTTGACGGGTGATGGCCGGGGCTGGGGAGCCCTGCATAGGGATAACGGGGGTTGCAAGCTGGTCGCGGGGAGCCGGAGGCTGCATTAGTGGGGGGTTTGTGGGTAAGGATGGAGGGACACCTACAGAATAAATCAGCCCCGCGTGGCCCCTGCCTGCCTTGGGCCAGGCTGTCCCCAGCTGGGCCGTACCTGGGGGGTTCCCTTCCCCTGGCCCTACCTGTGCTCTTCCCACGTGGGCTGCGGCCCAGCCGTGGGAATAGACGGGGCCATACACTCTGCTTCTCCGGCCGCCTGCCTCTACCTCCGCCCCATTGTAAATAACCATTAGAAGATATTATCCGCCCGCTACGCGGAATATTACAAAACTAATTAGAGCCAACTTTAAAGCAAACGGGGTCTGTTCCTTGCTCATTTGCCGAGCCGGATAATGGCTGCCTGGCTCTTTCTTTCAGGCCGACGTTCTGTCAATCTACCAAATCTTTTGTTAAGAGTAAATGGATACAAATAGCTGTTTTCCATATGCACGGCAGCATCTGTTACTGCCGGGGAAATTTGCATGGCTAAATGTAAATTATGCATTATGTCATTTATCAAAAAGGGGGCGAGGGATTGCGGGGGTGGGAGGGACCCAGGCAAACAGAGGGGGAAGGTGTCACAACAAATCATAACACAAACCGCTTGCACTTGTCAGCGTCAGGCCGCGACGCGCTCGGCAAAGGAGAGCGGGTGGTCTTGGCCCCATTTTACAGACGGGGAAACCGAGGCACATAGGGTGGGGAGGAGGATGTCAACTGGACACAGTGGGGGCTGGGAACAGAATTCAGGAGTCCTGCTCTAGTTATTTGTCCACACTCCCCTACCCAGAACTGGGAGTGGAACCCAGGAGTCCTGCTTCCCAGCCCCCCATCTCTGACGGCTAGACCCCACTCCCCTCCCAGAGCTGGGAATGGAACCCAGGAGTCCTGCTTCCCAGCCCCCCTCCCATCTCTGATGGCTAGACCCCACTCCCCTCCCAGAGCTGGGAATGGAACCCAGGAGTCCTGCTTCCCAGCCCCCCTCCCATCTCTGATGGCTAGACCCCACTCCCCTCCCAGAGCTGGGAGTGGAACCCAGGAGTCCTGGCTGCCACCCCCCCCCCCACCCCATCACCAGTCTCTAAGCCCGGTTGCCAGCAGGCAGCACAGATGGGTAAAAAGGGCCCCTCGTGCGCGCCCAAGGCAGAATCCGCCCCCCCCCCGACAGCCCCCATCAGTCAGAAACCCGCCGCGGCGCCGTGTGGAAGCCCGGCAGCAAACGTACCTGAATCAGGCCCCGCTCGCAGGCTGGTTTTATCGGCCTTGTCAAATCCTGCCCGCCGGAGGCCTGGCGCGGGTGCGTGCCCAGCCCCGGGGCTGGCTGTATGGACCGGTCCCTAGAGGCTCTGTGGCGGGGGATGGGGGAGCGGGGGGGCATGGCCCCTCCAGCTCCTGCCTGGGATCGGGGCCCAGTGGGTGCAGCACCAATGGGGGGGGGGGTTTCCCTCCTTCCCCAGGCGCTGCTGGTGGGGCCTTGGGAGGGGAGAGGGAACAGCTGCCCTCCCCCGGGGGGGAAATCAGAGGGAAACCCCCCCCGCCTTCACAGACTCCCTATGGTCCCCTCCCATTCCAGGCTACGGTTCCCCAGCCACCCCTTCAACCCCCCCACCCACACTTTGCTCCCCCTCCCCCTACTGCCTCCCCCTCCCAGCGCCCCCTCAACCCCCCCACCCACACTCTGCTCCCCCCTCCCCCTGCTCCCCTCCCCCTCCCCAGCCACCCCTTCAACCCCCCCCACCCACACTCTGCTCCCCCTCCCCCTACTGCCTCCCCCTCCCCAGCGCCCCCTTCAACCCCCCCACCCACACTCTGCTCCCCCTCCCCCTGCTCCCTCCCCCTCCCCAGCACCCCCTTCAACCCCCCACCCACACTCTGCCCCCCCTCCCCCTGCTCCCTCCCCCTCCCCAGCGCCCCCTCACCCCCCCACCCACAGTCTGCTCCCCCTCCCCCTGCTCCCTCCCCCTCCCCAGCGCCCCCTCAACCCCCCCACCCGCACTCTGCTCCCCCTCCCCCTGCTCCCTGCCACTCCCCAGCCCCCCCTCTGCTTCCCCTCCCCCCCACCTGCTCCCCCCTGGGTCTCTACTCCCACCCACTCCCCAGCCCCCTCTCTGCTCCCCCCGGGTCTCTGCTCCCCCGGCCCTCCCAGCCCTGACTCCCGAGTCCCGGGGAGCCCGATCCCCGCCCTGGCCAGCTGCGCCGGGGGGCGGGACGGAGCCGCCGCCCCCAGTGACCCCCCGGCCCGGGCCGCCCTTCCCCGGGCAGGGGGCGGAGGCAGCGGGACTCGGGAACCTGCCGCCGCTGCTGGCGGAGCGAGTCCGCCCCGGCCACAGCATGGGAGGGACCCGGCCCGGGTTCGCCTTCGCCCGCCAGCTCCGGAGGCATCCCGGAGTGAGTGACCCCGGCCCCGGCCCCCCCTGCCCGCTGTCCCCCCTCCTCTGTCCCCCTCCTTCCCTGCCCCCTCTGTCCCCTCCTTCTCTGCCCGCTGTCCCCCCCCTCTGTCCCCCTCCTTCCCTGGCCCCGGCCCCCCTCTGCCCGCTGTCGCCCCTCCTCTGCCCCCCTCCTTCCCTGTCCCCCTCTGTCCCCCTCCTTCTCTGCCCGCTGTCCCCCCCCTCTGCCCCCTCCTTCCCTGCCTGCTGGCCCCCCTCATTCTCTGCCTGCTGGCCCCCCTCATTCTCTGCCCGCTGTCCCCCCCTCTGTCCCCCCTCCTTCTCTGCCTGCTGGCCCCCCTCCTTCTCTGCCTGCTGGCCCCCCTCCTCTGTCCCCCTCCTTCCCTGCCCCTCTGTGCCCCTCCTTCCCTGGCCCCGGCCCCCCTCTGCCCTCTGTCCCCCACCTTCCCTGGCCCCCTCTGTCTCCCTCCTTCCCTGGCCCCTGCCCTGGCCCCCCTCTGCCCGCTGTCCCTCCGCCCCTGCCCCCCTCTGTCCCCCTCCTTCCCTAGCCCCTGCCCTGGCCCCCCTCTGCCCGCTGTCCCCCCGCCTCTGTCCCCCTCCTTCCCTGCCCCCCTATGTCCCCCTCCTTCCCTGGCCCCTGCCCCGGCCCCTCCTGCCTGCTGTCCCCCTCCTTCCTTGCCTCCTACCCCCTCCTTCCCCCCTCTGTCCCCCTCCTTCCTCTGCCCCCCTCTGCCCCCGTCCCTCTCCTCTGTCCCCCTCTTCCCCTGCCCCGCTCCCCTCTGTCCCCCTCTTCCCCTGCCCCCCTCTGTCCCCTTCTTCCCCTGCCCCGGCCCCCTCTGCCCTCTGTCCCCCTTTTCCCCTGCCCCCCTCTACGCCCTCCTCTGTCCTCTTCTGTCCCCCCTCCTGCCCCCCTCTGTTCCCCTCCTTCCTCTGCCCCCCTTTGCCCCCGTCCCTCTCCTCTGTCCCCCTCTTCCCCCTGCCCCCGCCCCCCTCTGTCCCCCTCTTCCCCTGCCCACCTCTGTCCCCTTCTTCCCCTGCCCCGGCCCCCTCTTCCCTCTGTCCCCCTTTTCCCCTGCCCCCCTCTACGCCCTCCTCTGTCCTCTTCTGTCCCCCTCCTGCCCCCCTCTGTCCCCCTCCTACCCCTGTCCCCCTCCTTCCTCTTCCCCCATCCGCCTCCTCTGCCCCCTATGTCCCCCTCTTCCCCTGCCCCTCTTCCCCTGCTCCCTCCTGCCCCCCTCTGTCCCCCTCCTTCCCCTGCCCCCCTCTTTCCCCCTTTATCCCACTGCCCCAGTTTCTTCTATCCCCCCTTCCACCCTCCACTCCCTTCTCCTCTGTCCCCCCTCCATGCTCCTCATCCCCCCTTCGACTCCCCCTGCCCCATCCCTCCCTCCTATCCCCCCTGCCCCCTCTCCCTCCCCTTCCAACCCCCTCCCAGCCCCCCCATCATCATGGTCCCCCCCCAGATCCGCCCCTAGTTTCCTGCCTTCCTCTTACTTTCATTAAACTCCCCCTCCCGCCCCCGGCTCCCCTGTCTCCCCCCAAGAGCGAGCAGCGCCTTTGGGTGGGGGCCCCTGGCTCACTGTCTGCCTCCCCCCAGGGCTTGTCTGCTGCCACCTCCCTCCCCACTGGATGCAATGTGTGTGTGGGGGGCTGCTCTGTACAAGAAATCAAGACCCCAAACTTTGCAGTTTCCCCCCTCACTGCTTCCCCCCTCTGCCCGTTTCATGCTCTGCATTTTGGCCCCTAACCCGGGGGAGGGGGAAGGTCTTTGCACTTCACCCCCCCAAGCAGGGGAAAGGGGGGGGTGTCTCTCATCTCCCTCCCTGCGGTGGCTCCTTCTCTCTACACACTGAGATACACCAGGGTCCCAGCCCCCCCCCCTTTGATCCTCTGCCACCCCACCCCCCCAGCCCCCACATTCAGAACCTTTCATTAGCCTGGCAGGGGGGAGAAATCCACCCCCCGCCCGGTCCTTTCGTGTCAAATCCACCAGCTCCCCCGGCCATCAAAAATTCATGCTGAGGATTTTGTTGGCAAACATGAATAAACCCTGATGGATGCGAGATGCTGGGAACCTGTCCCCCCGCCCCCCCCGCCCCCCCCGCCCCACAACAGGCCAAGGAA
>JBAIAC010000151.1:1200000-1660000 GCA_037349315.1 Chelydra serpentina
GTTTGAACCCCATTGGGAGTTGGGCACCTGGGTGTCAAAGGCAAGAACACTTCCTGAGTTGCCTCCAGGCAGGCCTACTGCTGTTAATGGCCATGGTTCAGACCTGGGTGTGAGTTTGCAGCAGATCAGCGGATCTGGCTCAAAACAGACAGGATTCTGAAGTCCCAAACTGGAAAAGGCAGGAAAGCAGGGTCAGAAATTGCCTTGGCACACCAGGTGGCAGCACCAAGGTGGTTTCTGTGATACCAACCCATCACAGAGGAGTTATGAGTATGACTCCTAGAGGAAGTAGGGGCATAGTGTTTCCTGGGCACAGACCTGGAGTGAAAGACTAGGGAGTTTCTCAACACAGAGATTGCTGGTTGTTGGTTGTTTCTACTGGTGTCCAGGAAAGCAGGACTTTGCATCCAATCTTTGTTACCCCTCCCCCATGGATTTTACCAAAGAATAGAGCTGACTTGTATCATCAATTTTTCATCCTAATACAATCACACTGGCAATGCCTCACAGGTTGGAACCACTTAGGGGTAGGGGGCCCCGACATGCCCTGGAGCACTGATAATACCAGCCAAGCCTGCACTCCTGTGGGGGACAATTTCTGCTATGATGGTGAAGAAGAGAAGAGTCATCACTGGGCCTGCCACGGATCTCCTTGTGGGAGGGAGATGACCAAAATATCATTGTGCATCTGCAGCCATGGTTCAGTGTATGGGCCCATCCCTGTGTTGACCTTGCCCTTTCATGTCAATTGAACACGACTGTCACTCAGCAAAACACCTTTGGTGTTACTGGGATATTTTCTAGGTTGGTGGCTGTGACATACCAGGGTCAAACCCAGACTAATCCACAGCTGTGTCACACCTGCCTGCAACCTTGCAGTGCCTTGCTGAAGTGGCTTCCACCTGGGCCACTCACAAACAGCCATCTAGCAAGCAAATCACACCCTGACCATGTGTGTGTAACTGCAGCCTGGCCAGGAACAGTTGGGTTACACTCGGGCTCTCACCAACCTTGGTTATACTGCAGGGGGACCCCAACACACTCCCCAGTCTTTGATTTCCCTCCAGAAATGTACGTCCAGTGCTGCCCAGTCCTCTCCTGGACAATGCAAGTTACACTGTCCATTTTTTCTTAACAGCACTAATATCCATGCAACTTTGTTTCTCAGACACTTCTATTCAAACACACAGGATTAGATAAAAATATTAAACGAAGTTTATTGACTACAAAAGTAGATTTTAAGTGAGTGCAGATAGGACGTATAGAATTCAGGCATGGTTACTGAAAAAAATAAAGCTAGAATGCATCTTGTGCCTGTTAACAAATGATGTGAAATTGAAATCAAACGTTTCCTCACCACATGCTTTCAGCAATCTTACTGACCAAACTATTTAGGTTAGGATCCCTCCCCCTGTCCAATGGCTACTTCCTTTATCCTTTAAGGTGCAGTGAATCAATTGGCACAGAGAGAGAGAGAGATAGTAGTGCCTTGGGGTGTCTACCCCTTCTTTTCATAGACCTATCCCCGCTTTGAGAAACATTTCCACCTGGTTACCAGAAGACAAAATGTTTATGTAGAAGGATGTTCCCTGCTGCTTTTTCCTCAACATTTTGGGCTTCCTTTGTTTCCCTTCCTGCTTGATGACTCCGGTGACTGTTTAGATACAAAATTAAGAAGAGCACACATTTCTTTGTTTCAGACAGACCAGTTTTCCAGCCTCAGTTTGGAACATGTATTAATAAAATGATACAGTGTCATCTTATAACTTCACAGACATTATGAAAAAATTGTATTGATATTTGCGATGAGAGCATGACTATTTCAAGTTGACTCATAGATTTATTTAGCATCTCAGAGAGCTCTGTAGCAGATAATATGCATGCAAGAGGGATAGTTTTGTGAACTGCAGAAGTCCGTAGCATGCAGTCGTCTCCTCCTGAGCTCCTCTGGTCTTCATGTGGTCTCCATCAGGCAAAACGAGTGAATCTATCATTCCTACTTTGGGAAGTAACCTAGCAAGAAAAGAACATAGGATACCATGGTGATTGGCATGCTATAAATAGCTAGATAATCTGGAGTGCGCTTACATGTCTTAAAGGTTTTACATTACACTTATTGGGGCCAGGACAATGAGGTGATTCTGAAGCTCGGAATGAGTGAGAAGATATCAGCTACAGATGCAAACAATTAGTACATTTCACCTGTATCTAGATTTCTCTTCCTTTGATTCCAAATTTGTAGCTAAGGCTGGTTGAACATTTTTCTTGAGAAGTTTTTTTGATGGGAAATTGGATTTTCCATGCTACTATTTTTTCACATTACATTATTTTTTCCCTGGAAATTATCAGCCTTCCATCAAAATAGCAAACTCCCCTCCCCCCTAAACCGTGGCCGTGGGGATCTGGTGAAGTTCCAGGGCAGTTCAGCAAGAGGAGAGAATATCATGAATCGTAGAGGATGTAGTTCACCCTGGGAGACTGGAATATGGAATAGTTTGTGTTGTGTGGTATCTGATGTACCCCTGTGGTGTTTCCAAGCTGAAATATTAAGTTTTTAGCATAATGATGTTGGTTTCTACAAATAAACCCACTTTGTAGATCACCTCTAAACAGTAGCCGGCTTGCACTGAAAACAGCAGAATGAAATATACCCCTAACCTCATACTATGTAACACTTGTAGAAATAATATCATTTAATAGTACATTAAGAAAGAAAGGGTCAAATTAATCCCCAGGGCACCAATTACACCAAGGTGGCTTTGGTTCACTGAACACATTAATTAGGTGTGATGGGGCTCTGAGCTCAGTTATTCCCAGTTGCATCAGGAAACACAGATCACACATCTCAGTATAAAACTTCCCGAATGCTCCAAACTTCCGTTTCTGTCAACATCTCTCTCTCTTCTCAGCAGGTACGTACGATTCTCCAACATCACAGTCACACGCAGCCACGCAGACACTGTGGTGATCAGCAGGTATTGAATTCAGACCCCCAGCACTAAAAGCCTCAGTCCCAACTCCTACCCCTTCAGCTAAAGGAAGGATCTCTGTGCTTCTAAAAAATAGGCAATTACATAGTCACCGAAGCCAGTGCTTTCCATTATGTCTCTGGGTTTTCATACAGGCTACAGTAAATGCCATAAAGCTTAATTAGAACAGAAAGCAACTTTACCCACAAAAGACATGCCAAGCCACCGAGCTCCCCTTGCCCAAAGAGGGTAAAAAGATTGATGCTCCTTTACTCTCACCCCTTCTTTAGCGAAGGAATAATCTCTTCAGACTGATTCCTGCACAGCAGAGTCACAAGTCACTGTTTCCTCTTCGGATTAGTGAACAGGAGTGTTTGTGTGTGGGGCATGATTAACCTGCATGTCATTGCATTTGCACAGTGTGTGCATCTTATCGAATAGCTGGAATGACAAGCTGTGAACATCTGGCTCTGTGGACTAAGCCCTTCCCTGAGCGGGTACCGATGTACATTAAGAAACTGATCTCCGTTTATCTTCACTTATTACATTACCGAGAAGGGACATATTTTCCGCACCATCCACCTGCCCACATCTCTGTAGCTGCCTGATCTCTGTTCAGAGGAGATGGAAAAGGGAAATCACTCGGAGGTGACTGAGTTCATTCTCTCAGGAGTGACAGATCGTCCGGAGCTGCAGGTCCCCCTGTTTGGGGTGTTCCTACTGATTTATGGTATCACCCTGGTGGGGAATGGGGGGATGATCTTGTTAATCACGATTGATCCCCGACTTCACACCCCCATGTACTTTTTCCTCAGAAATTTGTCTTTCAGTGACCTCTGCTTTTCCTTGATAATTTCCCCTAAGATGCTGCTGAATTTCTTAGCGGAGAGGAAAAGCATTTCTTACACTGCCTGCGCTGTGCAAATGTATCTCTCTACAGCTTTTGGAGATGTTGTTTTTCTCTTGCTGGCTGTGATGGCATATGACCGTTATGTTGCCATCTGTAACCCGCTGCTCTATACGGTCACTATGTCCAGGCAGCGTTGTAAACAGCTGGTGGCTGGGGTGTACGCTGTGGGATTCGTGGATTCAGTGATAAACACGTGTTTTACATTTCGGCTGTCATTCTGCAGCTCCAACATCATCAATCATTTCTTCTGTGACATCCCCCCACTGTTGGCGGTCTCCTGTTCTGACACCCACATCAACGAGATTGTGCTGTTTGTTTTAATGTGCTGCATTACACTGAGCAGCTTTGTGACTGTCCTCCTCTCCTATGTCTATATCATCTCCACCATCCTGCAGATCCGCTCCACGGAGGGCCAGCGCAAAGCCTTCTCCACCTGCTCTTTCCACTTAACTGCAGCGATCTTGAATTTTGGGACCATCCTCTTCTTGTATTCACGTCCCTCCTCCAGCTATTCCATGGACACAGACAAAGTGGCCTCAGTGTTTTACACGCTGGTAATTCCCATGCTGAACCCCCTCATCTACAGCCTGAGGAACACGGAGGTGAAGGACGCCCTGAGGAGAGCAATGAGTAAACTCCTAACCGATTCTTGAATCTGTTTAACTCGGTACTGGTTTAGTGATGGGGAGTTGAAACAATTTGTTTGTATTGCAACAAGGTCTGCAGGCAGCAACTGAGATCAGTGGACATAACATGGGAAGATTCACAGGTGCAGAAAGAGAGAACGATTTTATAAGCTGGTTGCTAGGGGAATCCACCAAGAGGGTGAGATTCTCAATTTCACCTCTCTGTTCCATTGGCTATTTAATGAGTTATCCACAACTTTGAAAGGAGAGATTAAGAGCAACCCAGACTGGAATAGCACATCACTCAGGGTCTGGGATACTTTCTGGGAATGCCTTAATCCCAAATGCATAGTGTGAGGGGATCGGTCACAGACACCCCCGTGGGAACGGTCTCCTGATGTGCTGAAATTACTTCTGATCCTTTTTTTGCTGCCAGCCAGGGTCTCCAAAACCCTGCCTTGTTGAGACAGACACACCATCCAGTTGCCACCTAGAACCAGGGTCTGGGCCACACCCCCAAAGCTGCAGATCTAGAGTGAAACCAGCTCTCCAGGATACAAACACCCAACTCCCAATGGGATCTAAACCCCAAATAAATCCATTTAATTCTGTATAAAGCTTATACAGGGTAAAATGATGAATGTTTGTCCTCTATATCACTGATAGAGAGATATGCACAGCTGTTTGCTCCCTCAAGTAACAATTACGTACAGTTAGTTTATAAATAAACAAAAGTGATTTTATTAAGTATAAAAGTAGGATTTAAGTGGTTTTAAGAAGGAACAGACAGAACAAAGTAAGTCACAAAGCAAAATAAAGCAAAACACACAAGGCTAAGCTTAATACACTCAGAAATCAATAACAGATGTTAACTTCTCACCCCAGTTCTTACTTCAGATAAAATCCTTCTCAGGGCACATGTCTTTTCTGACCTGGGTCCAGCCTGTTCTCACCCACCCCTGTGGTTACAGTCTTTTTGTTTCCAGGTGCTTGCAGGTATCTCTGTGGGGTTGGGAGGCCATCTCGTAAGCCAGCTGAAGACACTCATTGTTTGCTTCCCCACTTCATATAGAAGTTCCCTAAGGTGGAAAACCCTTGTTTGGAATTCCACCCGGCTCTGGAAAAGTACCAGCTTCAAGATGGATTTCAGTATCAGGTGACATGGTTACATGTCACTGTAAGACCCCAGTCTCCATTCTTCCTGGGTTGGCCCACAGGTACACAGGAAGGCTTGGAAGTAAACGGAGCCATTCACAGTTCATTGATTCTGAAGCACCTTTAATGGGCTCCACTTAATATGTCTTCATCAGTAATACAAGTTTATACCTTATTCTCCTAACTCCAGACATAGAAATAATCCATGTAAACAAATAGGATGAACACAGGTAGTAGATTATAACCTTTATAATGATATGTTATATGGCGCATTTAGCATAACGCATATAAAGGTATGTCATATACATAAGATTATTTTCATGAGGTATATGGAGTGCAGTGTCACACGTAGCTTTGCCCAGCACTGGACAGAAGGGGGAATTGAACCTGGATGTCCCACCTCACAGCTGAACACCCTAACTACTGGGCTAACAATTACAAAGGGAAGTCCCAGCACCGCCTGCTACGCTGGCTCCGTTGCGACAGACACCTACATCCTCCCCCTGCACACACGCATTGTTTTGGGACAAAGCTATTAGGAGGATTTATAACATTTTTGTGCATAATTTCAGGTCAATCCAAACGGTATTGTTTTTGACAACAAATTATTGGTGCAGAAGAAATTCACCCATTTCTAGACACCTTTGTGTCCCAATTCCAGGAGAGGTGACCAACAAATACAGTGGAATACATTCAACTCAGTTTTGTATCATATTAAAAAGTCTTCATGGGAGAGAAAGCGATACGGACCAACTGATGCTCTATGTTCCGTTTACACAAGGGTGAACTCCCCCATCCATTCAGGGAATGTCTATACTAAAGCCATTAAATTGACTCAGCTATGGTGTGCAGCAGCGCTGTAATGTAGATGCTTTCCACATTGATGGTTTTTCCACTGATGTGGTGAATCGACTTTTCTGAGAGGCAGTAGCTAGGTCAATGGAAGAATTACACTGAACATCAGTAGAAGATAACCGCCTCGAACATGGTATGAAAAGTTTCTCAGTCCTGTGAGACGGAGCTCGGTTGATCTAATTTTGAAGCATAAACCAGGCCTCAGAGAAGCTGCCGATGTAAAAGACCAGTTGGGAAATCTGGTCCCATCTCCCTGCCAGGGCAGCAGAATCCCCATGTCAGGTTTTGTGTGTGTGTGTACTGAACACTTTGTGTGTGTGTGTTTGTGTTTCTGTGTGTTTGGTGTGCAGTGGGCACTGTGTGTGTGTGTGTGTGTGTGTGTGTGTGTGTGTGATGGGTTATACAGTGGAGTTGAATGTCAAATGTAGGCAGGTGTGTGTCCCTTGCCCTGACCAGTGCTCAGGCTGGCATCCCCCCCACCGGTGCAGGGCCCTTTGGGAGATCATAGACTCGTAGGACTGGAGGGGACTTTGAGGGGTCTTCTAGTCCAGTCCCCTGCACTCATGGCAGGGCTAAGTATTATCTAGACCAGTAGATCTCAAACGTTTGTACTGGTGACCCCCTTCACATAGCAAGCCTCTGAGTGTGACCCCCCTATCAATTAAAACACATTTTTATATGTTTAAAACCATTACAAATGCTGGAGGCAAAGTGGGGTTTGAGGTGGAGGCTGACAGCTCGCGACCCCCCATGTAATAGCCTCACGACCCCCTGAGGGATCCCGACCCCCAGTTTGAGAACCCCTGATCTAGATCATCCCTGACAGGTGTTTGTCTAACCTGCTCTTTAGAACCTCCAATGATGGACATTCCACAACCTCCCTAGGCAAGTTATTCCTGTGCTTAACCACCCTGACAGTTAGGAAGTTTTTCCAAATATCCAACCTAAACCTCCCTTACTGCAGTTGAAGCCCATTGTTTCTTCTCCTATTTCTAAACTCTGATTCACGGACTATAAGATATAGGAAATAAATAAAATTAGCAAAAGAATCAGGAGAGGGCGCTGGCATGCTTGGAGATATTTTGCAGCAGCATCTGCAGAGAACAATTAAAATTTTTTGCTTGGCGTCACATTGAAAGGGCCTCAATTATCAATTGTCTGGTCTTATTTAACACTTTATATTTTAATCTTCCACAAGATGTAAGTCTAGATACTTTGCAAAGTTAAATCATACAAGCCAGAAGATGTAATTGTCAGAAGAACATACGTCTTTTCTTTTTGATACTTAACCTATCAACAAGTATAAAACCTGAAATACACAGCTAAGGGGGCGAAGGTTTTCATCCTACCTCCTTTCCTTTTCACAACCCCTCCCCTCCCCACCCCGTCCCACTACAACCCCCCAAAAAGTTCCTCCTCAGCTCAGGAGACAGCTGAATGGACTGCCGAAGTATTCATTTCGTCCTAAACTGTTGACTAAGACAATGGTTGCCCAATTTTGTATCACAGAGGATGGGTAGCTCACAAAGTCCTGTTGATGAAAGAAGAAAACCCCTAAAAGTCCCTTGAATCAGGCCTTGGAAACACCCAAAATCAAGCAGCTAATGAAGGGATGTTAAATGGGCCAAGTTGTGGGGATTGAAGAAACAACTGTACCATTGATACAACTGGTGTTTGAGACAGAGGACCCAGACCCCTTAAACAAAGGCGTTTTGTGTATGAGAAGACAACCTGGTGCCTAATGCTTCTTTAAAGGGTGTGTGGCGATGGGCAATCTGGTGCCTAAAATAGTGTAGGTCAGGGGTTCTCAACCTTTTTCTTTCTGAGGCCTCCCCAACATGATCCCCGGCCCATCTGTGCCACAACAACTATTTTTCTGCATGTAAAAGCCAAGGCTGGTGTCAGGGGGTAGGAAGCAGGGCAATTGCCTGATGCCCCACACCACAGGGGGCTCTGTGAACCTAGGTTGCTCAGGCTTCAGTTTCAGCCCCAGGTAGGGGGCTTTGGGGTTCTGGGCTTCAGCTTTCTGCCCTGTGCCACTGCAAGTCCAATGCCCACCCTGCTTGGCTGACCCCCCTGGAACATGCTTGCAGCCCCCCAGGGAGCCTGGACCCCTGGTTGAGAACCACAATACGATAGGTGTGATCAGTCATGTTATTAACTCAAAGACTATCACATATAAGGCCTCCAATGCAGTTTCTGTGGGGGGTGATGCTACCTTAAGCAGTGTCATTTTTACATATGTATAATACAGTGTTTATGTGCTGTTGGATTCATACCGGAAGGATGAACTCTGTTCTGTTGCTTTCCCAAAGATTATTAGGCCCGGATGCCTGCTGGACAGTACCAGTGTGGCATTGCTAACCCAAAGATTATCAGACCTTTAATTATTAATAACTATTATTATTATTATCTGCAGTGTTGTTGTGCCCGTGTTGGTCCCAGGATATCCCCACTTCATTCTGAATGGATTCTTGCAACAAGTGTTAATTCTTGATGTTTAACAATCTGTTCCACCTTGCATTTAGCTGTGACACTCTGAGTACCTTTCCCAGACCTGAAGAAGTGCTCTTTGGGAGGATTGTCTCTTCCACCGACAGCAGTTGGTCCAATAAAAGATATTACCTCACCCATCTTGCCTCTATTATTATTACAGCAGACGATCACATGCGACGATCCTTACTATTTAATCCTAAAGATTATTTGACTTTAGGCCTATGCAACATAGCCTCAAGACTCTACAGGAATTTGTGCAAGAAAAGATGTTTTTGGTCTTGAGACTAACCAAACATCTACTAGGCCTTCATGGTGTTTCTAGCCTAAAGACACAAGAATTTTGTATACAGGGACATCTTGTGGTGTGTTGCTAACTTTAAGGTTATAAATCCGTATGTTTGCTATGTTGTGTCACTACTTCAAATATAAGTAGTCACTACTTCAAAGACAAAACATAGCAAACATCAGCCTTTTCCTTCCCGGGCAGTGGCTTTGTGATGCTGGTAGCTTGAAGATTAAAACATGCTTGTGAAATACACTGAATTAGTGCATCTGATAGTGGCTGTTCACAACCACTATAAAACCTTATTACTTTCATTTAGCTAAAAGCATCTTTTGATGTCTTCAGTTTCAACTTTGTTGAATGTGTGAGTCCTGTTTCCACAGGAAAGGCTCATTAGACCTGCCCATCAGTGTCTTTGTAGTATTAATAGCTCCTAGGTGACGAAGGCTAATGTCTGCAGGACAGGGTTTGTGAGGTGTCTCTAGCCCAGTAATTGTTAGGTTGCCTTTCCGGCCAGCAGATTCTCTGTGGGGTTGCTAGCCCCAGAAATATTAGGAATGAGGCCTACATGGCTGTACCTGTGTCATGCTTCTGGCCAATGATCATTATGCTTTTGGAGTTATTCTTTTGTGTATCCCGAGGCCTAGTCTTTTTTACGTGAGCAATACCACACAGGTACCAGATACAGGCTTGAAGCTTTATAATCCTTAGGTGCATTTACCTCACAGTGGTGCTGACTCTCAAAATGCTATCAATGAGTAAGAGTCACAGCATTTATGTGGTGTTAGTAACTTAACAATTTCTAGGCCTTATGCCTATCTATTACACTGGCTTTGTGTGTGTGTGTGTGAACGCACACACATGCACGAATGTATGACCTTCCAATAGCAGGACCTGAGGATGGGCGGGAATGGTTCCAGGATTAGCAGGGATGGTGTCCCTAGCCCCATGTTTGCCAGAAGCTGAGAATGGGTGACAGGGGATGGATCACTTGATGATTACCTGTTCAGTTCATTCCCTCTGGGGCACCTGGCGCTAGCTACTGTCGGTAGACAGGATACTGGGCTAGATGGACCTTTGGTCTGACCCAGTGTGGCCGTTCTTATGTTGACCAGTTTTTTCTGTGCCGAAGACCTCATAGTGAGTCTTTGTGGATAATCAAGATGCCCTCATGGCTCATTACACCAGCACAGCAGCTTTGAATATATTTGTTTATCTACACGTTATTAGACTACAAGATTGTAAGGCAGTGACCATGAGGTATGGCTTACCTAGCGATTATTAGTAGAGCGGATCGGAAATTTTCCAAAAGAATTTTATTTACCAAAAAAAACCATTCATTTAGTCAACACTGTCATTTCTGTGGGAATATGTTGATTTTTTTGGTGTGTGTGTGTGGGGGGGGGTTCGGGGGTCGGGAAACCTAATTAAGAAAAAGACACAATTGAAATGAAGTATTTTGGTGGCACTGGACTGGGAACATTTTGATTGTCTGTTCCAAAATGAATTTTTGTTTCAATTTTTTCCCTTAGGACACTACCCTATGTATTACCTATGTGGTATGGCATTACAAAATATTACAAGGCCTTGAGCCTAAATGGGAGTATCTGGGTGGCATTTCTCTCCTAAATCTTATTAGGCCTTGAGCCTAGATGGAAGCACCTGTGAGGTATAACTCACCTAAAGATTACTAGGCCACAAACCTGTAGGCCAATACTTGTATAGCATTCCGCATATAAAAATGATTAGGCCCCTCATAACTGCCAGGCAATGCCTGTGACGTATTGCTCACCTCAAGTGTATAAAATCACCAGCCTGTGTAGCCATACCTGTGTGGTGTTGCTCACCCCGCCTACCCTTTAATGCCATGGCTCATGAAACCATACACAGGAATCTTTGACAGTAACAAGGAGCAGTTCGACAACAGGGAGAATGACTGTTGAGTGCTTCTGTACGTTTAAAGGTCCGCTGGCACTGTCTGTATGGGAAATCGGACCTGGCCAATGACAACCTTTGCAGAGATCTGTTACATGGTCTATCTGGCATAAAACATATTCCAGTGATGTCATATTCCCAGCTGTGAGCATATTTCTATAAAGAATTATGGGGTGCAATATCACACTCTGTTAACCAGCAGTTTGGGCAATATCCTCCTTTTTGCAGCTTGCCCTGACCTTGGCATTTTCAGTGAGGATTGCCCTAGGCACCTCCAGGTCACAGAAGGCAGAGAAGCCAGGTGGAAGATTTATGAGCATGTCTCCTAGAGGAAGCGGGGGCATAGTGTTTCCGGGGCAAAAATGTGGGGTGACACAATTGGGAGTTTCTGAATACAGAGATTACTGGCTGTTGGTTGTTTCTACTGGTTTCTACTCCCCCACGGATTATACCAAAGAATAGAGCTGACTTGGATCTTCAATTTTTCCTCCTAAAACAATCAGCCCTGCCATGCCTCACAGGTTGACAAAATATAGGAGAAGGGGGCACCAACATTCCCTGGAGCACTGATAATACCAGGAAAGCCTGAACACCGGTGGCGGATAATTTCTGCTACCATACTGAAGAAGGGAAGATTCATCACTGGGCCTGCCATGGATCTCCTTGTGGGTAGGTGTGATGACCACAATGTCCTTGTACATCTGCAGCCATGGATCAGTGCATGGGCCCATCCATGTGGTGACCTCACCCTTTCATGTGAATGGAACACGACTGTCAGTCAGCACCACACCTTTGGTGTTACTGCGATATTTTGTAGGTTGTTGGCTGTGACATACCAGGGTCCAACCCAGACTCATCAGCAGCCTTGTCAAACCTCCCTGCAACCATGCAATGCCTTGCTGAAGTGACTTCCACCTGGGTCTCGCACAAACAACCGTCTAGCATGGAAATCACACCTGAGGCATGTGTGTGTAACTGCAACCTGGCCAAGAATAGTTGGGTTACACTCAGGCTCTCACCATCCTTGGTTGTATTGCAGGGGGACCCCAACACACTCCCCAGTCTTTGATTTCCCTCCATAAATGTACGTCCTATGCTGCCCAGTCCTCTCCTGGACAATACAAGATGCATGGTCCATTTTTTCTTTAACGGAACTAATATGCATGCAACTGAGCATCTCAAACACTTCTATTTAAACACACTGGATTAGATAAAACGATAAAACAAAGTTTATTGTCCACAAAGATAAATTTTATGTGAGTTCAAACGAGAAGGCATGACATGGTTACAAGAAAAATAAAGGTAGAATGAAACTTGTGCCTAAGTTAACAAATGAAGTGAAATTCAAAGCAAAAGTTTCCTCACCACATGCTTCCAGCAGTCTTACTGACCAAATTTCATAGGTGAGCACCCCTCCACCAGTCCAATGGCTGCTTCATTTATCCCTTCAGATGCAGTGAATCAATGGGGAGAGAGAGAGAGAGAGAGCGTGGTGCCTGGAAATGTCTATCCCCTCTTTTTAGAGTCCTATCCCCCCTTTGAGAAACCTTTCCAACTGGTTACTGGAAGACAAAAGCTCTATGTAGAAGGATGTTCCCTGCTACTTTTTACTCACCTTTTTAGGGTATGTTTGTTTCCCTTCCTGCTTAATGACTCTGGTTACTGTTTAGATACAAAATTAAGCAGTGCACACATTTCTTTGTTTAAAACAGACCAGTTTGCCAGCCTCAGTTTGGAACATGCATTAATAACATGATACAGTGTCATCTTATAACTTCACATACATTATCAAAAAGAATGTATTAATATTTGCAGGTAGAGTATGAGTATTTCTAGTTGACTCATAGATTTTTTGACCGTCTTAAAGATGAGCTCTGTGTTCAGATAATATGCACGCAAGAGGGATAGTTTGTGAACTCCAGACGTCCGTAGCATGCTATGGTCTCCTCCTGAGTTCCTCTGGTCACCATGTGGTCTCCATCAGGCGAAAATGAGTGAATCTATATTTCCTATTTTGGGGAGTAACCTAGCAAGGGAAGAACATACAATACCATGGTGATTGGCATGCGATATATAGCTACACAATCTGGAGTACTCCTACAGGTCTTTCAGGTTTTACATTCCACCTATTGGGGCCAGGACAATGAGGTGATTATGAAACCAGCAATAACTGAGAAGATATCAGCTACACCTGCAAACAATTAGTACATTTCACCTGTATCTAGCTTTCTATTCCTTTGATTCCAAATGTATTGCTAAGGCTGGCTGAAAACTTTTCTTGAGAAGATTACTTTATGGGAAATTGGATTTTCCATTCAATTATTTTATCCCTGGAAATTATCAGCTTTCCATCAAAATTCCAAACTCCTCTCCCCCCTAAACCATTGCTGTGGGACTCTGGTGATGGTCCAGGGCAGTTCAGCGAGAGTAGAGAGCATCATGCATCGTGGGCAATGTAGTCCAGCCTCGAAGACTGGTCCATGGAAGAGATTGGTGGTGTGTGGTATCTGATGCAGCCCTGTGGTATTTCTGAGTTGAAATATTAAGTTTTTAGCAAAAACATTTTGGTTTCAAAAAACAAAACAAAAAACCTTTGTGGATCAGCTCTCCACAGTACCAAACATGCACTGAAAACAGCAGGATGAAATACACCCCTAACCTCATACTCTCTAACATTGGTAGAAATTGCATCATTTCATAGTACAGTAAGAAAGAGTAGCTCAAATCAATCCCAAGGGCACCAGTTACACCAAGGTGGCTTTGGTTCACTGAATACATTAATTAGTTGTTATAGGGCTCTGAGCTCAGGTATTCCCAGTTGCTTCAGGAATCAGGTCCCATAGATCACACATCTCAGTATAAAACTTCCCGAATGCTCCAAACTGGCAATTTCGGTCACTGGCGAAACGCCACCACATCTCTCTCTCTCTTTTCAGCAGGTACGTGATATTTTCCTGAATTACAGTCACACACACGCAGACACCATGGTGATCAGAAGGTATTGAATTGAAGTCCTCCAGCACTTAATGCCTCAGTCCCAACTCCTACCCCTTCAGCTAAAGGAGCGACCTCCTTGCTTCGAAAAAATAGCCAATTACATAGTCACCGAAGCCAGTGCTTTCCATTACGTCTCTGGGATTTTATACAGGCTACAGTAAATGCAAAAAAGTTCTATTTGCACAGTAAGCAAGACTTACCCCAAACCAACATGCCAAGCCCCAGAGCTCACCTTGCCGAGGGATGGTAGAAAGACTGAGACTCCTCTTATCTCACCCCTTTTTGAGTTTACAAATAATCTCTTCAGACTGAAACAATTTTCACCCTGATTCTCTTACAGCAGAGTCACCAGTCACTACTTGCTGCTCAGATAAGTGAACAGGAGTGTTTGTCTGTGGGGCATGATTAACCTGTGTTTCATTGTATTTATGCAGTGTGTATTTTATCAAACAGCTGGAATGACCAGCTATGAACATCTGGCTTTGTGGACTAATCCCTTCCCTGAGCGGGTACTGATATCCATTGAGAAACTGATCTTCATTTATCTTCACTTACTACATTACAGAGAAGGGACAGTTTTCTTAAACCATCCACCTGTCCAGATCTCTGTAGCTGCCTGATCTCTGTTCAGAGGAGATGGACAAGGGAAATCACACGGAGGTCACTGAGTTCATTCTCTCAGGACTGACAGATCGTCCGGAGCTGCAGGTTCCCCTACTTGGGTTTTTCCTACTGATTTATGGTATCACCCTGGTGGGAAATGGAGGGATGATCTTGTTAATCACAACTGACCCCCGACTCCACACCCCCATGTACTTTTTCCTCAGTAATTTGTCTTTCTGTGACCTCTGCTTTTCCTCAATAATTTCCCCTAAGATGCTGCTGAATTTCTTATCCAAGAGGAAAAGCATTTCTTACACTGCCTGCGCTGTGCAAATGTATCTCTCTATCGCTTTTACAGATGTTGTGTGCCTCTTGTTGGCTGTGATGGCGTATGACCGTTATGTGGCCATCTGTAATCCGCTGCTCTATATGGTCACTATGTCCAGGCAGCGTTGTAAACAGCTGGTGGCTGGGGTGTACGCTGTGGGGTTGGTGGATTCAATGATACACACATGGCTTACATTTCGGCTGTCATTCTGCAGCTCCAACATCATCGATCATTTCTTCTGTGACATCTCTCCACTGTTGGTGCTCTCCTGTTCTGACACCCGCATCAATGAGATTGTGATCTTCGCTTTCACATGCTGCATTCAGGTGATCAGCTTTGTACCTGTCCTCCTCTCCTATGTCTATATCATCTCGACCATCCTACAGATCCGCCCTGCCGAGGGCCAGCGCAAAGCCGTCTCCACCTGCTCTTTCCACTTGACCGCTCTGGTCCTGTTTTATGGCATCCCAATGTTCATGTATTTACGTCCAACATCCAGCTCTTCCATGGACACAGACAAAGTGGCCTCAGTGTCTTACACGCTGGTGATCCCCATGTTGAACCCCCTCATCTACAGCCTGAGGAACACGGAGGTGAAGGACGCCCTGAGGAGAGCAATGAATAAACTCCTAACCAATTCTTGAAGCTGTTAAACTCAGTACTGGTTTAGTGATGGGGAGTGAAAACAGGTGAATTCAATTCCCATCCCATTGCAATGTAATTTCGCAGAGCCTGTGGTAGTACTGTTCATTATTGTATTGTTATTATTATTAATTTCTTTGTATTGCAACAAGGTCTGCAGGCCTCAACTGAGATCAGTGGACAAAACACGGGAAGCATCACAGGCCAGAGAGAGAGAATGATTCTATAGATGTTCAACTTTACGTCTCTGTTTCAAGGGTTGTTTAATTAGTTATCCACAGCAGAACAACTTTAAAAGGAGAGATTGAGAGCAAACCAGACTGGAATAGCACATCACTCAGGGGCTGGGATGTTTTTTGGAAATGCAGGAAACCCAAGTGCAGAGTGTGACCATTTTGGTCATAGAACCCCCATTGGGATCGTCACCTGATGTGCTGGAATTACCTCTGAGCACATTTTTCCTGCCAGCCTGGGCCTCCAGAACCCTGACTTGTTGAGCCTGACACGCTAGCCTGCTGCAAGGCAGATCCAGTCTCTGGGTCACACCCCCAAAGCTGCAAATCTAGACAAACTAGCTCAGCAGGACACTTGTCTCCAGCACGCAGACACCCAGCTCCCAATGGAATCTAAATGCCAAATAATATAATTTTACTCTGTATAAAGCTTATACGGGGTAAAATGATAAATGTTTGCCCTCTATATCACTGATAGAGAGAGATGCACAGCTGTTTGTCCCCCCGGGTAACAATTACTTACACTGAGTTTATAAATAAACCAAAGTGATTTTATTCAGAATAAAAAGTATGATTTAAGTGGTTTTAAGTAGAAACAGAAAGAACAAAAAAAGTCACGAAGCAAAATAAAACAAAACATGCAAGTCTAAGCTTAATACACTCAGAAATCAATTGCAAATGTTAACTTCTCACGCCAGTTGTTACTTCAGGTACAATCCTTCTCAGGTCAGATGCCTTTTCTGACATGGGTCCAGCCTGTTGTCACCCACCCCTGTGGTTACAGTCCTTTTATTTCCAGGTGCTTGCCGGTATCTCTGTGAGGTGGGGAGGCCATCTCTTAAGCAAGCTGAAGACACTCATTGTTTGCCTTCCCCACTTTAAATACAACTTCCTTAATGTGGGAAACCTTTGTTTGGAATTCCACCGACCTCTCCAAAAATACCAGCTTCAAAATGGATTTCTGTATCAGGTGAAATGGTCACATGTCATTGTAAGACCCCAGTCTCCATTCTTTCTGGGTTGGCACACACATAGACAGGAGGTCTTGCAGGTAAACAGAGTCATTCACAGTTCACAGATTCTGAAGCATCTTTAATGGGCTCCATTTAATATGTCTACATTAGTAATAAATGTTTATACCTTATTGTCCTAACTCCAGACATAGAAATAGTCCATGTAAACAAATAGGAGGAACACACTTAGTAGATTATGATCTTTATAATGATATGTTACATGGGACACTTAGCATAAAGCATATTCCCGTTATGTCATATTCAGAAGCATATTTTCATAAGGCATATAGAGTGCAGTGTCACACGTAGCTTTGCCCAGCACTGGACAGAATGGGGAACTGAACCTGGATCTCCCACCTCACAGATGAACACCCCAACTACTGGGCTAAAAATTACAACGGGAAGGACCACCACCGCCTCCTATGGTGGTTGCGTTGTGACCAGCACCTAAATCCTTCCCCCGCGCACACACATTGTTTTGGGAGAAAGTTATTAGAAGTATTTGTAACACATTTGTGAATAGTTTCAGGTCAATCCAAACGGTATTGTTGTTGACAATAAATTATTAGTCCAGAAGAAATTCACCCATTTCTAGACACCTTTGTGTCCCAACGCTGGGAAATTACTTAAAGAGACATTTGGAGAGGTGACCAACAAATAAAGTGGAATACAGTCCCCTCGGTTTTGTATCATTTTAAAATGTGCTCACGGGAGAGACAGCGATATGGACTGGCTGGTGCTCTGGACCTCTGTGTTCTAATTCCACAAGGAAAGACACAGCAACAACATTACTTGAATGTGCTGCGCACATCTTTTGTCCTGGGAGCAAAGATACTCCAGGGAGAAAATCTCAGTCATCAAAGCCAAATTCAACCTCTGCTGCCCAAGGATGCAACTACAGAGGTATTATGGTTAACATTGCTGTGGTTAGCAAACGGAAAGATTCAGCTCTGATTTTACGGTTCTGATTTTAGAGTTCTGAGCAGATACTGCTTCCGTCCTCAACTCACTGTAAGTGAAGGGAGGAAAAACAAAGAGGTACCACCAAGTCATTGGTAAACAGGCAGTTTCAGAGAATTTCAGCCTTTAATTGAAATGACAGTGAGCCATTCATGGGATGGGATGGAAGGAATTATCCTGAGAGTAGAAATTTCAACGTTTCTGAACGTATTTTCCTATCAAAAGAAGGAAAAAGCTTTACCAAGGGAGGGAGAAGAGTGATGAAAAAGGAGAGAAAAATAACTTTACGAGGAAGGGAGAAATCTCCAACATCGATTCAGGGAATGTCTATACTAAGGCCATTTCATTAACTCAGCTATGGTGTGCAGCAGTGGTGTAGTGTAGATGCTTTCCACATTGATGAAAAGGTGTTTCCATCGATGTAGTTAATCCACGTCTCCGAGAGGCAGTAGCTAGGTCAATGGAAGAATTACACTGAGGATCAGCACAAGCTAACTGCCTCATACAGGGCATGAAAATTGCCCCCTCCCCCTGTACAACAGAGCTCGGTTGATCTATTTTTTAAGCATAAACCAGGCCTCGGAGAAGCTGCCAATGGAAAAGACCAGTTGGGAAATCCCGTCCTATCTTCCTAGGGATAGCTCAGTGGTTTGAGCATTAGCCTACTAAACACAGGGTTGTGAGTTCAATCCTTGAGGGGGCCATTTAGAGATCTGGGGCAAAAAAATCTGTCAGGGGAGAGTACTTGGTCCTGCTAGTGAAGGCAGGGGACTGGACTCGATGACCTTTCAAGGTCCTTCCAGTTCTAGGAGATTGGCATATCTCCATTTTTTGGGGGGGAGGGATAGCTCAGTGGTTTGAGCATT
The DNA here is from genome assembly GCA_037349315.1 of Chelydra serpentina. Classification (NCBI taxonomy): domain Eukaryota; kingdom Metazoa; phylum Chordata; order Testudines; family Chelydridae; genus Chelydra; species Chelydra serpentina. The sequence goes on from JBAIAC010000151.1 coordinate 1,218,872, forward strand.
GGCCTGCTAAACCCAGGGTTGTGAGTTCAATCCTTGAGGGGGCCATTTGGGGATCTGGGGCAAAAATTGGGGAGTGGTCCTGCTTTGAGCAGAGGGTTGGACTAGATGACCTCCTAAGGTCCTTCCAACCCTGATATTCTATGATTCTATGATTCCTGCCAGGGCAGCAGAATCCCCTTCTGTTATTTTTGTTCAGGCTAGTTGGAAATATTCCAGCTGTCCCAGCTTCCCAGTAGAGATTATTCTGCATTCTGATCGAGCTCAGTCTCAGGCTGTGTGTGTGTAGTGGGCACTCTGTCTATGTGTGTGTGTTTGGTGTGCAATGGGCACTGTGTGTGCTGTGTGTAATGGTCACACTGTGTGTGTGTAGTGGGAACTCTGTGTGTGTGTGTGTGTGTTTGGTGTGCTTTCAGTACTCTGTGCATGCATGTGGTGGCAGCTACAGTGTAGCTGAATGTGAAGTGTAGGCAGGTGTGTGTCCCTTGCCCTACCCGCTGCTCAGGCTGGTGTCCCCCCTTACCCCCAGTGCAGGGCTGCGTGTGAGATCATAGAATCGTAGGAGTGGAAAGGACCTCGAGAGGTCATCTAGTCCAGTCCCCTGCACTCACGGCAGGACTAAGTGTTACCTAGACCATCCCTGACAGGTGTTTGTCTAACCTGCTCTTAAAAATCCCCAATGGTGGAGATTCCACAACCTCCCTGGGCAAGTTATTCCAGTGCTTCACCACCCTCACTGTTGGGATGTTTTTCCTAATACCTAAACTAAACCACTCTTGCTGCAATTCAAGTCCATCGGGTCTCATCCTATCCTCCCTCTCACAATACATTGTTTTGCAATTTATTCTTAAACTCTGTGTGACGGGTTGGGTCACAGAAACCCCTTTGGGACCTGCCATTTGATGTGCCTGTACTACCTCTGAGCCTTTTTCCCCTGCCAGCTTCGGACTTCAGTACCTTACCTTGTTTGACCCAGACACGCTTGCCTGCTGCAAGCACAGATCCACGTCTGAACCACGTCCCCCACAAGCTGCAGGCTTCACTGAAAAGAGCTTAAGGAGTGCTCTTGTCTCCAGCACTCAGACGCCCAGCTCCCACTGGGGTCCAAACCCCAAATAAATCCGTTTCACCCTGTATAAAGCATATACAGGGTAAACTCATAAATTGTTCACCCTCTATAACACTAATAGAGAGATATGCACAGCTGTTTGCCCTCCTCCCAGGTATTAATACATACGTGGGGTTAATTAATAAGTAAAAAGTGATTTTATTAGATACAAAAAGTAGGATTGAAGTGGTTCCAAGGAATACCAGACAGAGCGTTGTGAATTTTCAAACAAAATAAAATAATATACACAAGTCTAAGCCTAATACAGTAAAAACTAAATACAGGTAAATCTCACCCTGAAAGATATTCCAATACGCCTCTTTTACAGACTAGACTTCCTCCTAGTCTGGGTCCAGCAATCACTCACACCCTGGGAGTTACTGTCCTTTGTTCCAGTTTCCTTCACGCATCTCCTTGGGGTGGAGAGGCTATCTTTTGTGCCAGCTGAAGACAAAATGGAGGGGTTTCCCCAGGAGCTTCTCTAGTCTCTCCCTTGTGGGTGGAAACCCCTTCCCATCTCTTATGCAGAATCCAGCTCCAAGATGGAGTTTTGGAGTCACACGGGCAAGTCACATGTCCATGCATGACTCAGTTCCTTACAGGACGACGCCACATTCCCAGGAAAGCTCAGATGTGGATTGGTGTCTCTCAAAATTCATTGTTAACTTAAGAGTTTCTTGAATTCTGTGAACTGCAGAAGTCTGGAGCATGCTGTGGTCTTCTCCTGAGCTGCTGTGGTCATCATGGGTCTATATCACGCACAATGAGTAAACCTATCTTTGCTACCTTGGGGAGTAACCTAGATAGGAAAGGAAAAAGGATACCGTGGTGATTGGCCTGCTATAAATAGCTAGATAATCTGGAGTACTCTTACATGTCTTACAGGTTTTACATTCCACCTATTGGGGCCAGGACAATTAGGTGATTCTAAAACCAGGAATGACTGAGAAGGTATCAGCTACAGCTGTAAACAATTAGTATGTTTCACCTGTATCTAACTTTCTGTTCCTTTTATTCCAAATGTGTTGCTAAGGCTGGTTGAACATTTTTCTTGAGAAGTTTTTTTGATGGGAAATTGGATTGTCTGTGTTGCAGCAGGCTAGCGTGTCTGGCTCAACAAGGCAGGGTTCGGGATGCTAATGGAATGAAAAGCTCTGAACATCTGGCTCTGTGGACTAAGCCCATCCCTGAATGGGTACTGATGTCCATTAAGAAACTGATCTCCGTTTATCTTCACTTACTTCATTACAGAGAAGGGACAGGTTTTCCGCACCATCCACCTGCCCACATCTCTGTAGCTGCCTGATCTCTGTTCAGAGGAGATGGAAAAGGCAAATCACTCGGAGGCGACTGAGTTCATTCTCTCAGGACTGACAGATCGTCCGGAGCTCCAGGTTCCCCTGTTTGGGGTGTTCCTGCTGATTTATAGTATCACCCTGGTGGGGAATGGGGGAATGATCTTGTTAATCACGATTGATCCCCGACTCCATACCTCCATGTACTTTTTCCTCAGGAATTTGTCTTTCTGTGACCTCTTCTTTTCCTCGATAATTTCCCCTAAGATGACGCAGAATTTCTTAGCCGAGAGGAAAAGCATTTCTTACGCTGCCTGTGCTGTGCAAATGTCTTTCTCTATCATTTTTACAGATGCCGAGTGCCTCTTTCTGGCTGTGATGGCGTATGACCGTTATGTGGCCATCTGTAACCCTCTGCTCTATGCGGTCACCATGTCCAGGCAGCATTGTAAACTGCTGGTGTCTGGGGTGTACGCTGTGGGGGTGGTGAATTCAATTATATGCACGTGTCTTACATTCCGGCTGTCATTCTGCAGCTCCAACATCATCAATCGTTTCTGCTGTGACGTCCCCCCGCTGCTGGTGCTCTCCTGTTCTGAAACCCGCATCAATGAGATTGTGATGCTTGTTTTTATGTGCTGCTTTTCAATTATTAGTTTTGTGCCTGTCCTCCTCTCCTACGTCTATATCATCTCCACCATCCTGCAGATCCGCTCCGCCGAGGGCCGGCGCAAAGCCTTCTCCACCTGCTCTTTCCACTTGACCGCTGTGGTCCTGTTTTACGGCACTGTCCTCTTCATGTATTTACGTCCCACCTCCAGCTATTCCATGGACACAGACAAAGTGGCCTCAGTGTTTTACACGCTGGTGATCCCCATGTTGAACCCCCTCATCTACAGCCTGAGGAACACGGAGGTGAAGGATGCCCTGAGGAAAGCAATGAATAAACTCCTAACCAATTCTTGAAGCTGTTTAAATCAGTATTGGTTTAGTGATGGGGAGTGGAAACAGGTGAATTCAATTCCTAGCCCATTTATATATAATTTTGCAGGGCCCATGGTAGTATTGTTTATTATTACATTGTTGTTGTTATTATTATTAATTTGTTTGTATTCCAACAAGGTCTGCAGACCCCAACTAAAATCAGGGATTTATTAGGTTATTACGCCAGCAAAATTCCAGGAGGAGTCTGTTTCACAGGTGTGAATATATGTGATGTGCTTCGAAAGCACAGAGCTATTTGCACAGAGCTATCAGCTCGGGTTACGGTGATTGGGAAATGGATGGAGCTGGGCCAATAGCTGAGTTTTGAGTTCATGGGTGGTTACAAAAAATTGAAAAACAAATTCAGTTCAATCTGAACCAAATCTGAAAATTCCCTAAATGTTTGGCAAATTGAATAAATTCCGTGGGATTTGGGAGATACAGGTCAATCCCCCCTCTGTCTGATGGGGAGAAGCAATTTGAAAGTGGGTCTCCCACATTGCCGGACAGTACCCTGGAGACTGGGCTATGTTCTGTCCTGCATCGTTCTCAGGACTGGTCTACGCTACAACTGTACATTGATCTACCTTATGCTACTTCAAATTGACTATGTTAGTCTGATTTATAGCGGTGTCCACACCGTGCTATGTCAACCGGAGAGTTACATAACTGAAGTAGTGTGACATAGATAGGCCATCACCATTCGTGTTGCCTCTGAGGGAGGTGGAGTACAGACTTCAACAGGTGAGAGCTCTCCCATCGGTTTAGCATGTCTTCCCCAGACCTGCGCAATCAACACCATTTCATCTACCGCAGTAGTCCCGATTAAGCCAGTAGTGTAGATTTGGCCTCCATCTCTCCTGTTGAAGTTGTTGCATTGTGGATAAAACATGGGAAGAATCACAGGGCCAGAAAGAGAGAATGACTCTACAGACAAGTGGTTCGGGGCACCGACATGCTCAACTTCATGTCTCTGTTCCAATGGTTATTTAATTGGTTATCCACCGTAGAACAACTTTGAAAGGAGAGACTGAGAGCAACCCAGACTGGAATATCACTCACTGGATGGGATTTTTTTCTAGAAATGCAGGAAACCCAAGGGCACATTTTCATCCAGCACTGGAGAGAAGGGGGAATTGAACCTGGATCTAACACCTCAAAGGTGAACACCCCAACTATCAGCCTAAAAATTACAAAGGGAAGGACCTGCACCGCCTCCTACAGTGGCTGCGTTGTGGCCGGCACCTAAATCCTCCCCCCGCACATATTGTTTTGGGACAAAGCTATTAGGAGACTTTGTAACAATTTTGTGAATACTTTCAGGTCAACCCCAATGGCATTGTTTTTGACAATAAATTATTAGTCCAGAAGAAATTCACCCATTTCTAGATACTTTTGTATCCCAATGCTGGGAAATTACTTAAAGAGACTTTTGGAGAGGTGACCAACACATGCAGTGGAATACTGTCACCTCAGTTTCATATCATATTCAAAAGACCTCACGGGAGAGACAGTGATACAGACCAGCTGATGCTCTGGCCCTCTGTGTTCCATTTCCACAAGGAAAGACACAACAACAACATTAATTCCATGTGCTGTGCACACCTGTTGTCCTAGGAGCAAAGATGTTCCAGGGATCAAATCTCAAAGTCATCAAAGCCAAATTCAACCTCTGCCACCCAAGGAAGCAGCTACAGAGGTTTTAAGGTTAACGTTGGTGTGGTTAGCAATCGGGGAAAGATTCGACTCTAAGTCTTTTTTTAGGGTTCTGAGAATGTACTGCTTCCATCCCCAACTCATTGTAAGCGAGGGAAGGAAAAACAAAAAGGTACCACCAAGTCATGGGCAAATAAGTCAGTTCCAGAGCATTTTAGCCTTTCATTGAAATGACAGTGAGCCATTCATGGGAGGGAAAGGAAGGATTATCCTGAGAGAAAAAATTCATCATTTATTAACATAGTTACCTATCAAAAGATGAAAAGAGCTTTACGAAGGGAGAAAAGTGATGGGAAAAGAGAGAAAAATAGCATTAATAGGAAGGGGGAAAACTCCTTCATCCATTCAGGGAATGTCTATACTAAGGCCATTACATTTACTCAGCAGCACTATAGTGTAGATGATCTCCACATTGATGGAATTTTTTTCCTTTGATGGAGTTAATCCACGACTCCGAGAGGCGGTAGCTAGGTCAATGGAAGAATTACACTGAGGGTCAGCACAAGCTAACTGCCTCGCACAGGGCATGAAACGTTTCCCCGGCCTGTGTCACGGAGCCCTGTTGATCTAATTTTCAAGCATAAACCAGGCCTCAGAGAAGCTGCTGATGGAAAAGACCAGTTGGGAAAACTAGTCCTATCTCCCTGCCCAGGGCAGCACAATCCACTTCAGTTCTTTTTGTTCAGGCTAGTTGTGAGCAGGGCAAGGGACACACACACCTGCCTACACTTGACATTCAGCTCCACTATACCCGCCACCACATTCACACACAGAGTGCCCACTGCACACCAAAAACACACAGTGCCCACTACACTTACACACACAGTGCTCACTTCACACAAAACACACAGACACATAGTGCCCACCACACATGGCAGAATATTCTCTACTGGGAAGCTGGGACAACTGGAATATTTTTAACTACCTTGAACAAAGAGAACCGAAGGGGATTCTGCTGCCCTGGCAGGGAGATAGGACTAGATTTCCCAAATGGTCTTTTCCATCGGCAGCTTCTCTGAGGCCTGGTTTATGCTTAAAAGATACATCAACAGAGCTCCGTCATACGGGGGGGGGGGGGATTTCACACCCTGTGCTTCTGCCTCTTGGGGATGTGGATTAACTACATCAAAGGAAAAACCCTTCCATCTGTGTGGAAAGCATCTACACTATGGCGCTGCTGTACTCCATAGCTGAGTCAATGTAATGGCATTAGTATAGACATCCCCTGAATCGATGGGGGAATTTTCCCCATTTCTGTTAAAGCTATTTTCCTCTCCTTTTCCATCACTCTTCTCCCTCCCTTGTAAAGCTTTTTCCTTCTTTGGTTAGGTAACTATGTTCAGAAATTTTTACTCTCAGCATAATTTCTTCCTCCCTCTCCCATTAATGTCATTTCAAATAAAGGCTGAAATGCTCTGAAACTGATTTGTTTGCCCATGACTTGATGGTATCTATGTGTTTTTCCTCCCTTCACTTACAATGAGTTGAAGACAGAAGCTTTACCTGCTCAGAACCCTAAAGTCAGACTTAGAGACGAATCTTTCCCTGTTTGCTAACCACACCGGCGTTAACTTTAATACCTCTGGAGCTGCTTCCTCGGGTGCCAGAGATTAAATTTGTCTTTGACGACTTTGAGATTTGATCCCTGGAACATCTTTTCTCTCAGGTCCACAGGTCTGCACAGAACATGAAATTAAAGTTTGCCATGTCTTTCCTTGTGGAAATGGAACACAAAGGGCGGGAGAATCAGCTGGTCTGGATTGCTGTCACTCCCATGAGGTCATTTTAATATGATACAAAACTCAGTTGTATGTATTTCACTTCATATGTTGGTCACCTATACAAACATGTCTTTAAGTAATTTCCCAGTGTTGGGACACAAAGGTGTCTAGAAATGGGTGGATTTCTTCTGGACTAATAATTTATTTTAAAAAAATACTGTTTGGATTCACCTGTAAGTATTCACAAATGTGTTACAAATACTCCTAATAGCTTTGTCCCAAAACAATGTGTGTGTACAGAGGGAGGATTTAGGTGCCCGTCACAACGCAGCCACTGTAGGAGGCGGTGGAGATCCTTCCCGTTGTAATTTTTAGCCCAATAGTTGGGGTGTTCACCCGTGAGGTGGGAGATCCAAGTTCAATTCCCCCTTCTGTCCAGTGCTGGGCAAAGCTACGTGTGACACTACACTCCATATCCTTTATGAAAATATGTTTATGAATATGACATAACTGGAATATGCTTTATGCTTAGTGCCCCATGTAACATATCATTAGAAATCTTATAATCTACTAAGAAGGTTCATCCTATTTTTCTGCAGGGATTATTTCTATGTCTGGAATTAGGAGAATAAGATATACATTTGTATTACTGATGTAGATGTATTAAGTGGAAGCCATTAAAGGTGCTTCAGAATCAATGAACTGTAAATGTCTCTATTTACCTGCAAGACTTCCTGTGTATATGTGGGACAAACCAGGAAGAATGGAGACTGGGGTCTTCCAGTGACATGTGACCATGTCACCTGATACTGAATCCATCTTGAAGCTGGTACTTTTCCAGAGGGGGGTGGAATTCCAAACAAAGGTTTCCCACCTTAGGGAAGTTGTATATAAAGTGGAGACGCAAACAATGAGTGTCTTCAGCTCGCTTAAGAGACGGCCTCCCCACCCCACAGAGATACCAGCAAGCACCTGGAAACCAAAGGACTGTAGCCACAGGGGTGGGTGAGAACAGGCTGAAACCTGGTCAGAAAAGCATGCGACTTGAAAAGGATTTTAACAGAAGTAACAACTGTGGTGAGAAGTTAACATCTGTAACTGATTTATTAGTGTATTAAGTGTTTTGTTTTATTTTGCTTTGTGACTTTCTTTGTTCTGTCTCTTTCTACTTAAAACCACTTACATCCTACTTTTAATACTTAATAAAATCCCTTTTGGTTATTGATAAACTCAGAGTAAATAATTGTTACCCGGGGCCGGGGCTTGGGGGAGGGCTAAGAGATGTGCAGATCTCTCTTGCAGTGATATAGAGGGCAAAATGTATCATGAAACTGTGCTATGTCAACCGGAGAGTTACATAACTGAAGTAGTGTGACATAGATCATCTGACAGCATTAGTGTAGCCCAGTCCTGAGAAAGATCCATGATGAAACATAGTCTCTGAGGGAGGTGGAGTACAGATTTCAACAGGTGAGAGCTCTCCCATTGACTTAGCATGTCTTCCCCAGACCTGCTCAATCAACACCATTTCTTCTATCGCAGTAGTCCCGATTTAGCCAGTAGTGTAGATATGGCCTCAATCTCCCCTGTTGAAGCTGTTGCATTGTCGATAAAACATGGGAAGAATCACAGGGCCAGGAAGAGAGAATGACTCTATAGATAAGTGGATGGGGCACCGACATGCTCAACTTCATGTCTCTGTTCCAAGGGTTATTTAATTGGTTATCCACCGTAGAAGAATTTTGAAAAGAGAGATTGAGAGCAACCCAGACTGGAAAAGCACATCACTCAGTGGCTGGGATGCTTTCTGGAAATACAGGAAACCCAAGTGCACATCTTTGCCCTGCACTGGACAGACAGGGGAATTGAACCTGAATCTCCCACCTCACCAGTGAACACCCTAACTGTTGAGCTAAAAATTACAAAGAGAGGGAGCATCACCACCTCTTACTGGAGGCTGCTTTGCGACCGGCACCTAAATACTACTCCGCCACACACATTGTTTTGGGAAAAGGCTATTAGGAGACTTTTAACACATTTGCGAATAGTTTCAGGTCAACACCAATGGCATTGTTTTTTACAACAAATTATTAATCCAGAAGAAATTCACCCATTTCTAGATTATTTTGTGTCCCAATGCAGTGAAATTACTTAAAGAGACATTTGGCGATGTGACCAACATATGAAGTGGAATACAGTCACCTGAGTTTCAAATCATATTCAAAAGGCCTCATGGGAGAGACAGCAATCGAGACCAGCTGATTCTCTGGCCCTCTGTGTTCCATTTCCACAAGGAAAGACACAGCAACAACATTATTTGCATGTGCTGTTGTGACGTTATTGTCTTAAACTGGGACCGTTTGGAACATTGTTGCAACCAACGTCCTGTAGTGGATCCAAATCTTAAATAAAGGGGATCAAATAAGGTGTCTAAGACCAGGTTATGGTTTTCTGGTTATGATTATGCTTTCTGTATGCATGTATCATTTTTGTATTTAAAGTTATGAATATTGGCTCTGTACTGTCTGTATTTCAGACTTATGCTGTGCTTCTGGGTGAAACCCCAGACGAGTTGGTGTCAGCTCTGCTAAGCTGCTGGATGTCCCATTAATGACCATCAGCTATACAATGGACCCATTGAGCGAAGGCAGATACGCCTTGTGTCTCAGCAAAGTATGACTCCAAACTCCATTTTGTAATTTTCCACAGTAAGAACAAAGAGGTGTTCTTACACCTGGAAAAGATTATCAAAGGCTGATGCCTCTTCTCCATCTTGCCTTCAATCCTGCTTCATACCTCTGGAGGGACTTTGCTACAAACTGAAGCTCTGAACAAAGGACTGAATGACCCATCCCAGTTGGGGATGCACTCCAGAGATTTGATTTGAACCTGCAGGTTATTCCATCCCTGAACCAAGAACTTTGCCATTGCTGTGTGTAATTGATTCCATTTAACCAATTTTAGCTCTCATATATATTTTTTTCTTATGAATAAACCTTTAGATTTTAGATTCGAAAGGATTGGCAACTGCGTGATTTGTGGGTAATATCTGATTTGTATATTGACCTGGGTCTGGGGGCTTGGTCCTTTGGGATCAGGAGAAACTTTTTTCTTTTACTGGGGCATAGGTTTTCATAACCATTTGTCCCCATAACGAGTGACACTGGTGGTGATACTGGGAAAGTGGAGTGTCTTAGAGAATTGCTTGGGGTGACTTGTGGTTAGCCAGTGGGGTAAAACCAAAGTCTTCTTTGTCTGGCTGGTTTGGTTTCCCTTAGAGGTGGAAAAACCCCAGCCTTGGGCTGTAACTGCCCTGCTTGAAGCAATTTGTCCTCAGTTGGCACTCTTAGTTGGGTCCCGCCAGTATCAGCATCGTTACAGCTGTGTACACCTGTTCTTCTAGGAGCAAAGATGATCCAGGAAGCAAATTTCCAAGTCAACCCAGGAAGCAGCTCCAGAGGTATTAAGGGTAACGTTGGTGTGGTTAGCAAACGGGGCAAGATTCAACTCTGATTTTAGGGTTGTGAGCAGGTACAGCTTCCGTCTTTAACTCATGTAAGCAGAGTCAGGATGAGCTCTACCCTGACATCTGGTGGTGAGTTGTGGAAAGGGATGTCAGGGGCTAATCTTGTTTGCATGGACACACCCACCCTGCAAAGCATGATGGACCGCTTGCCCAAATGGTCACCTTGACTGCTGTGGGAGCCCCAGTTTCTCTGTTATTGGGGCAGGAAGACTAAAGTGTTGTTACCCTGATTATGTGAATCAAGGACAGTGGGCTTTTGTTATGAGGAAGGGACTCGCCCTTAGCTAAGCAGCACTTGCTAGGCGAGGGACATGGATTCCAAAACCCAGTGAATGGAGAGAGGTTGGGGACAGGTATTTGTATCTGGTGGCATGGGCCTCTTCTGAGGGTCCTAAATGTCAATTGCACCTCCTTCTCTCTCTCTCTCCACTGTGGAATATCAGAGCTAATTTTGAGTTCCTTAGGAGTCTATTCACAGGCTGCTGAGTTGGAATTACTCTGGACTAAGTGTGCAAATGAGCACGAAGGCTCCCCTAACTACAAGCTGAAATTGTTATGAGCTGAAATCACTGAGCACTGTGTTAAGTAGTGGGGGAGCCAGAAGATCTATTGCTGAGCGACTGGTGGAGCGGAGCTGCTGGCGGAGCGGAGCAGTCGGCGGGACAGCCGGAGCGGCTTGCAGGCCAGCTGATGGAGCGGAGCTGCTGGCGGAGCGGAGCAGTCGGCGGGACAGCCGGAGCGGCTTGCAGGCCGGCTGATGGAGCGGAGCTGCTGGCGGAGCGGAGCGGAGCAGTTGGCGGGACAGCCGGAGCGGCTTGCAGGCCGGCTGACGGAGCGGAGCTGCTGGCGGAGCGGCTTGCGGGACGGCTGAACGAAGTGACTGGATGGCTGGCGGAGCAGAGCAGAGCCGAGCGAAGCACCATGAAGGGACGGGGCAGTCAGCTTCGAGACACGTAAGGTGCCCCTTACCTCTCCCCTCCCCATTTCTACCCAGACTGGAGGGGGTGTAACACTCTGCAGATGAACTTTTGAACTCTGGGTCTGGACTTTTGGGTTGTTGGACTTTTGGGACTTTGGGTGATTTTTGGGGTTGATGGACTCAAGAACCAAAGGGAAAGGACATGGCCAATTTGCTGGGGTGGGTCATTGCTCACAGTTTGGTTTACAAATCCTAGATGTGGTGTTTCCCCAGCAGAAGGCCGCATTGTTTCTCTCTGTCATTAAAAGGTTTTTCTACACTCAGACTCTGTGCTTGCGAGAGGGGAAGTACTGCCTCTTAGAGGCGCCCAGGGGGGGTGATATATATTTGTCCCAGGTCACTGGGTGGGGGCTCGAGCCGGTTTTTGCATTGTGTTATTGGAATGGAACCCCTAGATACGGAACCCGGCCCTTGTTGCTGCCGACTCTGACTGGCAGAAGGGTTACATTTTTGGGGGCTCGTCCGGGATCCCTGGGTCAGTACCCCTCGCAAGCACTCGTTGAGTGATCCGCTACATTGGGAAATAATTGTGTTTATATTTTGAGGAAATTACTGTTTGCGTAATGGCTACTATGTCAGGTTTGTTGGGCCCCGGCTCAGCAGCCTCTAGGTCAGGGGCTGCAGCCTCGGCCGATGATTGGGCAAAAGCACTGGGGCAAACACTGGAAAAGGTTGTGCTGTCCTATGCTATGTCAAACTCTTGTCGTAAGTTAAGGTCATTTGCTGGAGGGGAGGAGTTTGAACCCTGGTTAGAGCATACCACTGAAATGCTGCAGGAGTGGGCTGTACCCGATGCAGAAAAGCGAAGATGTCTAATAGAGAGCCTTGAATGGAGAGAGGTTGGGGACAGGAGAGCTCCCTGAAGGAGTGCTGGTCCCCAGTGGAATCATAACCTTACCTGCTAAAGCTCAGGAAAAGGTGACTATACTGATTGCTAATGAAACAAGTCGTGATGTTGTTGTGAAGCAAGGACAGAAGATAGCAGACCTCTTTGAGCCTGAGTCAATTGTAAGACCCCGGGGTGAAACTCAAGTTCCGGCTATAGACCCAGCAAAGTTTGACTTTGGAGACTCACCATTGTCCGAGGAGTGGAAAGATCGCCTGAGGAAAAAACTTTGTGAAAGATCCAAAGTGTTCTCATTGCATGAGTGGGATGTGGGATGTGCAAAAGGAGTGGAGCACAACATCAGACTACATGACTCTCGACCTTTTAGGGAGAGATCTAGGAGGATTGCCCTCTCTGAGATGGAAGATGTGCGACGTCATCTGCAAGAGCTGGCTGCAAATGGCATCATTACAGAGTCCCGCAGCCCATATGCCTCACCCATTGTGGTGGTCCGTAAAAAGAATGGGAAAATCCGGATGTGTATTGACTACCGCACCCTAAACAACCGTTCTGTGGTTGACCAGTACACTATGCCTCGAGTCCAAGATGCCTTAGACTGCTTGCTGGGAAGCCAGTGGTTCTCTGTGTTGGATCTCCGGAGTGGATACTACCAAATCCCCCTGGGAGAAGAAGATAAGGAGAAGACAGCCTTCATCTGCCCATTAGGGTTTTATCAGTTCGAACGCATGCCCCAGGGGATTTCAGGAGCACCCGCCACATTTCAACGTCTTATGGAGAAAGTAGTGGGAGACATGAATTTACTGCAAGTGTTAGTTTATTTGGATGACCTGATTGTGTTTGGAAGAACCTTGGAGGAGCATGAAGAAAGACTACTTAAAGTGCTCAATAGGTTGGAGGACTATGGTTTGAAGCTCTCAATAGATAAATGCCAGTTCTGCCAAACCTCAGTGAAGTATGTAGGTCACATCGTGTCCCAAGAGGGTGTGAGTACCGATCCCAGCAAAATAGAAGCACTCACTACCTGGCCACGTCCCAGTAACTACAGAGAACTCAAGACCTTTCTTGGATTTAGTGGCTATTACCGTAGATTTGTGAAGAACTATGCTACGATTGTAAAGCCTCTGAATGATCTTACCAGGGGATACCAGTCTGGAAAACCCAAATCTAAGACCAAGAACAAGGGAGGATCCCGAAAGCCTCCTGTGCAGAGACACTATGGCCCCTTCGAACCGTTTGGGCCGCGGTGGGATGAGAGGTGTGAGAGGGCATTTCAAGAAATCATTGCTTGCCTAACTCATGCTCCGGTCCTAGTCTTTGCTGACCCCAGCAAACCGTTTATCCTGCATACTGATGCCAGTTTGGAGGGTCTGGGAGCAGTACTGTACCAGGAAGTGGAAGGCAAACGTAAACCTGTAGCCTTTGCCAGCCGAGGACTGTCGGACAGTGAAACTCGCTATCCCATTCACAAGCTGGAGTTCTTGGCCTTGAAATGGGCCATCACTGAGAAATTCCGAGACTACTTGTATGGTGCTCAGTTCCAGGTGTGGACAGACAACAACCCACTGACTTACGTGTTAACAAGTGCCAAGCTGGATGCTACCGGACAGAGATGGGTGGCCGCTTTGGCTAGCTATGACTTCAGCATTCAATACCGATCAGGGAGAAGCAACGTGGATGCAGATGCATTGTCCAGACGTCCAAAGGCACCAGAAGTCTCTATGATACCCATGGATGGAGTGAGAGCTATTTGCAGTGTGAGTCGTCGAGAGCCAGAGGCCCATTGGAGCCTTCAGGGATGTGTTGCAGAAGCTCTGGGCCTGCCCCCTGAAAGCGTGCCTTCTGCTTCGGTGAACTACATAGCATTGGACCAATCTCCATTGCCCATGCTCAGTGAGGCTGACTGGCAAGAAGCCCAGCTGCAAGATGTTGACATTCGTGATACACTACTTGCCAAAAGGGAGGGGCGAGGCCCAGCTGCGGTTGTTCCACCTAGCCCAGAGGGTAAACTACTATTGAGAGAATGGACCAAACTAAAACTGATTCAGGGAGTGCTACACCGAGTGACCATGGACCCGTTACAAAAGCAGCGAACACAGCTAGTGCTGCCAAAAGAGTACAGAGCCCTGGCCATGAGGGCCCTGCATGATGATTTCGGACATCTAGGAATGGAGAGAACCCTGGAACTTATTCGTAGTAGGTTCTATTGGCCCCGGATGGCTGAAGATGTTCGCAGGAAATGTGAGACATGCGCTCGATGTGTCCAAAGGAAAACTCTGCCCACAAGGGCTGCATATCTCAAGAATATCACCAGCACCAAACCTTTGGAGCTAGTATGCATTGATTTCTTGTCTCTAGAAGTAGACAAGAGGAATGTCGGAAACATTCTAGTAGTGACTGACCATTTTACGCGGTATGCGCAGGCATATCCCACACGTGATCAGAGGGCTATCACTGTCGCTCGAGTACTGTGGGAGAAATATTTCTCAGTTTATGGATTCCCAGCCCGGATACACTCGGATCAGGGGCGGGACTTTGAGAGTCACCTTCTGAAGGAGGTGCTGAGGATAGCGGGAATTAAAAAGTCTAGGACAACGCCTTATCACCCGCAAGGTGATCCTCAGCCAGAGAGGTTCAACCGAACACTATTAGATATGTTGGGGACTTTGCGACCAGAGCAGAAGGCAACCTGGAGCCAGCATGTCGCATTTCTGGTGCATGCCTACAACGCCACAAAGAACGATGCTACGGGAGTCACCCCATATCTCTTGATGTTTGGGAGAGAACCAAGATTACCCATAGACTTGTGCTTTGGTGTATCAGAGGATGGAGATAGCTACGAAACTCATCAGCAATATGTAGCCCGACTACGAGAAAAGCTGCGGGATGCTTATCACTTGGCTACATCTGCGGCTCGGAAGAACGCAGATCGCAACAAACATCGATATGATGCTAGGGTACGTTTGCAGGAGCTCCAGCCAGGGGACAGAGTCCTGCTGCGAAATTTGGGTATTGCTGGCAAACACAAGATAGCTGACAGATGGAAAGCAATACCTTACCTGGTGATGGAGAAGCTGGGAGACCTGCCGGTCTACAAGATCAAACCTGAAGAGGGTCCAGGGCAAATAAAGACGGTGCACAGAAATCTCTTGCTCCCTGTGGGGGAGTTGGTTGGCACCCCTTATGAGATGGGCCATGACAGGGCAGCCGGGCAGAACAGAAGTGCCAGGCCACAGCCGCCATCCAACATGGACAACGGGCCCTCTGAAGCTAACCTACCCCTATTCAGCATGTCAGAGAGTGAGGCCGAGGAGGAAGACACAACCCTGGTGTATCCTGGAATGAAGACAAGATTTCAGTCTCGATCAGCTGAGCCAATAGAGAGCTCCCCCTCTTCAGCCCTAAGCCCCATGGCGGAGGTATTTAGGCCCGTTACTGGCGCCCCTGTGCCGCCGATGGGACCCCCCTTTGATGATGCACACAGGTTATTGGACAGTGAGGACATCCAGGTGGAGGGGGCCCTAGACCCGTTGGACCTTCCACTGTCGGAACCAGAGATGCAGGGGCCTATGCCATCCGTCACTCAAGAAGATGTCCCTCCTACCCCTGCAACAGAGACTCTCAATAGAAGGGACAGGGTAATAAGACCAGTAAAACGGTTAACCTATGATGCACCTGGGGTGATTAGCGAGGAGCCAATACATTTAGCGCACAGATTTGTGACAGCTGAAGTGGGTTTTCTGAGGCCCTTTGGAGGAAACCAATGAGTTGGTATAAAGGGAGTGCGATTTGTCGGGACGACAAATTCTCGGCTGGGGGGAGGATGTAAGCAGAGTCAGGATGAGCTCTACCCTGACATCTGGTGGTGAGTTGTGGAAAGGGATGTCAGGGGCTAATCTTGTTTGCATGGACACACCCACCCTGCAAAGCATGATGGACCGCTTGCCCAAATGGTCACCTTGACTGCTGTGGGAGCCCCAGTTTCTCTGTTATTGGGGCAGGAAGACTAAAGTGTTGTTACCCTGATTATGTGAATCAAGGACAGTGGGCTTTTGTTATGAGGAAGGGACTCGCCCTTAGCTAAGCAGCACTTGCTAGGCGAGGGACATGGATTCCAAAACCCAGTGAATGGAGAGAGGTTGGGGACAGGTATTTGTATCTGGTGGCATGGGCCTCTTCTGAGGGTCCTAAATGTCAATTGCACCTCCTTCTCTCTCTCTCCACTGTGGAATATCAGAGCTAATTTTGAGTTCCTTAGGAGTCTATTCACAGGCTGCTGAGTTGGAATTACTCTGGACTAAGTGTGCAAATGAGCACGAAGGCTCCCCTAACTACAAGCTGAAATTGTTATGAGCTGAAATCACTGAGCACTGTGTTAAGTAGTGGGGGAGCCAGAAGATCTATTGCTGAGCGACTGGTGGAGCGGAGCTGCTGGCGGAGCGGAGCAGTCGGCGGGACAGCCGGAGCGGCTTGCAGGCCAGCTGATGGAGCGGAGCTGCTGGCGGAGCGGAGCAGTCGGCGGGACAGCCGGAGCGGCTTGCAGGCCGGCTGATGGAGCGGAGCTGCTGGCGGAGCGGAGCGGAGCAGTTGGCGGGACAGCCGGAGCGGCTTGCAGGCCGGCTGACGGAGCGGAGCTGCTGGCGGAGCGGCTTGCGGGACGGCTGAACGAAGTGACTGGATGGCTGGCGGAGCAGAGCAGAGCCGAGCGAAGCACCATGAAGGGACGGGGCAGTCAGCTTCGAGACACGTAAGGTGCCCCTTACCTCTCCCCTCCCCATTTCTACCCAGACTGGAGGGGGTGTAACACTCTGCAGATGAACTTTTGAACTCTGGGTCTGGACTTTTGGGTTGTTGGACTTTTGGGACTTTGGGTGATTTTTGGGGTTGATGGACTCAAGAACCAAAGGGAAAGGACATGGCCAATTTGCTGGGGTGGGTCATTGCTCACAGTTTGGTTTACAAATCCTAGATGTGGTGTTTCCCCAGCAGAAGGCCGCATTGTTTCTCTCTGTCATTAAAAGGTTTTTCTACACTCAGACTCTGTGCTTGCGAGAGGGGAAGTACTGCCTCTTAGAGGCGCCCAGGGGGGGTGATATATATTTGTCCCAGGTCACTGGGTGGGGGCTCGAGCCGGTTTTTGCATTGTGTTATTGGAATGGAACCCCTAGATACGGAACCCGGCCCTTGTTGCTGCCGACTCTGACTGGCAGAAGGGTTACACTCATTTTAAGTGAAGGGAGGAAAAACAAAAGTTATCACCAAGTGATGGGCAAACAAGTCAGTTTCAGAGCATTTCAGCCTTTAATTGAAATGACAGTGAGCCATTCATGGTACGGAAAGGAAGGAATTATCCAGAGAGGAGAAATTTCAACGTTTCTGACCATAGTTACCTATCAAAAGAAGGAAAGAGCTTTACCAAGAGAGGGAGAAGAGTAATTGGAAAAGGAGAGAAAAATAGCTTTAAGAGGAAGGGGGAAAACTCCCTTGATTCAGGGAATGTCTATACTAAAGCCATTACATTGACTCAGCTATGGTGTGCATCAGTGCCGTAGTGTAGATACTTTCCACATTACAGTAGCTAGGTCAATGGAAGAATTACCCTGAGGGTCAGTACAAGCTAACTGCCTCGCAGAGGGTGTGAAAAGTGCCCACCCCCTCGTACAAGGGAGCTCTGTCGATCTCATTTTTAAGCATAAACCAGGCCTCAGAGAAGCTGTCGATGGAAAAGACCAGTTGTGAAATCCAGTCCCATCTCCCTGCAAGGCAGCAGAATCCCCTTCGGTTCTTTTTGTTCAGGATAGTTGGAAATATTCCAGTTGTCCCATCTTCCCAGGAGAGATTATTCTGCATTCTGATCAAGCTCAGTGTCAGGCTGTGTGTGTGTGTAGTGGGCACTGTGTCTGTTTGTTTGCATTTGGTGTGCAGTGGGCAGTGTGTGTGTGTATGTGGTGGCAGGTATAGTGGAGCTGAATGTCAAGTGTAGGCAGGTGTGTCCCTTTACCTGCCCAGTGCTCAGGCTGGTGTTCCCCCTCCTCCCAGTGCAGGGCTACTTCTGAGATCATAAAATCATAGGACTGGAAGGGACCTCGAGTAGTGATCTAGTCCAGTCCGCTGCACTCATGGCAGGACTAAGTGTTACCTAGACCATCCAGCACAGGTTTTTCTAACCTGCTCTTAAAAAATCTCCAATGGTGGAGATTCCACAATCTTCCTGGGCAAATTATTCCAGTGCTTAGCAACCCTCACTTTTGGGATGTTTTTCCTAATGTCCAACCGAAACCGCCCTTGATGCAATTGAAGTCCATCTGTTCTTGGCTTATTCTTGCCGATGTTGCTTTGGAGTTTTATACCTAAACTCAGTTTCACGGACAATACATTATAGGTAAAAAATAAAATTAACGAAAGAATAATTAGGATGGAGCTGGCATGCTCCGAGATATTTTGTAGCAGAAACTGCAGAGATGCTGCAGAGATCTTTAGTGTTAACCACCAGTTTGGGGAATATCCACCATTTTGCACCTTCCCTAACCATGGCATTTTCAGTGAGGACTGCTCCAGGCACTTCCGGGTCACAGGAGGCAGAGCATCCAGGAGGAGGAGTTATTTAATAACCAAGTGCATAGTTCGATGGGTTCAGTCACAGAGACCCTCATTGGGACTGTCACCTTATGGGCTAAAATGACCTCTGAGCCCATTTTCCCTGACAGCATGGGCTTCCAGTACCCTGTATTGTTGAGTAAGACATGTTAGCCTGCTGCAACAGAGACCCAGGGTTGTTTGTATGACTCCTAGAGGAAGTAGGGCCATAGTGTTACCTGGGCAAAAACCTGGAGTGACAGACTTGGGAGTTTCTGAATACAGAGATTGCTGTCTGTTGGTTGTTTCTACTGGTGTGCTGGGAAGCAGGACTTTGTGTACATTCTTTGTAACCCTCCGCCATGGATTATACAAAAGAATAGAGCTGACTTGTATTATCAATTTTTCCTCCTAATACAATCACACCGGCAATGCCTCACACGTTGGAACCACTTAGGAGTAGGGGGCACCAACATGCCCTGGAGCACTGAGTATCCCAGGCAAGCCTGCACAACCGTTCGGGATAACTTCTGCTACCTTAGTGAAGAAGGGAAGAGTCATCACTGGGCCTGCCATGGGTATCCTTGGGGGCTGATGATGACCACGATATCCTTGCGTATTTTCAGCCATGGATCAGTGCATGGGCCTGTCCCTTTGGTGACCTCACCCTTTATGTCAATTGAACACGACTGTCAGTCAGCACCACACCTTTGGTGTTACTGGGATATTTTCTAGGTTGGTGGCTGTGACATACCAGGGTTCTACCTGACTCATCAGCAGCTGTGTCACACCATCCTGCAACCTTGCAATGCCTTGCTGAAGTGGCTTCCACCTGGGCCACTCACAAACAACTGTCTAGCATGGAAATCACACCCTGAGCATGTGTGTGTAACTGCAGCCTGGCCAGGAACAGTTGGGTTACACTCGGGCTCTCACCAACCTGGGTTATACTGCAGGGAGACCCGAACACACTCCCCAGTCTTCGATTTCCCTCCAGAAATGTACGTCCAGTGCTGCATAGTCCTCTCCTGGACAATGCAAGTTACATGGTCCATTTTTTCTTTAACAGCACTAATATGCATGCAACTCAGCATCTCAGACACTTGTGTTTAAACACACTGGATTAGATAAAACAAAGTTTATTGACTAGAACGATAGATTTTATGTGAGTGTAAATAAGGAGGCACAGAAGTCAGACATGGATACCAAAAAAATAAGCTAAAATGAAACTTGTGCCTAAGTTAACAAATGATGTGAAATTCTGAGCAAACGTTTCCTCACCACATGCTTTCTGCCATCTTACTGACCAAACTTCTTAAGTCAGGAGCCCTCCCCCAATCCAAGAGCTTCTTCCTTTATCCCTTCAGATTCAGTGAATCAATGAGCAGAGAGAAAGAGAGAGATGTTTGCCCCCTCTTTTTATAGTCCTATCCCCCCTTTCAGAAAAATGTCCACCTGGTTAAGGGAAGACAAAATATCTGTGTTGAAGGATGTTCCCTGCTGCTTTTTCTTCACCTTTTTAGGCTTCCTTTGTTTACCTTCCTGCTTGATGACCCTGGTTACCGTTTAGATACAAAATTAAGCAGAGCACAAATGTCTTTGTTTAAGACAGATCAGTTTGCCAGTCCCAGTTTGTAACATGTATTAATAACATGATACAGTGTCATCTTATAATTTCAGAAACATTATCAAAAAAATTGTCAGGTTTCAGAGTAGCAGCTGTGTTAGTCTGTATCCGTAAAAAGAACAGGAGTACTTGTGGCACCTTAGAGACTAACAAATTTATTACAGCATAAGCATGAGCAGGGGGTTGGACTAGATGACCTCCTGAGGTCCCTTCCAACCCTGAGATTCTATGATTCTATGATTCATAGGCAATAGCCCACTTTAATATTTGCGATGAGAGCATGACTATTTCTAGTTGACTCATAGATTGATTTAGCATCTTAAAGCAGAGCTCTGTGTACAGAGAATATGCATGCAAGAGCGATAGTTTGTGAATTGCAGAGGTCTGCAGCATGCCGTGGTCTCCTACTGAGCTCCTCTGGACATCATGTGGTCTCCATCGAGCAAAAGGAGTGAAACTATCATTCCTACTTTGGGAATAACCTAGCACGGGAAGGGCAAAGGGTACCATAGTGATTGCCATGCTATAAAGAGCTAGGTAATCTGGAGTACTCTTACATGTTTTACAGGTTTTACATTCCACCTATTGGGGATGGGACAATGAGGTGATTCTGAAACCAAGAATGACTGAGAAGACATAAGCTACAACTGAAAACAATTAGCACGTTTCACCTTTATCTAACTTTCTGTTCCTCTGATTCCAAATTTCTTGCTAAGCCTGGTTGAAAAATATTCTTGAGAAGTTTTTTTGATGGGAAGTTGGATTTTCCATTCAACTGCTTTTTTTCACTAAAGTATATTTTCCTTGGAAATTATAAGATTTCCATCAAAATATCAAAGTCCCCTCCTCCCTAAACCAGGGCTGTGGGAGTAATGTTCTCAAGTTGCTGAGGGGGAGGTTCAGGTTGGATATTAGGAAAAACTTTTTCACTAGTAGGGTGGTGAAGCACTGGAATGGGTTACCTAGGGAGGTGGTGGAATCTCCTTCCATAGAGGTTTTTACGGTCAGGCTTGACAAAGCCCTGGCTGGGATGATTTAGTTGGGGTTGGTCCTGCTTTGAGCAGGGGGTTGGACTAGATGACCTCCTGAGGTCCCTTCCAACCCTGAGATTCTATGATTCTATGACTCTATGACTCTGGTAATGTTCCAGGGCAGTTCAGCAAGAGGAGAGACCATAATGTATCATGGGGGATGTAGTCCAGCCTGGTAGCCTGGCCTATGGAAGAGATTGGTGGTGTGTGGTATCTGAGGCACCCCTGTGGTATTTCCGAGTTGAAATATTAAGTTTTTAGCAAAAAGATTTCTGTGTCCACAAAAAAAACTGTTTGTAGATCAGCTCTACGCAGTACTCGGCTTGCACTGAAAACAACAGGATGAAATATACCCCTAACCTCATACTCTGTAACTCTGGTAGAAATTACATAGTTTAATAACACAGTAAGAAAGAGCAGGTCAAATTAATCCCCAAGGCACCAATTACACCAAGGTGGCTTTGGTTCACCGAAGGCTTTAATTAGGTGTTATGGTGCTCTGAGTTCAGGTATTCCCAGTTGTTTCAGGGATCATGTCCCATAGATCACAAATCTAAGTATAAAATTTCCCAAATGCTCCAAACTGACAGATTCAATTGATGGGCGAAATGCCACTACATCACTCTCTCTCGCCTCAGCAGGTACGTGTTATTATCCTGAATTACAGTCACACACACGCAGACACCATGGTAATCAGCAGGTATTGAATTCAAGACCTCCAGCACTAAAGCCTCAGTCCCTACACCTACCCCTTCAGCTAAAGGATCAAAATCCTTGGTTGGAAAAAAATAGGTAATTACATAGTCACTAAAGCCAGTGCTTTCCATTATGTCTCTGGGTTTTCATACAGGCTACAGTAAATGCCAGACAGCTTAATTAGCACGGTAAGCAACTTTACCCCAAACCGACATGCCAAGCCACAGAGCTCCCCTTGCCCAACGAGGGTAGAAAGATTAACACTCCTTTATTCTCACCCCTTTTTTAGCTAACAAATAATCTCTTCAGACTGGGATGGTTTTCACCCTGATTCTGTTACAGCAGAATCACAAGTCACTGTTTGTTGCTCGGATTAGTGAACAGGAGTGTCTGCGTCTGGGGCATGATTAACCTCTGTCATTGTATTTACGCAGTGTGTATTTTATCAAACAAGTTGAATGACCAGTTGTGAACATCTGGCTGTGTGGACTAAGCCCTTCCCTGGGCGGGTACTGATGTCCATTGAGAAACTGATCTACATTATTTTTCACTTACTTCATTACAGATTGCACCATCCACCTGCCCACATCTCTGTAGCTGCCTGATCTCTGTTCAGAGGAGATGGAAAAGGCAAATCACTCGGAGGCAACTGAGTTCATTCTCTCAGGACTGACAGATCGTCCGGAGCTGCAGGTCCCCCTGTTTGGGGTGTTCCTACTGATTTATGGTATCACCCTGGTGGGGAATGGGGGGATGATCTTGTTAATCACGATTGATCCCCGACTCCACACCCCCATGTACTTTTTCCTCAGTAATTTGTCTTTCTGTGACCTCTCCTTTTCCCTGATAATTTCCCCTAAAATGCTGTTGAATTTCTTAGCTGAGAGGAAAAGCATTTCTTACACTGCCTGCGCTGTGCAAATGTATCTCTCTATAGCTTTTGCAGATGCTGAGGGTCTCTTGCTGGCTGTGATGGCGTATGACCGTTATGTGGCCATCTGCAACCCACTGCTCTATACGGTCACCATGTCCAGGCAGCGTTGTAAACAGCTGGTTGCTGGGTGTACGCTGTGGGATTCGTGGATTCAATGATACACACGTGTTTTACATTCCGGCTGTCATTCTGCAGCTCCAACATCATCAATCATTTCTTCTGTGACATCCCCCCACTGCTGGCGCTCTCCTGTTCTGACACCCACATCAATGAGATTGTGCTGTTTGCTTTCACGTGCTGCATTACAGTGAGCAGCTTTGTGACTGTCCTCCTCTCCTATGTCTATATCATCTCCACCATCCTGCAGATCCGCTCCACCGAGGGCCGGCACAAAGCCTTCTCCACCTGCTCTTTCCACTTCACCGCTGTGGCTCTGCTTTATGGCACCATCATCTTTGTGTATTTACGTCCCACCTCCAGCTATTCCATGGACACGGACAAAGTGACCTCAGTGTTTTACACGCTGGTGATCCCCATGTTGAACCCCCTCATCTACAGCCTGAGGAACACGGAGGTGAAGGACGCCCTGAGGAGAGCAATGAATGAACTCCTAACTAATTCTTGAATATGTTTAACTCTGTACTGGTTTAGTGATGGGGAGTGGAGACAGCTGAATTCAATTCCCAGCCTATTACAATGTAATTTCAGAGAGCCCTTGAGAGTATTGTTCATTATTGTATTGTTATTATTATTAATGAGTTTGTATTCCAAGAAGGTCTGCAGGCCCCAGCTGAGATCAGTGGACAAAACCTGAAGATGACTCAGAGGTCAAGAAAGAGAGAATGATTTTATTTGCTGGTGGCAGGAGCATCCACCTAGAGGGTGAGATGTTCAACCTCACGTCTCAGGACATCGGGTGGCTGTTCCAAAGGGGTTTCTGTGACCCAACCCGTCACACAGAGTTTAGGAATAAAATTGCAAAACAAGGTGTGTGTGTGTGTGTGTGCGTGTGTGCAGGGGTTGTGGGGGGGGCAGGGGAAGAATCGATGCACTTCAATTGCTGCAAGGGCAGTTTAGGTTCGACATTTGGAAAAACATCTCAACAGTGAGGGTGGTGAAGCAGTGGAATAACTTGCCTAGGAAGGTTGTGGAATTGGAGATTTTTGAGAGCTGGTTATACAAACACCTGTCAGGGATGGTCTAGATAATAGTTAGTCCTGCCATGAGTGCAGGGGACTGGACTAGATGACCTCTCGAGGTCCCTTCCAGTCCTATGATTCTATGATCTCACAGGGAGCCCTCCCTGTACTGGAAGGAGGGGGGATGCCAGCCTGAGCATTGGGTTGGGGGAGGAACACGCACCTGCCTACACTTCATATTCAGCTCCACTGTACACACACACCCCCGCCACATGCACACACAGGGTGCCCACTGCACACCAAACAATCACACACAGACAGAGTGACCACTACACACAACACACACAGTGCCCACTGAACACCAAACAATCACACACAGTGTGCACACTACACACAACACACACAGTGCCCACTGCACACCAAACAATCACACACAGACAGAGTGGCCACTACATACGCACAGCCTGACACTGAGCTCAAGCAGAATGCAGAATAATCTCTACTGGGACGCTGGGACAACTAGAATATTTCTAACTAGCTTGAATAAAGAGAACCGAAGGGGATTGTGCTGCCCTGGCAGGGTGATAGGACTAGATTTCCCAACTGGTTGTTTTCATCGGTAGCGGCTCGGGCCTGGTTTATGCTTTAAAAATAGATCCCCGTCGTACGGGGGGCGGAAGGGGCAGGAATTTCACACCCTGTGGTTCTGCCTCTCGGGGATGTGGATTAACTACATTGAAGGGAAAACCCTTCCATTTATGTGGAAAGCATCTACACTACGGCGCTGCTGTACACCATAGCTGAGTCAATGTAATGGCTTTAGTATAGCTATTCCCTGAATCGATAGCGGAATTTGCCCCCTTACTGTTCAAGCTATTTTTCTCTCCTTTTCCATCACTCTTCTCCCTCCCTTGTAAAGCTTTTCCCTTCTTTTGATAGGTAAATATGCTCAGAAACTTTTACTCTCAGCATAATTTCTTCCTCCCCTTCCCATGAACAGGGGCGGCTCTAGGCACCAGCAAAACAAGCATTTGCTTGGGGCAGCAAATGTGCAGGGGTGGCCGGGATCCAGCAGGGGAGCTGAGAACCAACAGTCGGCCCTAGGAGCTGTAGTTCCTTGGTTAGCTCCCTGCCTATAGAGCCAGCCCTGGTGCAGGGAAAGAACTACATTTCCCAGCATTCCCTTGGCAGCTATTGACAGGAAAGGGAGGGGGAGGGAGGGAGATAGCTGAGACATGCTGTAACTTGCTGTGAATGGAAAGCTGGCTGAAGTGAACGGTAGGGATACCATATTTGAACATTTTTAAAAAAAAGAGGACACTCCATTGGTGTGACCTCACCTTGCAGCCCCCAAAGAAAGAATTGGGTGGACTAAATGGACAGTGCACATCTCTATCTGAAGCCTAGCAAGGGAGGTACGTGGATCCCACTAGAATTTAAAATGAAAAGTAAGGGAGGGGAGGCTCTACTAGAGGACTTGGGCAGCTTTAGATACAGTACCAGGCATGTAGGAGGATTTCCACTTCTGAGCCATGGAAGCAGAAATTGACTTTTCCTTTCCAGATTTAGCTAATATTCAGAAAGGGAATCTAGCCCCTGCATTCCAGATTTGAACACCTCAAAATTCAGGAGCGCTCAAACTCAGTTTGGGCAGCTGTTACTTCATTTCTCCCAAATCAAATAGATCCACTGTAACTTGCTGTAGAAAAAGTAGGATAAAATTGAGCAAGAAATGCTTCCCAGTGGTTATTAGGACTGGAATTGCTATTTTCAACAGCCATTGTCATTTTTTTTAGTTTTATTTGTTTAAAAGGAAGACAGCGATATTGCATTGGCAAATTCCCCATAGGAACAAAAAGTGGAACAAAAGAATAATAAAGGCACCTCAACTTTTCCTCATTAATGTAGGACAGCCTTATAATATGCATCCAGATATCCTTCAATCACACAAGCTGAAAATTGTTCCACTTTACTGCAGTTCTGTAACTATGTGGGAACCAATCCTGTCTGTGTTCTGTGCACACCCAAAAATTCCTACTGAATAACCTGCCCTGGGACCGAGTTACCAGTGAACCAGGGCTGGGGCGGCAGGAGGGTGCAGTTGGGGTGGGAGAGCCCAGAGCTGGGGTGGAAGGCGGTGCGGGTGTGGGGGGGAGAGCCCAGAGCTGCGGCGGCAGGGAAGTGCAGAAGGGGGCAAAGGCCAGAGCTGGGGCAGCAGGGGGGTGCAGGGGGGGCCCAGGGGTCAGGTGGGGGGCAGCCAATTTTTTTTTTACTTGTGGAGGCAAAAAACCTAGAGCCCGCCCTGCCCATGAATGGCTCACTATCATTTCAATTAAAGGCTGAAATGCTCGGAAACTGATTTGTTTGCCCATGACTTGGTGGTACCTATTTGTTTTTCCTCCCTTCACTTACAATGAGTTGAAGATGGAAGCTGTACCTGCTCTGAACCCTAAAATCAGACTTAGAGTTGCATCTTGCCCCATTTGCTAACCACACCAGCATTACCCTTAATACCTCTGGAGCTGCTTCCTTGGGCGGCAGAGGTTGAATTAGGCTTTGATGACTTTGAGATTTGATCCCTGGCACATCTTTGCTCCCAGGACAACAGGTGTGCACAGCACATGCAATGAACGTTGCCATGTTTTTCCTTGTGGAAATGGAACACAGAGGGCCAGAGAATCAGCTGGTCTGGATCGCTGCCTCTCCCGTGAGGTCATTTTAATATGATACAAATCTGAGGTACAGCAACTCCTCTCTTAAAGTTGCCCCGGTTAACGGTGCTTCGTTGTTAAGATGCTGATCAATTAGGGAACGTGCTCGTTTAAAGGTGTGAAATGCTCCCTTCTAACGTCGTTTGCAGGCTATCAGTTGGGACAGTTCAACTGTCCCTTCCCCCACTGCCATGTGCTGCTCCCCGAGACTCCTGCCTGCTTTCTGTGTGGGGGGGAGGGAAAGAAGAGTGGAGCTAATGCCAGGGTGCCTGCTTGCTGTATAGGAGGGAGGGGAAGAAGAGGGGGGGCTAATGTCCCCCTGAATCTCGCTTACCCCATCTTCCATAGAGCAGGGGGAACACACAAGGGAGGGAGCTGCTGCCTTAGGCAGAAGCTGCAGCTGCCGGGCTGGCTGATCTAATTAACAAGGCAGTGTACTTCTGACCCCACTCTTGATACTTAAAGGAGAAATGTGCATCTCTGTCTCTGAAACACATCTGCCCTCCCTCCTTTCCTGCTGGCTTGTAGAGTGTTAGAGTTAACGCTTGAGGGCTCAGCCAACTGCTTAGTTCATTTAGCAGTAAGACATTCCCTGGGAAATATCCCACCCTTCTGACTCCTCCACCTCAACCAAGCTTCACTATCATCGTCGCTGTGTACCAGTATTCAATTGTTTGTTTAAAACTTATAGTGTGTGTGTGTATATAGTATAGTCTTTTGTCTGGTGAAAGAAATTTCTCTGGAACCTAACCCCCTCATTTACATTAATTCTTAAAGGGAAATTGGATTCGTTTAACATCGTTTCGCTTAAAGTCACATTTTCCAGGAACGTAACTACAACGTTAAGTGAGGAGTTCCTGTATATGTGCTCCACTTCATATGTTGGTCACCTCTACAAATGTGTCTTTAAGTAATTTCCCAGTGTTGGGACATAAAGGTGTCTAGAAATTGGTGAATTTCTTCTGGACTTATAAATTATTATCAAAAAATACCATTTGGATTGACCTGAAACTATTCACAAATGTGTTACAAATACTCCTAAGAGCTTTGTCTTTCTCCCAGATGTTGCTTTGCAGTTTTATTCCTAAACTCTGTTTCACGGACAATACATTATAGGTAAAAAATAAAATTAACAAAAGAATAATTAGGATGGAGCTGGCATGCTCAGAGATATTTTGTAGCAGAAATTGCAGAGATGCTGCAGAGATCTTCAGTGTTAACCACCAGTTTGGGGAATAGCCTCCTTTTTGAACCTTCCCTAACCATGGCATTTTCAGTGAGGACTGTCCCAGGCACATCCGGGTCACAGGAGGCAGATAGGCCAGGAGGAGGAGTTTATGCGCATGACTCCTAGAGGAGGTAAGGCCATAGTGTCTCCTTGGCACCGACCTGGAGTGACAGACTTGGGAGTTTCTGAATACAGAGATTGCTGGCTGCTGGTTGTTTCTACTGGTGTGCAGGGACGCAGGACTTTGTGAACATTATTTGTAATGCCTCCCCCATGGATTATATGAAAGAATAGAGCTGACTTGTATCATCAATTTTTCCTCCTAATACAATCACACTGACAATGCCTCACAGGTTGGCACCACTTACGAGAAGGGGGACCTACATGCCCTGGAGCACGGATAATACCAGCCAAGCCTGCACGCCCGTGGGGGATAATTTCTGCTACCTTAGTGAAGAAGAGAAGAGTCATCACTGGGCCTGCCATGGATCTCCTTGAGGGAGGTGATGACCACGATGTCCTTTCGTATTTTCAGCCATGCATCAGTGCATGGGGCCGTCCATTTGGTGACCTCACCCTTTATGTCAATTGAACACGACTGTCAGTCAGCACCACCCCATTGGTCTTACTAGGATATTTCCTAGGTTGGTGGCTGTGACATACCAGGGTTCTACCTGACTCATCAGCAGCTGTGTCACACCAGCCTTCAACCTTGCAGTGCCTTGCTGAAGTGGCTTCCACCTGGGCCACTCACAAACAACCGAGTAGCATGGAAATCACACCCTGAGCATGTGTGTAACTGCAGCCTGGCCAGGAACAGTTGGTTTACACTCGGGCTCTCACCAACCTTGGTTATACTGCAGGGTGACCCCAACACACTTCCCAACTTTCAATTTCCTTCCAGAAATATACGTCCTGTGCTGCCCAGTCATCTCCTGGACAATACAAGTTACACTGTCCATTTCCTCTTTAACTAGTTTCTCAGACAGTATTCAAATACACTGGATTAGATAAAAGAATTATTGACTAGAAAGATTTTAAGTGAGTGCAAATAAGGAGGCATTGAAGTCATCAATGGTTAAAAGAAAAATAAAGTTTGAATTTCATATCATTCGTTAACTTAGGTACAAATTGTGTTATAATTTTCCTCACCAAATGCTTTCCACAGTCTTAGTGACCAAATATCTTAGGTCTGGACCCATCCCCCAGTCCATGGGCTGCTTCCTTTATCCCTTCAGATGGAGTGAATAAATGGGCAGAGAGAGAGAGAGAAAGAAAGCGATGCCTACAGAAATCTGCCTCTTTTATTTATAGTCCTATCCCTCCTTTGGGAAACATTTCAACCTGGTTACCAGAAGACAAAATGTCTATGTAGAAGGATGTTCCCTGCTGCTTTTTCCTCACCTTTTGGGGCTTCCTTTGTTTTCCTTCCTGCATGACAACTCTGGTTACTGTTTAGATACAAAATTAAGCAGAACACACATTTCTTTGTTTACGTCAGACCAGTTTGCCCGCCTCATTTTGGAACATGTATTAATAACATGATACAGTGTCACCTTATAACTTCACAGACATTATCAAATGATAATGTATTAATATTTGCGATGAGAGCATGCCTATTTCTAATTCACTCATAGATATATTGAGCATCTTAAAGCTGAGCTCTGTGTGCAGATAATATGTAAACTGCAGACGTCCGTAGAATTCCGTAGAATGCTCCTCCTGAGCTCCTTTATTCATCATGTGGTCTCCATCAGGCAAAATGAATGAACCTATCTTTCCTACTTTGGGGAATAATCTAGCAAGGGAAGGACAAAGGGTAACATGGTGATTGGCATGCTATAAATATCCAGCTAATCTAGAGTATGCTTACATGTCTTAAAGGTTTAACATTCCACCTATTGAGGCCAGGACAATGTGGTCATTCTGAAACCAGGAATGAGTGAGAAGATATCAGCTAAACCTGCAAACAATAAATACGTTTCACCTGTATCTAATTTTCTGTTCCTTTGATCCCAAATTTGTTGCTAAGGCTGGCTGAAAATTTTTCTTGGGAAGTTTTTCTCATGGGAAATTGGATTTTCCATTCAACTATTTTTTCCATTAAATTATATTTCCCCTGGAAATTATAAGATTTCGTTCAAGATACGAAACTCCCCTGCTCCCTAAACCGTGGCTGTGGGACTCTGGCGATGTTCCAGGGCAGTTCAGCAGGAGGAGAGACCATCATGCATCATGGGGGGGATGTAGTCCAGCCTGGGAGCCTGGCCCATGGAAGAGATTGGTGGTGTGTGGTATCTGATGTACCCCTGCGGTATTTCCGAGTCGAAATATTAAGTGTTTAGCAAAAAGATGTTGGTTTCCACAAATAACCCCACTTTGTAGATCACCTCTAAACAGTAGCTGGCTTGCACCAAAAACAGCAGGATGAAATATGCCCCTAACCTCATACTCTGTAACACTTGTAGAAATTGCATCATTTAATAGTACAGTAAGAAAGAGTGGGTCAAATTAATCCCCAGGGCACCAATTACACCAAGCTGGCTTTGGTTCACTGAACACATTAATTAGGTGTTATGGTGCTCTGAGCTCAGGTATTCCCAGTTGCTTCAGGAATCATAGATCACAATTCTCAGTATAAAACTTCCCGAACGCTCCAAACTTCAGTTTCTGTCAACATCTCTCTCTCTCTCTTCTCAGCAGGTACGTGCGATTCTCCAGCATCACAGTCACACACACACACAGACACCATGGTGATCAGCAGGTATTGAATTCAGACCCCCAGCACTAAAAGCCTCAGTCCCAACTCCTACCCCTTCAGCTAAAGGAAGGATCTCTGTGCTTGGAAAAAATAGGCAATGACATAGTCACGGAAGCCAGTGCTTTCCATTATGACTCTGGGTTTTCATACAGGCTACAGTAAATGCCAAAACGCTTAATTAGCACTGTAAGCAACTTTACCCCAAACGGACATGCCAAGCCACAGTGCTCCCCTTGCCCAAGGAGGGTAGAAAGATTGACACTGCTTTACTCTCACCCCTTCTTTAGCTAAGGAATAATCTCTTCAGACTGATTCCCTCACAGCAGAGTCACAAGTCAATGTTTTCTGTTTGGATTAGTGAACAGGAGTGTTTGTGTCGGGGTCATGATTAACCTGTGTGTCATTGTATTTCCATAGCGTGTGCATCTTATCGAACACCTGGAATGACCAGCTGTGAACATCTGGTTCTGTGGACTAAGCCCGTCCCTGAGCAGGTACTGATGTGCATTACGAAACTGATCTCCATTTATCTTCACTTATTACATTACCGAGAAGGGACATATTTTCCGCACCATTCACCTGCCCACATCTCTGTAGCTGCCTGATATCTGTTCAGAGGAGATGGAAAAGGGAAATCACTCGGAGGTGACTGAATTCATTCTATCAGGACTGACAGATCGTCAGGAGCTGCAGGTTCCTCTGTTTGGGGTGTTCCTGCTGCTTTATAGTATCACCCTGGTGGGGAATGGGGGGATGATCTTGTTAATCACGATTGATCCTCGACTCCACACTCCCATGTACTTTTTCCTCAGAAATTTGTCTTTCTGTGACCTCTGCTATTCTTCGATAATTTTCCCTAAGAAGCTCATGAATTTCTTAGCCGAGAGGAAAAGCATTTCTTACACTGCCTGCGCTGTGCAAATGTATCTCTTTTGTGCTTTTTCGGAATTTGAGTGCCTTTTGCTGGCTGTGATGGCGTATGACCGTTATGTGGCCATCTGTAAGCCACTGCTGTATACGGTCACCATGTCCAGTAGGCTTTGTAAACAGCTGGTGGCTGGGGTGTACGCTGTGGGATTGGTGGATTCAATGATATACACGTGTTTTACATTCCGGCTGTCATTCTGCAGCTCCAACATCATCAATCATTTCTTCTGTGACATCCCCCCATTGCTGGCGCTCTCCTGTTCTGACACCCGCATCAGTGTGATTGTGATCTTTGCTTTCACGTGCTGCATTATAGTGAGCAGCTTTGTGACTGTCCTCCTCTCCTATGTCTATATCATCTCCACCATCCTGCAGATCCGCTCCGCCGAGGGCCGGCGCAAAGCCTTCTCCACCTGCTCTTTCCACTTCACCGCTGTGGCTCTGCTTTATGGCACCGTCATCTTTGTGTATTTACGTCCCACCTCCAGCTATTCCAAGGATACAGACAAAGTGACCTCAGTGTTTTACACGCTGGTGATCCCCATGTTGAACCCCCTCATCTACAGCCTGAGGAACACGGAGGTGAAGGACGCCCTGAGGAGAGCAATGAGTAAACTCCTAAACAATTCTTGAATCTGTTTAACTCGGAACTGGTTTAGTGATGAGTAGTGGAAACAGGTTAATTCAATTCCCATCCCATTGCCATGTAATTTCGCAGAGCCAATGTTAGTTTTGTTCATTATTATATTGTTATTATTATTAATTTGTTTGTATTCCAACAGGGTCTGCAGGCCCCAACTGAGATCAGTGGACAAAACACAGGAAGAATCACAGGTCCAGAAAGAGACAATAAGTTTATAAACTGGTGGCAAGAGGCATCCACCTAGAGGGTGAGATGTTCAACTTCACGTCTCTGTTCCAATGGTCATTTAATTAGTTATCTACAGTAGAACAATTTTGAAAGGAGAGATTGAGAGTAACCCAGACTGGAAGAGCACAGCACTCAGGGACTGGGATGTTTTCTGAAAATTCAGGAAATCCATGTGCATAGTGTGTGAGGTTTGTTTACAGAGACCCTCATTGGGACTGTCACCTTATATGCAAAAATTACCTCTGAGCTCATTTTCCCTGACAGCCTGGGCTTCCGGAACCCTTTATTGGTGAGCCAGACATGCTAGCCTTCTGCAACAGAGACCCAGGATCTGGGCAACCCCCAAAGCTGCAGATCAAGACTGAAATCAGCTCAGCAGGACACCTGTCTCTAGCATGCAGACACCCAGTTCCCAATGGAATCTAAACCCCAAATATATCCGTTTTACTCTGTGTATAGCTTATACAGGGTAACATGATAAATGGTGTTCGCCCTCTATATCACTGCAAGAGAGAGATACACAACTGTTTGCCCTCCCACAAGGTAACAATTACTTACTGTGACAGACCCAGAAAAGTGGGATACAGAAATCTCATAGAAGGCAAATATACTGGCCATTGGATTAATAGTTTTCTGTTCCCTGAGTGACCTGAGCAAGGACTGCACTAGAACAAGCAGGAACTTTCTGGAACCAATTTAAGGCAGGCAGGCTAATTAGGACACCTGGAGCCAATTAAGAAGAACCTGCTAGAATCAATTAAGACAGGCAGGCTAATCAGGGCACCTGGGTTTAAAAAGGAGCTCACTTTAGTTTGTGGTGTTGTGTGTGAGGAGCTGGGAGCAAGAGGCACACAAGGAGTTGAGAGAGAGAAGAGTTGAAGGACTGAGGAGTACAAGCATCAGCAGACCATCAGGAGGAAGGTCCTGCAGTAAGCATAAAGAAGGTGTTGGGAGGAGGCTATGGGGAAGTAGCCCAGGGAGTTGTAGCTGTCACGCAGCTGTTACAGGAAACCCTATAGACAACTGCAATCCACAGGGCCCTGGGCTGGAACCCGGAGTAGAGGGTGAGCCCGGGTTCCCCCCAAACCTCAGACACAGGAGTAATTTGACTGTGGGTTCTACCAGAGGGGAAGATCTCTGCGGTGATCAAAATCCGCCAATATGCACAGGATATTAGGAAAAACTTTTTCACTAGTAGGGTGGTGAAGCACTGGAATGGGTTACCTAGGGAGGTGGTGGAATCTCCTTCCTTAGAGGTTTTTAAGGTCAGGCTTGACAAAGCCCTGGCTGGGATGATCTAGTTGGGGTTGGTCCTGCTTTGAGCAGGGGGTTGGACTAGATGACCTCCTGAGGTCCCTTCCAACCCTGAGATTCTATGATTCTATGATTCTATGACTCACCAAGGTAGAGGAGGAACTTTGTCACATTACACTGAGATTAGAAATGAACAAAAGTGATTTTATTAAGTATAAAAAGTAGGATTTAAGTGGTTTTAAGTAGAAACAAACAGAACAAAGTCAATCACAATGCAAAATAAAACAAAACACGCAAGGCTAAGCTTAATACACACCGAAATCAGTTACAAATGTTAATGTCTCACGCTAGTTGTTACTTCAGGTAAAATCCTTCTCAGGGCAGATGCCTTTTCTGACCTGGGTCCAGCCTCTTCTCACCCTCCCCTGTGGTTACAGTCCTTTTGTTTCCAGATGCTTGCCGGTATCCTTGGGGGGTGGGGGGTGGGGAGACCGTCTCTTAAGCCAGATAAAGACCAACATTGTTTGCTTCTACCACTTAATATAGAGCTTCCCTAAGGTGGAAAACTTTGTTTGGAATTCCACCCGCCCTCTGTAAAACTACCAGCTTCAAAATAGATTTCAGTGTGAGGTGACATGGTTACATGTCACTGTAAGACCCCAGTCTCCGTTCTTCCTGGGTTGGCCCACAGGTACACAGGAAGACTTGGAAGTAAATGGAGCCATTCACAGTTCATTGATTCTGAAGCACCTTTAATGGCTCTCACTTAATATGTCTTCATCAGTAATACAAGGTTATACCTTATTCGCCTAACTCCAGACATAGAAATAATCCATTTAAACAAATAGGATGAACACACTCAGTAGATTATAACCTTTATAATGATATGTTACATGGGGCACTTAGCATAAAGCATATATTAGGTATGTCATATTCATAAGATTATTTTCATGAAGCATATGAAGTGCAGTGTCACACGTAGCTTTGCTCAGCACTGGACAGAAGGGGGAATTGAACCTGGATCTCCCACCTCACCGGTGAACACTTCAACTATTGGGCTAAAAATTACAATGGGAGGGACCACCACCGCCTCCTACTGTGGTTCCGCTGTGACCGGCACCTAAATCCTCCCCCTGTACACACGCATTGTTTTGGGAGAAAGTTATTAGGAGTATTTGTAGCACATTTGTGAATAGTTACAGGTCAATCCAAACGGTATTGTTTTTGACGATAAATTATTCGTCCAGAAGAAATTCATGCATTTCTATACCTCTTTGTGTCCCAATGCTGGGAAATTACTTAGAGACATTTGGAGAGGTGAACAACAAATAAAGTGGAATACAAAACCGAGTTGACTGTATCATATTAAAAAGACCTCATGGGAGAGCCAGCAATCCAAAGCAGCTGATGCTCTGGCCCTCTGTGTGCCGTTTCCACAAGGAAAGACACTGCAACAACATTCATTGCATGTGCTGTGCACCCATGTTTTCCTGGGAGCTAAGAGGCCTCAGGGAGTAAATCTCAACATCAAAGCCAAATTTAACCTCTACCACCCTAGGAAGTAGCTACAGAGGTATTAAGGGTAACGCTGGTGTGGTTTGCAAACGGGGAAAGATTCGACTCTTAGTCTGATTTTAGGGTTCTGAGCAGGTACTGCTTCCGTCCCCAACTCATTGTAAGTGAAGGGAAGAAAAACAAAGAGGTACCACCAAGTCATGAGCAAACAAGTCAGTATCATAGCATTTCGGCCTTTAACTGAAATGACAGTGAGCCATTCATGGGACGGGAACGAAGGAACTCTCCTGAGAGGAGAAATGTCAACTTTTCTCAACATCAAAAGAAGGAAAGAGCTTTACCGGGAGGGAGAAGAGTGACTGGAAAAGGAGAGAAAAATAGTTTTAATTGGAAGGGGGAAAACTCCCCCATTGATTCAGGGAATGTCTGTGCTAAAGCCATTACATAGACTCAGCTATGGTGTGCGGCAGCGCCGTAGTGTAGATGCTTTCCACTTTGATGGAAGGTTTTTTCCTTCGACATAGTTAATCTACGTCTCCGAGAGAAAGTAGCTAGGCCAATGGAAGAATTACACTGAGACTCGGTACAAGCTAACTGCCTCGCACAGGGTGTGAAAAGTTTCCCCACCCTGTGTGATGGAGCTCGGTTGATCTAATTTGTAAGCATAAACCAGGCCTCAGAGAAGCTGCCGATGGAAAAGACCAACTGGGAAATCCAGTCCTATGTCCCTGCCAGGGCAGCAGAATCCCCTTCGGTTCTTTTTGTTCAGGCTAGTTGGAAATATTCCAGCTATCCCAGCTTCCCAGTAGAGATTATTCTGCATTCTGATCGACCTCGGTCTCAGGCTGTGTGTGTGTAGTGGGCACTGTGTGTGTTGGTGTGCATTGTGCACTCTGTGTGTGCATGTGGTGAGGGGTACAGTGAAGCTGAATGTCAAGTGTAGGCAGGTGTGTGTCCCCTGCCCAGTGCTCAGGCTGGCATCCCCCCTCCTCCCAGTGAAAGGCTCCCTGGGAGATCATAGAATAATGGGACTGGAAGGGAACCCGAGAGCTCATCTAGTCCAGTCCCCTGCACTCATGGCAGGACTAAGTATTAACTAGACCATCCCTGACTGGTGTTTGTCTAACCGGCTCCTAAAAATCTCCATTGATGGAGATTCCACAAGGTTCCTAGGCAACATATTCCAGTGCTCCACCACCTTCACTGTTGGGATGTTTTTTCCGAATGTTCAACCTAAACCGCCCTTGCTGCAATTGAAGTCATTGGTTCTTGTCCTATCCTGCCACCCCACACGCATTGTTTTGCAATTTTTTCCCTAAACTCTGTGTGATGGGTTGGGTCACAGAAACCCCTTTGGAACCTGATGAACCTAGACTATCCCTGAGCCTGTTTTCCCTGCCAGCTTGGGACTTGAGTTCCTTACCTGCTTTGAGGCAGACACGGCTGCCTGCTACAAACACAGATCCATGTCTGAACCACGTCCCCCACAAGCTGCAGGCTTAACTGAAACCAACTTAAGAAGTGCTCCTGTCTGCAGCACTCAGATGCCCAGCTCCCAATGGGGTCCAACACCCAAATAAGTCCGTTTTACCCTGTATAAAGATTATATTGGGTAAACTCATAAATTGTTCGCCCTCTATATCACTGATAGAGAGATGTGCACAGCTGTTTGTTCCCCCAGGAATTAATACATACTCTGGGTTAGTTGTTATGTAAAAAGTGATTTTATCAAATACAAGAAGTAGGATTTAAGTGGTTCCAAGTAATAACAGACAGAACAAAGGGAATTACCAAACAAAACATAATAAAACACCCAAGTCTAAGCCTAAAACAGTAAAAACTAAATTCAGGTACATCTCACTCTCAGAGATGTTCCAATAAGCCTCTTTTACAGATTAGACTTCCTCCTAGTCTGGGTCCAGCAATCACTCACACCCCTGTAGTTACTGACCTTTGTTCCAGTTTCTTTCAGGCATCTCCTTGGGGTGGAGAGGCTCTCTCTTCTGCCAGCTAAAGACAAAATAGAGGGGATTCCCCAGGGGATTATATAGTCTCTCTCTTGTGGGTGGAAATCTCTTCCCGTCTCCTATTCAGAATCCAGCTCCAGTTATGAGTTTTGGAGTCCCATGGGCAAGTCACATGTCCATGCATGACTCAGTTCCTTACAAACCAACACCAAATTACCAGGAAAGCTCAGATGTGGATTGGCATCTCTCAAAGTTCATCGTTAGCTTAAGTGTTTCTTGATTGGGCACTTACTGAGAATAGTCTTTTCTCAAGAAGCCGACTAATTGCTTCACTGAGGCTACTTAAATCAAACAAGTACATAGCCAATATTCATAACTTCAAATACAAAAATGATACATGCATGCAAATAGGATGAATATATCCAGTAGATCATAATCTTTGCAGAGATCTGTTACATGGCCTATCTAGCATAAAACATATTCCAGTTATGTCATATTTACACTCATAAGCATATTTCTATGAAGACTTATGGGGTGCAACATCACACCCTCCTCCTGAACTTACTGCCAGAGACTTGGACACTGTCCATGGTGGAGGCAGTACATGTGAAATCTTTGTTTGTTTCTGGTCACCCCCCCCTTTCAGTACCTTTAAACCGTATGATGTCATTCATAGGTGTTCTAGCAAGGTTTGGGGTTCCTGAATACAGGTTGGGGTGTAGTATTGCTAATAGAAGGCAGACAGCAATACCTGTTAAAGTGTAAGTGTCTTGGCATGTAGCCACCAATGCCATGAGGTGGTGTGCCTCAGTTTCCCCTTCCGCACAGCAACGTAGGCCTGTGATGCTTTTGCTGCTGTGTCATGCTTCCAGCCTGTTTACAGGTATAAGCTGAAAAGCACATGCTTGTGGGACTGTCTTGTCACCATCCCTAGTATGAACAAAAGTTTTTTTCCACAAAGCAGGTATGTCACAGATCTTTAAAGGGTTTATCACCAGTATTTGCTCCTTTGTCTTGACCCATAGAAGAAGTAGCAAAAGACACAAGATTAACAGCAAATCAACGGCAGACAGGCTCTGTTCACACAATTTAGCTTGTTTAGTGTCTATTGCATTTCCCAATTCCTTTGTGTACCCTGGTAGGTGCTCTGATGCAGATTCTTCTTTCTCTTTGGAGAAGGCTTTTAATTCAGGCATGTGTTTGAGGCTTTGGAAAGGAAAAGGTGTACTGCAACCATGCCTGCCCTCAGCCCCTCCCTCTTGTGAAGCTTCCCAAGCAGCCTTGAAGAGACAGTGATATTTTTGTATAAGGGTTTCAGGAATAACATTCTTTAATGGAGTGCTTTCGATAGGTAAGATCCCCTCAGTTACTCCATTGACCAAAATGAGAGAACCTATCTTTCTTACTTTGCGGAATAACCTAGCAAGGGAAGGACAAATGATACCATGGTGATTGGCCTGCTCTAAATAGCTAGAAAATCTGGAGTACTCTTACATGATTTACAGGTTTTACATTCTGTCTATTGGGGCCAGGACAATGAGCTGATTCTGAAACCAGGAATCACTGAGACGATATCAGCTACAGCTGAAAATGATTAGTATGTTTCACCTGTATCTAGCTTTCTGTTCCTTTGATTCCAAATTTGTTGCTAAGGCTGGTAGAAAATTTTTCTTGGGACGTTTTTTTTATGAGAAATTGGATTTTACATTCAACTATTTTTTCCATGAAATTCTCTTTACCCTGGAAATTATCAGCTTTCCATCAAAAAAGCCAAACTCCCCATTTCCCTAAACCATGGCTGTGGGACTCTGATGATGTTCCAGGGCAATTCAGCAAGAGGAGAGACCATCATGCATCGTGGGAGATGTAGTCCAGCCTGGAAGCCTGGCCCATGGCAGAGATTGGTGGTGTGGGGTGTCTGAGGCACCCCTGTGGTATTTCCGAGGAGAAATATTCAGACTTAGCAAAAAGATTTCATTCTCCACAAAAAATAAACCCTGTGTGGATCAGCTCTACACAGTACCCGGCTTGCACTGAAAACAGCAGGATGAAATGGACCCCTAACCTCATACTCTGTAACACTGGTAGAAATTGCATCATTTAATAACATAGTGGGAAAGAGTGGGTGAAATTAATCCCCAGGGCACCAATTACACCAGGGTGGCTTTGGTTCACTGAACACATTAACTAGGTGTGATGGGGCTCTGAGCTCAGGTAATCCCAGTTGCTTCTTGAATCATGTCCCACCGATCACACATCTCAGTATAAAACTTCCCGAATGCTCCAAACTGGCAGTTTCTGTCGCTGGGGAAACGCCACCACATCCCTCTCTCTCATCTCAGCAGGTACGTGCTATTGTCCTGAATTACAGTCACTCACCCACGCAGACACCATGGTGATCAGCCGGTATTGAATTCAAGAGCTCCAGCACTTAATGCCTCAGCCCCAACTCCTACCCCTTCAGTTAAAGGAGCGACCACCTTGCTTGGAAAAAATAGCGAATTACAGTCACGGAAGCCAGTGCTTTCCATTATGCCTCTGGGTTTTCATACAGGCTACAGTAAATGCCAGTAATCTTAACTTGAACTGTAGCCAGACTTACCCCAAACCGACATGCCAAGCCCCAGAGCTCCCCTTGCCCAAAGAGGGTAGAAAGATTAACACTCCTTTACTGTCACCCCTGCTTTAGCTAATGAATATAATCACTTCAGACTGGGATGGTTTTCACCCTGATTCTGTAACAGCAGAGTCACACGTCACTGTTTGCTGCTCGGATTAGTGAAAGGAGTGTCCGTTTCTGGGGCATGATTAACCATTGTCATGGTATTTATTCCGTGTGTATTTTATCGAACAACTGGAATTACAAGCTGTGAACATCTGGCTCTGTGGACTAAGCCCTTCCCTGAGCGGGTACTGATGTGCATTATGAAACTGATCTCCATTTATCTTCACTTATTACATTACCGAGAAGGGACATTTTTCTGCATCATCCACCTGCCCACATCTCTGTAGCTGCCTGATCTCTGTTCAGAGGAGATGGAAAAGGGAAATCACTCGGAGGTGACTGAGTTCATTCTCTCAGGACTGACAGATCGTCCGGAGCTGCAGGTCCCCCTGTTTGGGGTGTTCCTATTGATTTATGGTATCACCCTGGTGGGGAATGGAGGGATGATCTTGTTAATCACGATTGATCCCCAACTCCACACACCCATGTACTTTTTCCTCAGAAATTTGTCTTTCTGTGACCTCTGCTATTCCTCAGTAATTTCCCCTAAGATGCTGTTGAACTTCATAGCCAAGAGGAAAAGCATTTCTTACACTGCCTGCGCTGTGCAAATGTATCTCTTTTATGCTTTTTCAGATTTTGAGTGCCTTTTGCTGGCTGTGATGGCATATGACCGTTATGTGGCCATCTGTACTCCGCTGCTCTATACGGTCAACATGGCCAGGCAGCGTTGTAAACAGCTGGTGGCTGGGGTGTACGCTGTGGGGTTGGTGGATTCAATGATATACACGTGTTTTACATTTCGGCTGTCATTCTGCAGCTCCAACATCATCAATCATTTCTTCTGTGACATCCCCCCACTGTTGGCGGTCTCCTGTTTTGACACCCACATCAATGAGATTGTGATGTTTACTTTAGTGTGCTGCATTATAGTAACCAGCTTTGTGACTGTCCTCCTCTCCTATGTCTATATCATCTCCACCATCCTGCAGATCCGCTCCGCTGAGGGCCGGTGCAAAGCCTTCTCCACCTGCACTTTCCACTTGACCGCTGTGGTCCTGCTTTTTGGCACCCTCTTCTTCATGTATTTACGTCCCACCTCCAGCTATTCCATGGACACAGACAAAGTGACCTCAGTGTTTTACGCACTTGTGATCCCCATGTTGAACCCCCTCATCTACAGCCTGAGGAACACAGAGGTGAAGGATGCCCTGAGGAAAGCAATCAATAAACTCCTAACCAATTCTTGAAATCTGTTTAACTCAGTACTGGTTTAGTGATGGGGAGTGGAATCAGGTGAATTCAATTCCCATCCCATTGCAATGTAATTTTGCAGAGCCCGTGGTAGTATTGTTCATTTTTATTGTTATTATTATTAATTTGTTTGTATTGCAACAATGTCTGCAGGCCCCATCTTTAGATTAGTGGACAAAACACGGGAAAAATCACAGGGCCAGAAAGAGAAAATGATTCTATAGGCTGTTGGCTAGGGGCACCCACCTAAACAGTGAGATGCTCAACTCTTCTTTGCTCTCAGTCTCCATTCTTCCTGGAGTGGCCTACGGGTACACAGGAATGCTTGCAAGTAAACGGAGCCATTCACAGTTAATTGATTCTGAAGCACCTTTAATCAATAATACAAGGTTATACCTTATTCCCCTAAATCCAGACATAGAAATAATCCATGTAAACAAATAGGATAAACACAATTAGTAGATTATAACCTTTATAATGATATGTTACATGGGGCACTTAGCATAAAGCATATTCCAGTATGTCATATTCAGAAGCATATTTTCATAAAGCATATGGAGTGCAATGTCACACGTAGCTTTGCCCAGCACTGCAGAGAAGGGGGAATTAAACCTGGATCTCCCACCTCACGGGTGAACACCCCAACTATTGGGCTAAAAATTTCAATGGGAGGGGCCACCACCTCCTCCTACGGTGTCTGCGATGCGACCGACACCTATCTCCTCCCTCTCTACACACGCATTGTTTTGGGAGAAAGTTATTAGGAGTATTTGTAGCACATTTGTGAATAGTTACAGGTCAATCCAAACGGTATTGTTTTTGACAATAAATTATTAGTCCAGAAGTAATTCATGCATTTCTAGACACCTTTGTGTCCCAACACTGGGAAATTACGTAAAGAGTCATTTGGAGAGGTGACCAACAAATAAAGTGGAATACAAAACTGAGTTGACTGTATCATATTAAAAAGACCTGACGGGAGAGCCAGCAATCGAAAGCAGCTGATACGCTGGCCCTCTGTGTGCCATTTCCACAAGGAAAGACACGGCAACAGCATTAATTGCATGTGCTGTGCACACCTGTTGTCCTGGGAGCAGAGATGCCCCATGGAGTAAATCTCAACATCAAAGCCAAATTTAACCTCTACCACCCTAGGAAGCAGCTGCAGAGGTGTTAAGGGTAACGCTGGTGTGCTTAGCAAACGGGGAAAGATTCGACTCTTAGTCTAATTTTAGGGTTCTGAGCAGGTACAGCTTCCGTCCTTCTCAACTCATTTTAAGTGAAGGGAAGAAAAACCAAAGAGGTACCACCAAGTCATGGGCAAACAAGTCAGTGTCAGAGCATTTTAGCCTTTAACTGAAATGACAGTTTTACTCAGCTATACATAGACTTAGCTATGGTGTGCGGCAGCGCCGTAGTGTAGATGCTTTCCACTTTGATGGAAGGTTTTTCCTTCGATGTAGTTAATCTATGTCTCCGAGAGGCAGTAGCTAGGTCAATGGAAGAATTACACTGAGGGTCAGTACAAGCTAACTGCCTCGGACGGGTTATGAAATGTCTCCCTCCCCTAGTACAATGTAGCTCTGATGATCTATGATTTTTAAGCATAACCCAGGCCTCAGAGAAGCTTCCAGTGGAAAAGACCAGTTGGGAAATCCAGTCCTATCTCCATGCCAGGGCAGCAGAATCCCCTTCGGTTCTCTTTGTTCAGGCTAGTTGGAAATATTCCAGCTGTCCCAGCTTCCCAGTAGATTATTTTGCATTCTGATTGAGCTCAGTCTCGGGCTGCGTGTGTGTAGTGGGCAGTCTGTCTATGTGTGTGTTTGGTGTGCAATGGGCACTGTGTGTGCTGTGTGTGTGTGCACTTGCTGTGCATTGTTCACTGTGTGTGTGCATGTGGTGTGTGGGGGGGGTGCAGTGTAGCTGAATGTCAAGTCTAGGCAGTTGTGTGTCCCTTGCCCTGACCAATGCTCAGGCTGGTGTCCTCCCTTTCCCCAGTGCAGGGCTCCTTGTGAGATCATAAAATCACAGAACTGAAAGGGACCTTGAGAGCTTATCTGGTCCAGTCCCCTGCACTCATGGCAGGACTAAGTATTATGTAGACCATTCCTGACAGGTGTTTGTCTAACCTGCTCTTTAAAAATGTCCAGTGGTGGAGATTCCACAACCTTCCTAAGCAAATTATTCCAGTGCTTCACGACCCGCACTGTTAGGCTGTTTTTCCGAAAGTTGAAAAAAACAGCCTTAATTCAATTTAAGTCAGTCTTTCTTGTCCTGTCCTCCCCCCAACACACATTGTTATTCAATTTTATACCTAATCTCTGTGTGACAGCTGGGGTCACCGAAACCCCTTTGGCACTGACATCCGAGGTGCTGAGACTACCTCTGATATAGTTTTCCCTGCCAGCTTGGGACTTCAGTACCTTACCTTGTTTGACCCAGAAACAATTGCCTGCTACAAACACAGATCCAGGTCTGAACCATGTCCACAACAAGCTGCAGGCTTAACTGAAAACAGCTCCTGTCTCCAGCACTCAGACACCCAGCTTCCAATGGGGTCCAAACCCCCAAATAAATCTGTTTTACTCTATATAAAGCTTACACAGGGTAAACACATACATTGTTCACCCTCTATAACACTGATAGAGAGAGATGCACAGATCTTCCCGCCCCCCCCCAGGGATTAATACATACTCTGGGTTAATTAATAAGTAAAATTGATTTTATCAAATACAAGAAGTAGGATTTAAGTGGTTCCAAGTAATAACAGACAGAACAAAGTAAATTACCAAACAAAATAAAATAAAACATGCAAGTCTAAGCCTAACAGAGTAAAAACTAAATGCAGGTAAATATCATATTCCAATAAGCCTCTTTTATGGACTAGACTTCCTCCTAGTCTGGGTACAGCAATCACTCACACCCCTGTAGTTACTGTCCTTTGTTCAATCTTCTTTCAGGCATCTCCTTGGGGTGGAGAGGCTATCTCTTGAGCCAGCTGAGACAAAATGCAGGGGTTTCCCCAGGGGTTTATATAGTTTCTC
This sequence comes from Chelydra serpentina, assembly GCA_037349315.1. Taxonomy (NCBI): domain Eukaryota; kingdom Metazoa; phylum Chordata; order Testudines; family Chelydridae; genus Chelydra; species Chelydra serpentina. The sequence continues at coordinate 1,263,302 of JBAIAC010000151.1, forward strand.
TCTTTTGGGTGGAAACCCCTTGCCATCTCTTATGCAGAATCCAGCTCCAGATGGAGTTTTGGAGTCACACGGGCAAGTCACATGTCCATGCATGACTCAGTTCCTTACAGGCCGATGGCACATTCCCAGGAAAGCTCAGATGTGGATTGGTGTCTCTCAAAGTTCATTGTTAGCTTAAGTGATTCTTGACTGGGCACTTACTGAAAATAGTCTTTTCTCAAGAATCTGACTAACTCCTTCATTGAGGCTACTTAATATCAAACAAATACCTAGCCAATATTCATAACTTTGAATAGAAAAATGATATATGGAAACAAATAGGATGTATATATCCAGTAGTTCATAACCTTTGCAGAGATATGTTACATGGCCTATCTGACAAAAAACATATTCCAGTTATTTCATATTTACACTCATAATCATATTTCTATAAAGCATTATGGGGTGCAACATTACACTCTGTTTCACGGTCTAAAAGTTATAGGGAATAAATAAAACTAACAAAAGAATCGGGAGGGAGCTGGCATGCTCCGGGTTATTTTGTAGCAGCATCTGCAGAGATGTTTCAGAGATCTTCAGTGTTAATAACCTCCTTTTTGCAGCCTGCCCTGCCCTTGGCATTTTCACTGAGGACTGCACCAGGCACCTCCGGGTCAGAGGAGGCAGAGAAGCTGGGAGGAGGAGTTATGAGCATGACTCCTAGAGGAAGTAGGGGCATAGTGTTTCCTGGGTACAGACCTGGAGTGACGGACTTGGGGAGTTTCTGAATACAGAGATTGCTGGCTGTTGGTTATATCTACTGGTGTTCAGGGAAGCAGGTCTTTGAGTATATTCTTTGTGACCTCTCCCTCACGAATTATACCAAAGAATATAGCTGACTTGGGTCATCAATTTTTCCTCCTAATACAATCTACATGGCAATGCCTCACAGGTTGGCACCCCTTAAGAAAAGGGGCACCGACATGTCCCGGAGCACTACCAGCCAAGCCTGCACACCCGTGGGGGATAATTTATGCTACCATAGCGAAGAAGGGAAGAGTCATCACTGGGCCTGCGGGCACGGATCAGTGCATGGGACCATCCCTGTGGTGACCTCACCACTTCATGTCAATCGAACACAACTGTCAGTCAGCACCACCCCTTTGGTGTTACTGGGATATTTTCTAGGTTGGTGGCTGTGACAACCCAGACTAAACCGCAGCTATGTCACACCTGCCTGCAACCTTGCAATGCCTTGCTGAAGTGGCTTCCACCTGGGCCACTCACAAATAACCCTCTATCATGGAAATCACACCCGAGGAATGTGTGCACAACTGCAGCCTGGCCAGGAACAGTTGGGTTACACTCAGGCTGTCTCCACTCTTGGTTATACTGCAGGGGGACCCCAACACTCTTCCCTGTCTTCGATTTCCCTCCAGAAATGTACGTCCTGTGCTGCCCAGTCCTGTCCTGGACAATGCAAGCTACATTGTTCTGATGGGTCTAGACTGTTCTCAGTGGTAGAAGATGACAGAACAAGGAGTAATGGTCTCAAGTTGCAGAGGGGGAGGTTTAGGTTGGATATTAGGAAAAACTTTTTCACTAGTAGGGTGGTGAAGCACCGGAATGGGTTACCTAGGGAGGTGGTGGAATCTCCTTCCTTAGAGGTTTTTAAGGTCAGGCTTGACAAAGCCCTGGCTGGGATGATCTAGTTGGGGTTGGTCCTGCTTTGAGCAGGGGGTTGGACTAGATGTCCTCCTGAGGTCCCTTCCAACCCTGAGATTCTATGATTGTCCATTATTTCTTTGACAGCACTAATATGCATGCAACTTAGCTTCTCAGACACTTCTATTTAAACACACTGGATTAGATGAATTGACTACAAATATAGATTTTAAGTGAGGGTAAATAAGGAGGCATAGAAGTCAGAAGGAGTAGGTCAAATTAATCCCAAGGGCTCCAAACACACCAGGGTGGCTTTGGTTCACTGAACACATTAATTAGGTGTTATGGGGCTCTGAGCTCAGGTATTCCCAGTTGCTTCAGGAATCATAGATCACAAATCTCAGTATAAAACTTCCCAAATGCTCCAAACTGTCAGTTTCTGTGGATGGGGAAATGTCACAACATCCCTCTCTCTCTTCTGAGCAGGTACGTGCTATTGTCCTGAATCACAGTCACACACACGGAGACACCATGGTGTTTAGCAGGTATTGAATTCAAGACCTCCAGCACTTAAAGCCTCAGTCCCAACTCCTAGCCCTTCAGCTAAAGAAGCGACCTCCTTGCTTGGAACAATTAGTGAATTACATAGTCACCGAAGCCAGTGCTTTCCGTTATGTCTTTGTGTTTTCATACAGGCTAAAGTAAATGCCAAAAAGTTTATTAATTTGCAGTGTAAGAAACTTTAGCCCAACCCGACATGCCAAGCCACGGAGCTCACCTTGCCGAAAGAGGGAAGAAAAATTGACACTCCTTTACTCTCACCCCTTCTTTAGCTAACAAATAATCTCTTCAGACTGATTCTCTCACAACAGAGTCAGTAAATGAGAGACATGAGAAATGACTGAAAGCAATGGTGGTAAGACTGAAGTCCCAATGCAGATGGATGGAGGGAAAGTTAAAAGGTGTAATTACAGTGGGAAAGGGTCTGATTTAAGAGGAGACTTGTTGAAAAGGGGAGAATGGAGTGGTTGAGGGATACTTTGTGTTGGGACAGATTCCTCACTGCCCAAACAACTACCCCACCCCAACGCATGTACACGGGCCTATTGTCAGAAGAACATGCGTCTTTTCATTTTGATACTTAACCTATCAACAAGTATAAAACCTGAAATACACAGCTAAGGGGGCAAAGGTTTTCATCCTACCTCCTTTCCTTTTCACAAACCCCCCACCCCACCCCGTCCCGCTACAGGAGACAGCCGAATGGACTGCCGAAGTATTCATTTCGTCCTAAACTGTTGACTAAGACAGTGGTTGCCAAATTATTGTATCAAAAAGGATGGGTAGCTCAAAAAGTCCTGTTGATGAAAGAAGAAAACCCCTAAAAGTCCCTTGAATCAGGCCTTGAAAACACCCAAAATCAAGCCCCTAATGAAGGGATGTTCTGTGAGCCTAGTTGTAGGGACTGAAGAAACAAATGTACCATTGACACAACTGGTGTTTGAGACAGAGGAACCAGGCCCCTTAAACATAAGGCGTTTTGTACATGAGAAGACAACCTGGTGCCTAGTGCTTCTTTAAAGGGTGTGTGGCTATGGGCAATCTGCTGCCTAAGATGGTGTAGGTCAGGGGTTCTCAACCTTTTTCTTTCTGAGGCCTCCCCAACATGATCCCCAGCCCATCTGTGCCACAACAACTATTTTTCTGCATGTAAAAGCCATGGCTGGTGTCAGGGGGTAGTAAGCAGAGCAATTGCCTGAGGCCCCACACCACAGGGGGCCCTGTGAACCTCAGTTGCTCAGGCTTCAGCTTCAGCCGCAGGTGGGGGGCTTTGGGGTTTTGGGCTTCTGCTTTCTTCACTGTGCTGACCACCTGGAACCTGCTTGCAGCCCCCCAGGGAGCCCTGAACCCCTGGTTGAGAACCACAATACGATAGGTGTGATGGCTGTGGTCTGATAGGTTTTGCATGTAGGCCAGAATAACTGTGTGTTGATCCGTTCATGTGACACAGGTCCCCTGACAGAGCGGACCACATAAAACACATTCTTCACGCTGCCATTTTCGATCAACCTTTTATTGACAACACACGCCCCTTTTATTTTATTTTGACCCTCATGTTTTTGTTCCCTCTGCATACTCTAGATTTCAGGGTCTTTTTACAAATGGCTCTTTTTTCTAAACAGGGTTTTGTAATTTGCTGAAGGAAGAAGATGTTAAACAGTTCCCAAACAGTCTGATTGTTTCATCTTTTGGCTCCTTTGCCCCTGTCACTTTGTCCACCTACTCTGCCACTGCCTGGGACTAGGGTCATGTTCTTTCATCTTCCAAAACACTGGTTTATGCCACTTGAGGACTCTGTGAAAGTTCCCATATCAACTCTGTGAGCAGCCACTAGGAGACAGTACCCCACGCAATGCCTAATACATGACATAATGCAGGAAGGTATATCACATATCGTCAGGGCTGATGCAGGTGGGCAGGGAGGGAGGACAATTGGACCAAAGCTCCAAGCTCAGGGAGGGCCTCAAAACATCTGTAACTGGGGTGACATGGAAGGGGGTGGAGCTGCAGTGGACATGATATATGAGATCCCCTGCCAATAATTCAAGGTTAATGTGCTGTTTTGGTGGCACTGGACTGGGAACATTTTGATCTTCTGTTCCAACATGCCTTTTTGTTTCCATTTTTTCCCTTTAGGACACTAAGCTATGTGGTATGGCTCTCCGAAATATTATTAGGTCTTGAGCCTATATGGAAGCACCTGTGAGGTATGCCACAAACCTGTAGGCCAATACTTGTATAGCATTCCTCATTTAAAAATGATTTGACCCCTCATAAGTGCCAGGCAATGCCTGTGACGTATTGCTCACCTCAAATGTATTAAGTCACCAGCCTGTATAGCCATACCTGTGTGGTATTGCTCATCCATGTACTATTAGGAAATATGCCTACATGGCAGTAACTGTATGGCTAGAGTGTAACTTGGGTGGCATGAGGAGCTAGCAACCCTAAGTATATGCCTAGCATCTCGGATTGATATGTACTTGGGGTGGCTAGCCCCTTCGGTTGCTTGCACCCCTGGAAGTACCGGTGATATATGGAGACCTAAAGATTCTCGGGTTACAAACCTACATGGTACTATCATGGGAGACAGGAGAGATTCCCGAAGACTGGAAAAGGGCAAATATAGTGCCCATCTATAAAAAGGGAAAGAAAAACAACCCAGGAAACTACAGACCAGTTAGTTTAACTTCTGTGCCAGGGAAAATAATGGAGCAAGTAATTAAGGAAATCATCTGCAAACACTTGGAAGGTGGTAAGGTGATAGGGAATAACCAGCATGGATTTATAAAGAACAAATCATGTCAAACCAATCTGATAGCTTTCTTTGATAGGATAACGAGTCTTGTGGATAAGGGAGAAGCGGTGGATGTGGTATACCTAGACTTTAGTAAGGCATTTCATATGGTCTCGCATGATATTTTTATCAATAAACTAGGGAAATAGAACTTAGATGGGGCTACTATAAGGTGGGTGCACAACTGGCTGGATAACCGTACTCAGAGAGTAGTTATAAATGGTTCCCAATCCTGCTGGAAAGGTATAACGAGTGGGGTTCCGCAAGGGTCTGTTTTGGGACCGGCTCTATTCAATATCTTCATCAACGACTTGGATATTGGCATAGAAAGTGGTCAGAGGTAAACAGGATGAAGTTTAATAAAGACAAATGCAAAGTGCTCCACTTAGGTAGGAACAATCAGTTTCACACATACAGAATGGGAGGAGACTGTCTAGGAAGGAGTACGGCAGAAAGGGATCTAGGGGTTATAGTGGACCACAAGCTAAATATGAGTCAACAGTGTGATGCTGTTGCAAAAAAAGCAAACATGATTCTGGGCTGCATTAACAGGTGTGTGGTGAGCAAGACACGAGAAGTCATTCTTCCACTCTACTCTGCCCTGGTTAGGCCTCAACTGGAGTATTGTGTCCAGTTCTGGGCACCGCATTTCAAGAAAGATGTGGAGAAATTGGAGAGGGTCCAGAGAAGAGCAACAAGAATGATTAAGGATCTAGAGAACATGACCTATGAAGGAAGGCTGAAGGAATTGGGTTTGTTTAGTTTGGAAAAGAGAAGACTGAGAGGGGACATGATAGTGGTCTTCAGGTATCTAAAAGGGTGTCATAAGGAGGAGGGAGAAAACTTGTTCATCTTAGCATCTGAGGATAGAACAAGAAGCAATGGGCTTAAACTGCAGCAAGGGAGGTTTAGGTTGGACATTAGGAAAAAATTCCTAACTGTCAGGGTGGTTAAACACTGGAATAAACTGCCCAGGGTGGTTGTGGAATCTCCATCTCTGGAGATATTTAAGAGTAGGTTAGATAAATGTCTATCAGGGATGGTCTAGACAGTAATTGGTCCTGCCATGAGGGCAGGGGGCTGGACTCGATGACCTCTCGAGGTCCCTTCCAGCCCTAGAATCTATGAATCTGTGAGGTATTGCGGCGTATGTAAAAATGATTAGGCCATAAACCTGCATAGAAATCCCTGTCAGGTACGGCCCACCTAAAGGGTATGAGAGCTTAAGCCTAGATGGCAGCACCTGTGTGGTTTTGCTCATCAGATGAACAGTCCTTGTTATGGCTCAAGTGCTTATTAAGGGAAAAATTGATGGTGTTAAAAGTGGTGTCAAAATGGCATGCTCATTTGTATATTTGTTTATATTTTTGACATTGAGCCAAGTTCATCTAAGAGTCAGCTCGGCTGGGCTCATCTGGAGTTACACTGGGAATGATGATGACCCACGGTTTTTACTGCAAAGCACTTTTTAGGTTGAGTTTTCTTATGTACAGGAACTCCTCACTTAAAATCGTCCCGGTTAACGTTGTTTCATTGTTACGTTGCTGATCAATTAGGGAACATGCTCATTTAAAGTTGTGCAATGCTCCCTTCTAACGTCGTTTGGCAGCCGCCTGCTTTGTCCACTGCTTGCAGGAAGAGCAGCCCGTTGCAGTGAGCTGGTGGGGGGCTTGGAACCAGGGTGGACCGGCAGCCCCCCATCAGCTCCCCCGATCAGCTCCCCACTCCCCTAAGTTCCCTGTGCAACAGCTGCCCAGCGGGCTATCAGTTGCCGGCAGTTCAGATGTCCCTCCCCCACTGCCATGTGCAGCTTCTGCGAACTGCCTTGGAGCTGCTCCCCGAGCCTCCTGCTTGCTGTGCGGGGGAAGGGTACGGGGAGGGAAGAGGGGGGCAAATGTCAGGGTGTCTCCCTCCCCCCTGCACCCCGCTTAACCCATCTTCCATAGAGCAGAGGAGACACACGACAGTCCCAGAGGGAGCTTCCTGGTCTCAGATTGCTGATCTAATTAACAAGGCAGTGTACTTAAAGGGGAAATGCCCTGTCTGCCCTCACTCCTTTCCTTCTGCCTTGTAGAGTGTGTGAGTTAACCCTTGAAGGCTCAGCCAATTGCTAGTTCATCATTTAGCAGTAAGGCATTCCCTGGGAAATATCCCACTCTCTAACTTCACCACCTCAACCAAGCTTCACAATCATCATTGCTGCATACCAGTATTAAAGTGTTTGTTTAAAATGTATACTGTGTGTATATAATAAATATAATATAATATAATATAATATAATATAATCTTTTGTCTGGTGAAAACAAATTCCTGGAACCTAACCCCCGCCCCCCATTTATATTAATTCTTAAGGGGAAATTGGATTCGCTTAACATCGTTTCGTTTAAAGTCGCATTTTTCAGGAATAAAACTACAACGTTAAGTGAGGAGTTCCTGTATTTGAATGTCGTTTATAACAAAATCAAATTCACTCAGGTTATCTACTCAAAACCTTGTCCCTTATTTGTGTATCTCTGAGTGCCCCCTCCTTGCCAGCGGCTTTAATGACACAACAGGCGATAGAAATATATTGTCAATTGTTCTGTCAGGCGGAGTGAGCCGTATGAGACCCAAACAAGAGGAAGTGTGCAGGACAGGGGCGCTGGGAGTGACGAAACAGCCTGGACAGTGTGACAGACGTTAGACAGTCTTATCTTCCCCTCCTTCCGCTTCCCTGCGCTTCTTGATTTCCAGCAAGGGACTGCTGCATGGCTTCATGCAGAAAGTCCTCCTTGCTTCTTCGTGGCCGCTTCCTGAGGCTGCGCAGCCGTTCGGCCATTGATAACCAGGACGGCTGGGATCTCAAGGTTGCATCTGTAAAGCCAAAATGCAACATTTTACAGAGGCAGCATTGTTCACACTAGACAGGGTAATGATCCAGCCAAACTTAAAGACAAGCACAGTGCGCACAATAGCACAAACTGCCTGTCCCAAGGCAAGTGTACATAACCCACAAGAGCCCCAAAATGGTGAGTAACCACAGGGGCAAGGGGGACTGATTGTTCCAGGGGCCATACTATCCTCTGGGGTCCTGTGGCTTGGGGAGAGTCAACAGCTGCAGGGGGCCCCTATATTCAACACTGTCCCCACATTTTCCACAGGCTGGGTTCGTCCTGGAAGATCTCACTGCTGAGGGTGACCTGGGAAGCAAGGGAGAGTCTTCTGCCACAATGCAGCTTCCTCCCTGCTAATTTCAATGAATATTTGCAATGTCCTTGAAACACATTCAGATTTGAATGATGCGCAGTGGACCCACTTTAACCACACTTCCAAACTTGCTTGCCAAGTGACGCAATATCTGTTTGGCATCTCAGTGTCTAAGCATGCCCACTGGGAGCTTATTAAAATGGTCAGAAGCTAATAAGGTGTCTGGAGAGATGGGTCAATTACACTAAATTGATCACCTCAGGTCCTGAGAAGAGGCACCTAGAAGTGTAACCTCCCTGGAATTTTCATTTTTGGTTTGTTGCCAGAGCCAGGGTGATTATTTTGAACTAGCACACATCATCTCCAAAGTGCATTCCCTTGTTCCTCATAGGGGAATTAAAGAAATTACCAGCAGAGAATTCCCTAAGCGGGAACATACAAAGACAGAAACTAATGATGTGATTTGTAACAGCAAAACGGCACAGAAGATACATTTGAAATTCAAAACTGTTGTTCCAGTGACTATATTAGTATCAGTCAAAAATTGCTATTAATTCCACTAATCTCAGACCTACATATCCACCTCTCTCTCTCTCTCTAGCCCGCATACCCTCTGCCCAGACCTTGTAGATCAGGACAGACACATCTTGATTAAATGCACGTTAATTCCATGGGGAAACAGCGAAAGAATATGGACAGAATAAACATGTTTTAAACGAAAATGCTATCACAGTCGCAGGTTACGAAAGAGGCTCTCCCCTAGGATAGAATAATTCCCTTCGCTGCAGGAATGATTGGAATATTCTGACCTGTGGCATGCAGGACATGAGACTATCTGATAATCATGACCTCTTCTGGCCTTAAAATCTATGGACCCGTGTACTGACTTAATTTCCTGTTTAAAAATAATGCAAAGAGAAGCCTCTGTGTTTGGAACTGTTTGGATTAATTCAGAGCAGAATTAAAAAAAATAAAACCAATTACTACAGAAAGAAAAGAACATTTTGAAAATCCACCCACTCCCCAGATAGACAGTGCACTTCATTTCTGATCTGTAGCAACCTTCCTGGCATTTCTATTACTATTCCAGGGTCCCCTGGCACTCCAGTCCTGTCCATCTCTTCTCTAATCTGCAGGACTCCCACACATGCCCCAGCTCTGCATCAAATCTTAATGTGTATCCCCTTCATTTCCATTAATATGTAGGATACGTGCGTACACACACACGCACTTTAGTTGAGAGGATAGATAGCCTAGCATTTAGGGTGTCTGTGGCAGGGCAGGGAGGAGAGCTGTAGTGGGGGCAACAACACAATTAGAGGCTGGTGACTCCCTTGATGGGTTTGGGTCTGAGATGGGGGATGAAGGCTGGAAGAGTGAAGCTGGTCACTGGAGTCAAGCTTTTCAAAAGCGAATCATGATTTTGGTTGCCTAGCATAAAGCACCTCAAAAGGACTGAACTTTCAGAGAGCGCTGAGCACCCACCTATGACAGGTTGGATCACAGAAACCACCTTCGGAGCTGCCAACTGATGTGCCAAGACTACTTCTGCCCCTGCTTCCTTGCCCTGGCAGCTTGGGACTCCAGAGCCCTGCCTGGTTTAAGCCAGACCCGCTAGCCTGCTGCAAACCCAGACTCAGGTCTGAACCACGTCCCCTAACAGCTGTAGGCTTACCTGGAAGCAGCTTAAGAAATATTCCTGTCTTTAACACTCAGATGCTCAACTCCCAATGGGGTCCAAACCCTGAATAAATCCGTTTTACCCTGTATAAAGCTTATACAGGGTAAACACATTGATTGTTCACCCTCTATAGCACTGATAGAGAGATATGCACAGCTGTTTTCCCCCATTCCCCGGGTACTAATAGATACTCTGGGTTAATTAATAAGTAAAAAAGTGATTTTATTAAGTATACAAAGTAGGATTTAAGTGGTTCCATGTAGTAACAGACAGAAGAAGGTTAATAAGCAAGTAAAATAAAATACAACACGCAGATCTCTCTCTAATACAGTAATGAAACTGAACACAGATAAAAACCTCACCCTCATTGCTGTTCCATTACGTTTCCTTTTACAGACTAGGTTCCCCCTAGCCTGGGTTCAGCAATCACTCAAACCCCCTGTAGTTACAGTCCTCTGTTCTAGTTTCTTTCAGGTGTCCTTCAGGGATGAGAGGCTATCTCTTGAGACAGCTGAAGACAAAATGGAGGGGTCTCCCAGGGCTTTTTAGAGACTTTCTCCTCTGGGTGAACACCCCCACACTCCCTGTGCAGAATCCAGATACAAAATGGAGTTTTAGAGTCACATGGGCAAGTCATATGTCCCTACACGATTGTGTTCCTTACCAGCCAAGCCACATTCCCAGGAAAGCTCAGATGTGAACTGCCGTCTCACAAAGTTAACAGTTAGCGTAAGTGTTTCTAAATTGGGCACTTATTGAGAAAAGTCTTTTCTCTGGAAGCTGACCAAATGCTTCACTGAGGCAACTTAAAATCAAACAAGTACCTAGCCAATATTCATAACTTTAAGTAAAAAATGATACATACATACAAATAGGATGAATATATCCAGTAGATCATAACCTTTGCAGAGATCTGTTACATGGACTATCTAGCATAAAACATATTCCAGTGATGTCATATTCCCAGCCACGAGCATATTTCTATAAAGAATGATGAGGTGCAATGTCACACTCTGGTAACCACCAGTTTGGGGAATATCCTCCTTTTTTCTGCCTGCCCTGACCTTGGCATTTTCAGTGAGGACTCCCCCTGGCACCTCCAGGTCACAGGAGGCAGAGAAGCCAGGTGGAGGAGTTTATGCACATGATGCCTAGAGGAAGTAAGGCCATAGTGTTTCCTGGGCACCAATCTGGTGTGACAGACTTGGGAGTTTCTGAATACAGAGATTTCTGGCTGTTGGTTGTTTCTACTGGTGTGCAGGGAAGCAGGACTTTGAGTAGATTCTTTGTAACAACTCCCCCCTGGATTATATGAAAGAATAGAGCTGACTTGAATCATCAATTTTTCCTCCTAATACAATCACACTGACAATGCCTCACAGGTTAGCACCACTTAGGGTAAGGGGGACCTACATGCCCTGGATCACTGATAACCCCAACCAAGCCTGCACACACGTGGGGGGATAATTTATGCTACCATAGTGAAGAAGAGAAGAGTCATCACTGGGCCTGCCATGGATCTCCTTGGGGGAGGTGATGACCACGATGTCCTTCCGTATTTTCAGCCATGAATCAGTGCATGGGCCCATCCCTTTGGTGACCTCACCCTTTATGTCAATCGAACACGACTGTCAGTCAGCACCACACCTTTAGTGTGACTGGGATATTTTCCAGGTTGGTGGCTGTGACATACCAGGGTTCTACCTGACTCATCAGCAGCTGTGTCACACCATCCTGCAACCTTGCAATGCCTTGCTGAAGTGGCTTCCACCTGGGCCACTCACAAACAACCGTCTAGCATGGAAATCACACCCTGAGCATGTGTGTGTAACTGCAGCCTGGCCAGGAACAGTTGGGTTACACTCGGGCTCTCACCACCCTTGGTTATACTGCAGGGGGACCCCAACACACTCCCCAGTTTGCAATTTCCTTCCAGAAATGTATGTCCTGTGCTGCCCAGTCCTCTCCTGGACAATACAAGTTACACTGTCCATTTCCTCTTTAACAGCACTAATATCCATGCAACTTAGTTTCTCAGACACTTCTATTCAAACACACTGGATTAGATAAAAGAATTATTGACTACAAAGATAGATTTTAATTGAGTGCAAATAAGTCATCGATGGTTAAAAGAAAAATAAAGCTAGAATACAATTTGTACCCAAGTTAACGAATGAGGTGAAATTCAAATTTTTCTCAAAGTTCCCTCACCACATGCTTTCAGCAGTCTTAGTGACCAAATGTCTTAGGTCAGGACCCATCCTCCAGTCCATGTGCTGCTTCCTTTATCCCTTCAGGTGCAGTGAATAAATGAGAGAAAGAAAGCGGTGCCTATGGATATCTGCCCCTTCTTTTTATAGTCCTATCCCTCCTTTGGGAAACATTTCCACCTGGTTACCAGAAGACAAAATGTCTATGTAGAAGGATGTTCCCTGCTGCTTTTTCCTCACCTTTTTGGGCTTCCTTTGTTTCGCTTCCTGCCTGACAACTCTGGGTACTGTTTAGATAGAAAATTAAGCAGAGCACACATTTCTTTGTTTAAGTCAGACCAGTTTGCCAGTCGCATTTTGGAACATGTATTAATAACATATTATAGTGTCACCATATAACTTCACAGACATTATCAAATGAAATTGTATTAATATTTGCGATGAGAGCGTGCCTATTTCTAATTCACTCATAGATTTATTTAGCAACTTAAAGCTGAGCTCTGTGTGGAGATAATATGTAAACTGCAGACGTCCGTAGCATGCTGTGGTGTCCTCCTGATCTCCTCTGGTCTTCATGTGGTCTTCATCAGGCAAAATGAATGAACCTATCCTTCCTACTTTGGGAAATAACCTAGCAAGGGAAGGACAAAAGATAACATGGTGATTGGCATGCTATAAATATCCAGCTAATCTAGAGTACACGTACATGTCTTAAAGGTTTAACATTCCATGTATTGGGGCCAGGACAATGAGGTGATTCTGAAACCAGGAATGAGTGAGAAGATATCAGCTACATCGGCAAACTGTAAGTACTTTTCACCTGTATCTAATTTTCTGTTCCTTTGATCCCAAATTTGTTGCTAAGGCTGGCTGAAACTTTTTCTTGGGAAGTTTTTCTCATGGGAAATTGGATTTTCAAGTCAATTTTTTTTTTTTCATTAAATTATGTTTTCCATGGAAATTATAAGATTTCGATCAAAAAATACCAAACTCCCCTCCTCCCTAAACCGTGGCTGTGGGACTCTGGTGATGTTCCAGGGCAGTTCAGCAAGAGGAGAGACCATCATGCATCGTGGGAGATGTAGTCCAGCCAGAGAGACTGGAACATTGAAGAGATTGGTGGTGTGGGGTGTCTGAGGCACCCCAGTGGTATTTCCGAGTCGAAATATTAAGTGTTTAGCAAAAAGATTTCAGTATCCACAAAAAGATGTTGGTTTCCACAAATAACCCCACTTTGTAGATCACCTCTGAAAAGTAGCCGGCTTGCACTGAAAACAGCAGGATGAAATATACCCCTAACCTCTGTAACTCCCGTAGAAATTACATCATTTAATAGTACATTAAGAAAGAAAGGGTCAAATTAATCCCCAGGGCTCCAATTACACCAAGGTGGCTTTGGTTCACTGAACACATTACTTAGGTGTGATGGGGCTCTGAGCTCAGGTATTCCCAGTTGCTTCAGGAATCATAGATCACACATCTCAGTATAAAACTTCCCGAACGCTCCAAACTTCAGTTTCTGTCAACATCTCTCTCTCTCTCTTCTCAGCAGGTACGTGCGATTCTCCAGCATCACAGTCACACACACACGCAGACACCGTGGTGATCAGCAGGTATTGAATTCAGACCCCCAGCACTAAAAGCCTCAGTCCAAACTCCTACCCCTTCAGCTAAAGGAAGGATCTCTGTGCTTGGAAAAATAGGCAATTACATAGTCACCGAAGCCAGTGCTTTCCATTATGTCTCTGGGTTTTCATACAGGCTACAGTAAATGCCATAAAGCTTAATTAGCTGAGGAAGCAACTTTACCCCAAACCGACATGCCAAGCCACCGAGCTCCCCTGCCCAAAGAGAGTAGAAAGACTTACACTCCTTTACTCTCACCCCTTCTTTAGCTAAGGAATAATCTCTTCAGACTGATTCTCTCACAGCAGAGTCACAAGTCACTGTTTTCTGACCTGATTAGTGAACAGGCGTGTTTGTGTGGGGGGCATGATTAACCTGCGTGTCATCGTATTTGCACAGCGTGTGCATCTTATCGAACAGCTGGAATGACCAGCTGTGAACATCTGGCTTTGTGGACCAAGCCCTTCCCTGAGTGGGTAGTGATGTGCATTAAGAAACTGATCTTCGTTTATCTTCACTTACTTCATTACAGAGAAGGGACAGGTTTTCGACACCATTCACCTGCCCACAGCTGAGTAGCTGCCTGATCTCTGTTCAGAGGAGATGGAAGAGGGAAATTACTCAGAGGTGACTGAGTTCACTTTCTCAGGACTGACTGATCGTCCGGAGTGGCAGGTTCCCCTGTTTGGAGTGTTCGTACTGATATATAGTATCACCCTGGTGGGGAATGGGGGGATGATCTTGTTAATCACGATTGATCCCCGACTCCACACCCCCATGTACTTTTTCCTCAGAAATTTGTCCTTCTGTGACCTCTGCATTTCCTCGATAGTTTCCCCGAAGATGCTCCTGAATTTCTTAGCTGACAGGAAAAGCATTTCTTACACTGCCTGCGCTGTGCAAATGTATCTCTCTATGGCTATTGCAAATGTTGCATCCCTCTTGCTGGCTGTGATGGCATATGACCGTTATGTGGCCATCTGTAACCCGCTGCTCTATATGGTCACCATGTCCAGGCAACGTTGTAAACAGCTGGTGGCTGGGGTGTACGCTGTGGCGTTGGTGGATTCAATGATACACACGTGTTTTACATTCCGGCTGTCATTCTGCAGCTCCAACATCATCAATCATTTCTTCTGTGACATCCCCCCACTGCTGGTGCTCTCCTGTTCTGACACTCGCAGCAATGAGATTGTGTTATTTGCTTTAACCAGTTTTTCTGCAGTGATCAGCTTTGTGATTGTCCTCCTCTCCTATGTCTATATCATCTCCACCATCCTGCAGATTCGCTCCGCTGAGGGCCGGCACAAATCCTTCTCCACCTGCTCTTTCCACTTGACCGCTGTGGTGCTGTATTATAGCACCCTCCTCTTCATGTATTTACGTCCCTCCTCCAGCTATTCCATGGACACAGACAAAATGGCCTCAGTGTTTTACATGCTGGTGATCCCCATGTTGAACCCCCTCATCTACAGCCTGAGGAACACGGAGGTGAAGGACGCCCTGAGGAAAGCAATGAATAAACTGTTAGCCAAATTGTGAATCTGTTTAACTCATTACTGGTTTAGTGATGGGGAGTGGAAACAGGTGAATTCAATTCCCAGCCTATTGCAATGTAATTTCACAGAGCCCGTGGCAGTATTGTTCATTATTATATTGTTATTATTATTAATGAGTTTGTATTCCAAGAAGGTCTGCAGGCCCCCACTGAGATCAGTGGACAAAACCTGAGGAAGACTCCCAGGTCCAGCAAGAGAGAATGATTTTATAAGCTGGTGGCTAGGGGCATCCATCTAGAAGGTGAGATTTTCAACCTCACATCTCAGGACATTGGGTGGCTGTTCCAAAGGGGTTTCTGTGACCCAACCCGTCACACCGAGTTGAGGAACAAAATTGCAAAACAATGGGTGGGTGTGTGTGTGCGCACATGTGGGTGTGTGCGTGCGGGGGGATGGGGGGAGGATAGAACAAGAGCCGATGCACTTCAATTGCAGCAAGGGTGGTTTAGGTTGGATATTAGATAATTAGTTATCCACAACTTAGTGACGGGGAGTGGAAACAGGTGAATTCAATTCTCATCTCATTGCAATGTAATTTCACAGAGCCCGTGGTAGTATTGTTCATTATTATATTGTTATTGTTATTAATTTGTTTGTATTCCACCAAGGTCTGCAGGTATTAACTGAGATCAGTGGACAAGACACGGGAAGTATCAAAGGAAATGCAGGAAAACCAAGTGCATAGTGTGCCGGGTTCAGTCACAGAGACTCTCATTGGGACTGTCACCTTATCTGCTGAAATTACCTCTGAACCCATTTTCCCTGCCAGCCTGGATCTCCGTAACCCTGCCCTGTTGAGCCAGACACGCTAGCCATCAGCAACACAGAGCCAGGCTCTGGGTCATGCCTCTAAGCTGCAGATCTAGACTGAAACCAGCTCAGCAGGACACTTGTCTCCAGCGCCCAGACACCCAACTCCCAATGGGATCTAAACCGCAAATAAAGTCGTTTCATTCTGTATACAGCTTATACGGTGTAACATAATAAATGTTCGTCGTCTATATCACTGATAGAGAGAGATGTTTGCCCCCCGGCCCAGGTAACAAATACTTACACAGCGTTTCTAAATAAACAAAAGTGATTTTATTAAGTATAAAAAGGAGGATTTATGTGATTTTAAGTAGGAACAGACAGAACAAAGTAAGGCACAAAGCAACATTAAAGAAAATACACAAGGCTAAGCTTAATACACTCAGAAATCAGTTACAAATGTTAACTTCTGATGCCAGTTGTTACTTCAGGTACAATCCTTCTCAGGTCAGATGCCTTTATCACCTACCCCTTTGGTTGCAGCCCTTTTGTTTCCAGGTGCTTGCAGGTATCTCTGTGGGGTGGGGAGGCCGTCTCTTAAACCAGCTGAAGACACTCATTCTCTGCTTCCCCCACTTGATGTAGAAGTTCCCTAAGGTGGAAAACCCTTGTTTGGAATTCCACCCCCCTCTGGAAAAGTACCAGCTTCAAGATGGATTTCAGTATCAGGTGACATGGTCACATGTCAGTGTAAGACCCCCAGTCTCCATTCTTCCTGGTTTATCCCACAGATACAGAGGAAGGCTATCAGGTAAAGCGATCCATTCACAGTTCATTGATTCTGAAGCATCCTTAATGGGCTTCACTTAATATGTCTACATCAGTAATACAAGTTTATACATTATTCTCCTAACTCTAGACACTGAAATAATCCATGTAAACAAATAGGATGAACACAGTTAGTAGATTATAAGCTTTCTAATGATATGCTACATGGGACACTTAGCATAAAGCATATTCCAGTTATGTCATATTCATAAACATATTTTCATAAAGGATATGGAGTGCAGTGTCACACGTAGCTTTGCCCAGCACTGAACAGAAGGGGGAATTGAACCTGGATCTCCAACCTCACAGGTGAACACCCCAACTATTGGGCTAAAAATTACAACTGGAAGGACCACCACTGCGTCCTACGGTGCCTGCGTTGCGACCGGCACCTAAATCCTCCCCCCGCATACACGCACATTCTTTGGGACAAAGCTATTAGGAATATTTGTAACATATTTGTGCATAAACTCAGCTACGGTGTGTAGCAGCGCTGTAATTTAGATGCTTTCCACATTAATGGAAGGGGTTTTTCCACTGATGTAGTCAATCAACATTTCCAAGAGGCAGTAGCTCGGTCAATGGAAGTATTACACTGAACGTCAGTACAAGATAACCACCTTGAACATGGTATGAAAAGTTTCTAAGTCCTCTGCGACGGAGCTCGCTTGATCTAATTTTGAAGCATAAACCAGGCCTCAGAGAAGCTGCCGATAGAAAAGACCAGTTGGGAAATCTAGTCCTATCCCCCTGCCAGGGCAGCAGAATCCCCTTCGGTTCTTTTTGTTCCAGCTAGTGGGAAATATTCCAGTTGTCCCAGCTTCCCAGTAGAGATTACTCTGCATTCTGATCGAGCTCAGTGTCCGGTTTTGTGTGTGTGTGTACTGGACACTCTGTGTGTGTTTGGTGTGCAGTAGGCACTATCTCTGTATGTGTGAT
The DNA here is from genome assembly GCA_037349315.1 of Chelydra serpentina. Taxonomy (NCBI): domain Eukaryota; kingdom Metazoa; phylum Chordata; order Testudines; family Chelydridae; genus Chelydra; species Chelydra serpentina. The sequence goes on from JBAIAC010000151.1 coordinate 1,281,083, forward strand.
GGGTTATACAGTGGAGCTGAATGTCAAGTGTAGGCCGGTGTGTGTCCCTTGCCCTGACCAGTGCTCAGGCTGGCATCCCCCCTCCCCCCCCCCCGGTGCAGGGCCCTTTGTGAAATCATAAAATCGTAGGACTGGAGAGGACTTGTAGGGGTCTTCTAGTCCAGTCCCCTGCACTCATGGGAGGGCTAAGTATTATCTAGACCAGTAGATCTCAAACTTTTGTACTGGTGACCCCCTTCACATAGCAAGCCTCTGACTGCGACCCCCCCTTATACATTAAAAACACATTTTTATATGTTTAAAACCATTATAAATGCTGGAGGCAAAGCAGGGTTTAAGGTGGAGGCTGACAGCTCACGACCCCTCATGTAATAACCTCACAACCCCCTGAGGGGTCCCGACCCCCAGTTTGAGAACCCCTGATCTAGACCATCCCTGACAGGTGTCTGTCTAACCTGATCTTAAAAACCTCCACTGATGGATATTCCACAACCTCCCTGGGCAAGTTATTCCAGTGTTTAACCACCCTGACAGTTAGGAAGTTTTTCCGAATGTCCAACCTAAACCTCCCTTGCTGCAGTTGGAGCCCATTGTTTCTTCTCCTATTTCTAAACTCTGTTTCATTGACTATAAGATATAGGAAATAAATAAAATTAGCAAAAGAATCAGGAGAGGGCGCTGACATGCTTGGTGATATTTTGCAGCAGCATCTGCATAGTACAATTGCAATTTTTGCTTCGGCATCATTGAATACAAAGTGGGGGGGAGATCTTATTCTACTTCTAGCAAAAATACATTTTTCTTTTATGCTAATTATACTACCTTAGGGGCCCGCTATAACATATTACCAAGGTTCAATACAAAGTCATATAAAAGTTGTACAAAAAAGCATAATGCAGAGATTGATCTACAACTGCATTGATTGACTGTTGTGTGCAGTAATATAGTGACCCCTGGGGGGGTGAAGAGGGGTGTGACGGTGGGGCGGAGCAGGGTCCTATTTTACTGCTGTGATCTGGTCACCCTATGCGCGCTTTTTCTCTCCCCCTCTACAGGCTTCCACACCTGCAATCTCCATCCTAAAGAAAGTCCAAGATCTCCAGGCCATTTCTTTCCCGGAGGCGCCTTAGTCTGCGCAATAGTTCCACGCTCACTGTCGACCAATACTGAGCAAGGAAGCACTGTGTGAACTGGGTGTACTGAAGTTCTCTGCTCCGACACTGTCCTTGTGCATCTGAGAGGCATCACACAGATTGGACTAGCTATGAGGGAATGTGCAGCAGAGAGTGTCCGGGGACAGGAGTGGGAGTGTGTGTTACGGTGTTGGGCCCTATAGAGATAGTGTGATGAACCTGCTGGTTCATGGTCAGGCCCCACTGCCCACCCCACTCCAGAAATAGCTGGATGAAAAGGATTGGGCCACAGCTCATTCTAGGCAGGGATCTGGTTCGTGTACGAACACCGGAGGGCGCTGTCTTACCCTGGTTTCGCATCATGACAGTAGAGGGGTCCGTGTGAACAGGCAAGGCAGTGACATCCAGAGGGCAGAAGAGTATCAGGGTCAGCCAGAGAGCTGACATGGAGCTCACTAGACGGGACTGGCAAACTCCCAGCAACACCCTCCAGTGGGGACAGTAGATTCGATAGCACCGAAGGAAGAGCTGGACTGTTCCTTGCATCATGGGCTTGCAGCAGGCCCATAGGTAACAGCACCTCCTCCCATCCAGGTCCAGTCTTCTCTGCTGCCTTCTAAGAAGGAGGGGGAACATGACCCTATCTCCCCTCCGCTTCTCCCCCTCTTCTGGAGGAGAGCTCGCAGCCAAAAGGGGATTAGCAGGGAGCGATGTTTAGACTCAGGAAAGCAAAGAGAATGCAGTCGTGCCTGGTATCTGTGCAGGGGCGCTACGGTGGAAACTTTCCTTGCACTGTCTCCTTAACCCTGCACATCCGAGCAAGGACAATGTGACCATTTGCAGGCAACTGCTCCGCTAGAATCTTAGCTGTTCACAAATCCCAAGGCCTAGAAAACATGTTCTTCATCAAAACTATGCGTCATAATTGCTTATAGGACCCAAGATCTTCATCACCAATGCATTGTCCCATACCCCTTGAGCGCAAAGTAACTCCCTTTGCTGGCGTCTTTTTATCTTCTCTATGGACCAGCCACTAGATGGAGACAGGGCACATTTAGCTTGTATGTTACATTCACTCAGAAAGTTTTCCCTGTGCAAAATGCTCCCATCTAATTACTAATTTGCTGGAATCTTGGTGTTTCCAGTTTTAATTAAAAATTTCTCCTTCAAAACCTCTTCACACAGAAAGTTACAAAGGCTGGAGTGATGAGGCACAAATGAACAATAATGGAAAAAGCTATTTGTTTAGGCCTAGTCTACCCTAGAAAAGGTTTGCCTGTTTAGCTATACTGGTATAGCTACACCAGCAAACCTGCCCAGTGTTGCCTCAGTGTATGCAAGCAAACAAGCATTTTTGCCTGTATTACTTATAGCCATTCCCCCCAAAAAATAACTATATCAGCAAAAGCACTTTTTTTTGGCCTTTATATCTGCATCTCCACTAGGGGCTGGTTTGCACTAGAAACTTAGATCGACCCAGCTTTGTGACTCAGGGGTGTGGAAACATCAAACCCCAAGCGATGTAGTTAAGCCACCCTAAGTTGCCAAGCAGACAGCTCTAGCTACCACCTCTCAAGGAGGTGGATTACCTCTGCCGACAAGAGAACACCTCCCGTCAGCATCTACACTCTCTACACTGAAGCATTACAGAGGTGCCACTGGAACATTCCAAGTGTAGACAAGCCCTACGGCTTTTGCTGGTATAGAAATGTTCTTAAAAAAAAATCGCACGCCTCACCCACATCCCTATACTGGCAAACATTTCTAGTGTACACCTGGCCTAAAGCTGCCCAAATACCAAACCCATAATTGGTGAGAGTTTTAATAAGTAAAAGTGCCATTGTCAGCTGGCTCCGATTCGTATGGACATTATACAGAAGTTACCCAAAGGAGGCTGTGCATTGCTGATCCTTAGGTCAGATCCTCTGCGGGTGCCAGTCGGCACAGGAGTCACACCCGGTGTGGCTCTGGCCTTTTGACTTCAATGAGACCACTCCAATTTACACCACCCAGAAGCTCCAAATGGGCGACGTCAGTTACACCGGCAAAGAATCTGCAATAGAGACTTCAATGGGGCTTCTTCGCTTCACACCACCTAAGGATCTGACCCACTGACTTCACTGGATCGAAGCTGATTTATGCCAGCCGGGGATCTGGCCCCATTGAATTACACAGTGTTTATGGCCAATGTACATTAGCAGGAGATCTGGGCAATGAACTTGAATAGAGCATTTCTTATTTACACTTGGTCCCCTGGCATCAGTAGAGTTAGGCTGACAGAGAGCAGCTGGGGATCTAGCTTTCACACGGCTGAGTGGGGGAAAACAGTGATGTTTAAAGACTGATAATATGAGTTTTATTCCCGTTAGCACTCAGGGTTTGGGTCTGAGATGGGGGACGAGGGCTAGAAGAGTGAAGCTGCTCACTAGAGTCAACCTTTTCAAAAGCAAATAGTGATTTTGGGTGCCTAGCTTGAAACACCTCAAAAGGACTGGACTTTCAGAGAGCGCTGAGCACCCACCTGTGACAGGCTGGATCACAGAAACCCCCTTGGGAGCTGCCAACTGATGTGCCCAGACTACTTCTGCCCCTGCTTCCTTGCCCTGGCAGCTTGGGACTCCAGAGCCCTGTAACACTGCTCTATAACGCTGATAGAGAGATATGCACAGCTGTTTGCCCTCTGCCAGATATTAATAAATACTCTGGGTTAATATCATAAGTACAAAGTGATTGTATTAAACACAAGAAGTAGGATTTAAGTGGTTCCAAGTAATAACAGATAGAACAAAGTAAATTATGAAACAAAATAAGACAAAACACCCAAGTCTAAGCCTAATCCTGTAAAAACTAAATACAGGTAAATGTCACCCTTGGAGATGTTCCAATGAGCCTCTTTTACAGACTAGACTTCCTCCTAGTCTGGGTCCAGCAATCACTCACACCCCTGTAGTTACTGTCCTTTGTTCCAGTTTCTTTCAGGCATCTCCTTGGGGTGGAGAGGCTACCTTTTGTGCCAGTTGAAGGCAAAATGGAGGGGTTTTCTCAGGGGCTTACATAGTCTCTCTCTTATGGGTGGAAACCCCTTCCCCTCTCCTATGCAGAATCTAGCTCCAAGATGGAGTTTTGGAGTCACATGTGCAAGTCACATGTCCATGCATGACTCAGTTCCTTACAGGCTGATGCCAAATTCCCAGGAAAGCTCAGATGTGGATTGGCGTCTCTCAAAGTTCATTGTTAGCTTAAGTGTTTCTTGATTGGGAATTTACTGAGAAAAGTCTTTTCTCTGGAAGCTGACCAAATACTTCACTGAGGCTACTTAAAATCAAACAAGTGCATAGCCAATATTCATAACTTTGAATACAAAAATGATACATTCATACAAATAAGATAAATATATCCAGTAGTTCATAACCTTTGCAGAGATCTGTTACATGGCATATCTAGCATAAAACATATTCCAGTTATGTCATATTTACATTCATAAGGATATTTCTATAAAGCATTATGGGGTGCAACATTACACTCTGTTTCACAGACTATAAATTATGGAAAATAAGTAAATTAACAAGAGAATTGGGATGGAGCTGGCACGCTCGCAGTTATTTTGTTGCAGCATCTGCAGAGATACTGCAGAGATCTTCAGTGTTAACCACCGGTTTGGGGAATATCCTCCTTTTTGCAGCCTGCCCTGACCCTGGCATTTTCAGTGACAACTGCTCAAGGCACCTCCGGGTCAGAGGAGGCAGAGAAGCCAGGAGGAGGAGTTAGGAGCATGACTCCTAGAGGAACCAGGGCCATGGTGTTTCCTGCGCACAAACCTTGAGTGACAGACTTGGGGAGTTACTGAATACGGAGATTGCGGGCTGTTGGTGGTTTCTACTGGTGTTCAGGGAAGCAGGACTTTGTGTATATTCTTTGTATCCCCTGCCCCTTGGATTATACCAATAAATAGAGCTGTCTTGGATCATCAATTTTTCCTCCTAATACTATCAACCCTGCCATTCCTCACAGGTTGGACCGCTTAGGAAAAGAGGGCAACAACATATTCTGGAGCACTGATAATACCAGCCAATTTTTTTAGATGAGAGCATGACTATTTCCAGTTGACTCATAGATTTATTTAGCATCTTAAAGATGAGCTCTATGTGCAGATAATATGCATGCAAGAGGGATAGCTTTGTGAACTGCAGACGTCCGGAGCATACAGGAATGACTGAGAAGATATCAGCTACAGCTGCAAAGGATTAGTACCGTTTGTGGGACTCTGGTGATATTCCAGGGCATTTCAGCGAGAGGAGAGACCATCGTGCATCACGGGGGATGTAGTCCAACCTGTGAGCCTGGTGAGATTGGTGGTATCTGATGCACCCCTGTGGTATTTCCGAGTCGAAATGTTAAGTTTTTGGCAAAAAGATTTCGGTCTCCACAAAAAAAACCACACAACTCTTTGTGGATCAGCTCTACACAGTACACAACTTTCACTGAAAACAGAAGGATGAAATATACCCCTAACCTCATATTCTGTAACTCTGGTAGAAATTGCATCATTAATAACACAGTAGGAAAGATTGAGCCAAATTAATCCACAGGGCACAAAATACATCGAGGGTGCCTTTGGTTCACTGAAAGCATTAATTAGGTGCTATCGCGCTCTGAGCTCAGGTATTCCCAGTTGCTTCAGGAATCATGTCCCATAGATCACACATCTCAGTATAAATCTTCCCAAATGCTCCAAACCTGCAGTTTCGTTCGATGGGGAAACGGCACCAGATCCCCCTCTCTTCTAAGCAGGTACATGTGATTCTCCAACATCACAGTCACACACACGCAGACACCATGGTGATTAGCAGGTATTGAATTCAAGACCTCCAGCACTAAAAGACTCAGTGCTAAAAGCTAAATGAGCAACCTTCTTGGTTGGAAAAAAAAGGTAATTTCATATTCACCGAAGCCAGTTCTTTCCATTATGTCTCTGGGTTTTCATAGAGGCTAACATAAATCCCAAAAGCTTAATTAGCACAGTAGGCAAGGAAGCTTTAACCCAAACCAACATGCCAAGCCACAGAGCTCACCATCCCAAAGAGGATAGAAAGATTGAGATTCCTTTACTCTCACCCCTTCTTTAGCTGAGGAATTATCTCTTCAGACTGATTCTCTCACAGCAGAGTCACAAGTCACTGTTTTCTGTTCGGATTAGTGAACAGCAGCGTTTGTGTGGGGGGCATGATTAACCTGCGTGTCATTGTATTTGCACAGCGTGTGCATCTTATCGAACACCTGGAATGACCAGCTGTGAACATCTGGCTTTGTGGACTAAGCCCTTCCCTGAGCGGGTACTGATGTGCATTAAGAATCTGATCTCCATTTATCTTCACTTACTTCATTACAGAGAAGGGACAGGTTTTCCGAGCCATCCACCTGCCCAGATCTCTGTAGCTACCTGATCTCTGTTCAGAGGAGATGGAAAAGGGAAATCACTCGGAGGCGACTGAGTTCATTCTCTCAGGACTGACAGATCGTCCGGAGCTGCAGATTCCCCTGTTTGGGGTGTTCCTATTGATTTATAGTATCACCCTGGTGGGGAATGTGGGGATGATCTTGTTAATCACGATTGATCCCCGACTCCACACCCCCATGTACTTTTTCCTCCGAATTTTGTCTTTCTGTGACCTCTGCTTTTCCTCGATAATTTCCCCTAAGATGCTGTTCAATTTCTTAGCTGAGAGGAAAAGCATTTCTTACACTGCCTGCGCTGTGCAGATGTCTCTCTCTATCGCTTTTGCAGATGCTGAGTGCCTATTGCTGTCTGTGATGGCGTATGACCGTTATGTGGCCATCTGTAAGCCACTGCTGTATACGGTCACCATGTCCAGGAAGCTTTGTAAACAGCTGGTGGCTGGGGCATTTGCTGTGGGGATGGTGGATTCAATTATATCCCGTGTTTTACATTTCAGCTGTCATTCTGCAACTCCAACATCATCAATCATTTCTTCTGTGACATCCCCCCACTGCTGGCGCTCTCCTCTTCTGACACCTGCAGCAATGAGATTGTGATGTTTGCTTTCACGGGCTGCATTACAGTGATCAGCTTTGTGACTGTCCTCCTCTCCTATGTCTATATCATCTCCACCATCCTGCAGATCCGCTCCGCCGAGGGCCGGCGCAAAGCCTTCTCCACCTGCTCTTTCCATTTGACCGCTGTGTCTCTGCTTTATGGCACCCAATTCTTCATGTATTTACGTCCCACCTCCAGCTATTCCATGGACACAGACAAAGTGGCCTCAGTGTTTTACACGCTGGTGATCCCCATGTTGAACCCCCTCATCTACAGCCTGAGGAACACGGAGGTGAAGGAGGCTCTGAGGAGAGCAATGAATAAACTCCTAACCAATTCTTGAATCTGTTTAACTAAGTACTGGGTTAGTGATGGGGAGTGGGAACAGGTGAATTCAATTCCATCCCATTGCAATGTAATTTCACACAGCCCGTGGAAGTATTGTTCATTATAATATTGTTGTTAGTATTATTACTCTGTTTGTATTCCAACATGGCCTCGAGGCCCCATCTAAAATCAGGGCTTTATTAGGCTATTACCTGATCAAAATTCCAGGAGGCACCTGTTTCATGAGTGTGAATATATGTGATGTGCTTTGAAAGCACAGAACTATTTGTATTGGGAAAGAAGAGGGGGGCATCTAATCTATCTCCCTCTGCTTTTTACTGTGTTTGGTTTTGTCATGCAGTTGCAAGTATAAAGTGTGTGGTTTCCATAGCTGAACCAAAGGGAGTTTTGCACACCCTCCTGATACTCTGCAGCCCTCTATGTCCTCTGTTGGGTTGTTGTAGAGATTGTTGCCTGGTTTCTATCCATGTGAGAGGAGGAAAAAGGTGATTTCCTTTAGAATGGCCATTGTTTTAAGTTAAGGAGCAACAAATCAAATCAGAACAAGGGTAACATATCCAAAAGAAAGCATGGGGTGTGCGCGTCCTCTGTGAGAATCTGTACTGAACTGAATACAAAATAATATGGAAAGCTTGAGTTTTCTCTACCATATAAATGAACCAGAAAGAAAAAGTCATATCAGACACTAGATGTTTATACCACACCAGCAGGTTAGCAGTGAGTTCTTACTCTTCGTTCTGCGGAAAAGTATTATGGACTCTGAAGAATAGGGATTCTGGGAATTGTACAGCTCGGGTTACGGTGAGTGAGAAATGGATAGAGCTGGGCCAATAGCTGATTTTTGAGTTCATGGGTGGTTACAAAAGATTGAAAAACAAATTCAGTTCAATCTGAACCAAATCTGAAAATTGCCTAAATGTTTGGCAACTTGAAAGCACTGACAAAAATATCCTGTGGAGCCAAAGGAAATATTTAGCATGACCAGAAATTGAATATTTCCTTTCCTTCCTGGATAGTTTTCGATGGAAAAGCAAAGACAATGAGGGGCCACATTGACAAAATGGATAGAAATGGAAGAGGTGGTAATGGTGCTGCTTCCCTTGTAGACTTTAACACAGTGATTAGATCACTCCCATGGGATGTGGGAGATCCAGGACAATCCCCCCTCTGTCTGATGGGGAGAAACAATTTGAAAGTGGGTCTCTCACATTGCCGGACAGTACCCTGACGACTGGGCTATGTTCTGTCCTGCATCATTCTCAGGATTGGTCTACGCTACGGCTGTAAATTGATCTAAGTGACGCTACTTCAAGTTGACTAAGTTAGTCTGATTTACACTGGTGTGCAGACTGTGCTTTGTCAACCGGAGAGTTACATAACTGAAGTATGTAACATTCACACCTGTGTGGCCATCTTGTTTATCACGTCAAAGGTTTTTCTTCCCCTGCTGTTATGGTTCCTCTCAATTAATTAGCCTCTTAAGGTTGGTCTATGCACCTCGACCTTATCATGTTTCTCTGACTGTATAAATATCTGTCTACTGTATGTTTCATTCCATGCATCCGATGAAGTGGGTTCTAACCCACGAAAGCTTATGCTGAAATAAATTTGTTAGTCTCTAAGGTGCTACAAGTTTTTCTTTCTTATTTTCGTTTTGCTGACACAGACTAACACGGCTACAACACTGAAACATAACTGAAGTAGTGTAACATAGATCATCTGACAGCACTAGTGAAACCCAGCCCTGAGAAAGATCCATGATGGAACATAGTGTCTGAGGAAGGTGGAGTACCCACCCATCGACCTCTCCCATCGACTTCCCCATACCTGCTCAATCGACACCACAGGGCCAGAAAAAGAGAATGACTCTATAGACAAGTGGTTCGGGGCACCAACATGCTCAACTTCATGTCTCTGTTCCAAGGGTTATTTAATTGGTTATTCACAATAGAAAAACTTTGAAAGGAGAGATTGAGAGCAACCCAGACTGGAATAGCACATCACTCAGTGGCTGGGATGCTTTCTGGAAATACAGGAAACCCAAGTGAACGTCTTGGCCCAGCTCTGGACAGAAGGGGGAATTGAACCTGGATCTCCCACCTCACCAGTGAACACCCTAACTGTTGAGCTAAAAAATGCAAAGAGAGGGAGCATCACCATCTCCTACTGGTGGCTGCTTTGCGACCGGCGCCTAAATCCAGCTCCCAAGCACACATTGTTTTGGGACAAGGCTATTAGGAGACTTTGTAACACATTTGTGAATAGTTTCAGGTCAGCCCCAGTGGCATTGTTTTTTACAGTAAATTATTAATCCAGAAGTAATTCATCCATTTCTAGATACTTTTGTGTCCCAACGCTGGGAAATTACATAAAGAGACTTTTGTAGAGGTCACCAACATATGAAGTGGAATACAGTCCCCACAGTTTTGTATCATATTCAGAAGACCTCACGGGAGAGACAGTGATCCAGACCAGCTGATTCTCCGGCCCTCTGTGTTCCATTTCCACAAGGAAAGACATGGCAACAACATTAATTGCATGTGCTCTGCACACCTGTTGCCAGGGGAGCAAAGATGATCCAGGGAGCAAATCTCAAAGTCATCTCAGGAAGCTGCTCCAGAGGTATTAAGGGTAGAGTTGATACAGTTAGCAAAGAGGGAAAGATTCAACTCTGATTTTACGTTTCTGATTTTATGGTTCTGAGCACGTCCAGTTTCTGAGCAGGTCCAGCTTCCGTGGTCAACTCATTGTAAATGAAGGGAGGAAAAACAAAGAGATACCACCATGTACTGGGCAAACAAGTCAGTTTCAGAACATTTCAGCCTTTAATGGAAATGATAGTGAGCCGTTCATGGGAGGGAAAGGAAGGGATTATCCTGAGAGGATAAATTTCAACTTTTCTGAACATATTTACTTATCAAAAGAAGGAAAAAGCTTTAACAAGGGAGGGAGAAGAGTGTTTGGAATAGGAGAGAAAAATAGCCTTAATAGGCAATGTCTGTACTAAAGCTATTACATTTACTCAGCTATGATGTGCATCAGTGCCCTAGTGTAGATGATTTCCACATGATAGTAGCTAGGTCAATGGAAGAATTACACTGAGGGTGAGTACAAGCTAACTGCCTCGCACAAGGTGTGAAAAGTTTCCCCGCCCTGTGTTACGGAGCCCTGTTAATCTACTTTTTAAGCACTGTGTCTGTGTGTGTGTGTTTGGTGTGCAGTGGGCACAGTGTCAGTGTGTAGTGGGCACTCTGTGTGTGTGTGTTTGGTGTGCAGTGGGAAATATGTGTGTGCATGTGGTGGTGATATAGTGGAGCTGAATGTCAAGTGTAGGCAGGTGGGTGTCCCTTGCCCTGCCCCGTGCTCAGGCTGGTGTGTCCCCTCCCCTCTGTGAAGGGCTCCTTGTAAGATTATAAAATCACAAAACTGGAAGGGACCTTGAGAGGTCATCTAGTGCAGTCCCTGGCACTCCTGGCATGGCTAAGTATTATCTAGACCATCCCTGCCACGTGTTTGTCTCACCTGCTTTTAAAAAATCTCCAATGGTGGAGATTCCACAACCTTCCTAGGCAAGTTATTCCAGTGCTCCACCACCCTCACTGTTGGGATGTTTTTCCTAATGTCCAACCTAGACTGCCTTGCTGCAATTGAAGTCCATCGGTTCTTGTCCTATACTTTCCCCCCAACTGCATTGCAGTTTTATTCCTAAACTCTGTTTCACAAACTATAATTTATAGGAAATGAATAAAATTAACAAAAGAATAATCGGGAGGCAGATGGCATGCTCAGAGATATTTTGAAGCAGCATCTGCAGAGATGCTGCAGAGATCTTCACTGTTAACCACCACTTTGGGGAATATCCTCCTTTTTGCAGCCTGCCCTGACCTTGGGATGACTTTCAGTAATGGTCATCCCAGGCACCTCCGGGTCACAGGAGGAAGAGAAGCCGGGAGGAGGATTTATGAACATGTCTCCTAGAGGAAGTAGGGGAATAGCGTTTCCTGGGCACAGACCTGGATTGACAGAGTTGGGAGTTTCTGAATACAGAGATTGCTGGCTGTTGGTTGTTTCTACTGGTGTTCAGGGAAGCAGGACTTTGCATACATTCTTTGCAAACCCCCCTTTCCTATGGATTATACCAAAGAATATAGCTGACTTGGGAGCTTGAATTTTTCCTCCTAATACAATCAACCCTACAATGCCTCACAGGTTGGCACCACTTAGGAGAAGGGGGCACCAACATATTCTGGAGCACTGATAATCCCAGCCAAGCCTGCACACCCATGGGGGATAATTTCTGCTACCATGGTGAGGAAGGGAAGAGTCACCACTGGGCCTGCCATGGATCTCCTTGGGGGAGGTGACCACGATGTCCTTGTGCATCTGCCGCCATGGATCAGTGCAGGGCCCATCCCTCTGGTGACCTCACCCTTTCATGTCAATCGAACACGACTGTCAGTCAGCACCACACGTTTGGTGTTACTGGGATATTTTCTAGGTTGGTGGCTGTGACATACCAAGGTCCAGCCCAGACTAATCCACAGCTGTGTCACACCTGCCTGCAACCTTGCAATGCCTTGCTGAAGTGGCTTCCACCTGGGCCACTCACGAACCACCGTCTAATATGCAAATCACACCCTGAGCATGTGTGTGTAACTGCAGCCTGGCCAGGAACAGGTGGGTTACAGTCAGGCTCTCACCACCCTTGGTTATACTGCAGAGAGACCCGAACACACTCCCCAGTCTTCGATTTCCCTTCCGAAATGTATGTCCTGTGCTGCCCAGTCCTCTCCTGGTCCATTTTTTCTTTAACAGCACTAATACACCTGCAACTTACTTTTTCAGACACTTCTATTTAAACACACAGGATTAGATAAAACAATAAAACAAAGTTTATTGACTATAAAGATATATTTTTAGTGAGTGCAAATAAGGAGGCATACGAGTCAGACATGGTTACAAGAAAAATAGAGCTAGAATGCAACTTGTGCCTAAGTTCACAAATGATGTGAAAATCAAAGCTAAAGTTTCCTCACCACGTGCTTTCAGCCGTCTTACTGACCGAACTTCTTAGGTCAGTACCCATCCCCCAGTCCATTGGCTGTTTCCTTTATCCTTTAAGATGTGGTGGATCAATTGGCACAGAGAGAGAGAGAGAGAGAGAAAGGGAGTGCGAGCCATGCCTTGAAATGTCTGCCCCTTTATGTTATAGTCCTATCACCCTTTGAGAAACATTTCCACCTAGTTACCAGAAGACAAAATGTCTATGTAGAAGGATGTTCCCTGCTGCTTTTTCCTCACCTTTTGAGGCTTGCTTTGTTTCGCTTCCTGCTTGATGACTCTAGTTACTGTTTTGATACAAAATTAATCAGAGCACACATTTCTTTGTTTAAGACAGGCCAGTTTTCCAGCCTCAGTTTGGAACATGTATTCATAACATGATGCAGTGTAATCTGATAACTTCACAGACATTATCAAAAAATTGTATTAATATTTGTGATGACAGCATGACTATTTTTAGTTGACTCAAAAAAAAATCTGAGTTCTTAATCCAGAAGTAATTCATCCATTTCTAGATACTTTTGTGTGAATGAGGGATAGTTTTGTGAACTGCAGAAGTCCGTAGCATGCTGTGGTCTCCTCCTGAGCTTCTCTGGTCATCATGTGGTCTCCATCAAGCAAAATGAGTGAACCTATCTTTCCTACTTTGGGGAATAACCTAGCAAGGGAAGGACAAAGGATACCGTGGTGATTGGCCTACTATAAATAGCTACATAATCTGGAGTACTCTTACATGTCTTACAGGTTTTACATTCCACCTATTGGGGCCAGGACAATGAGGTGATTCTGAAACCAGGAATGACTGAGAAGATATCAGCTACAGCTTCAAACAATTAGTACATTTCACCTGTATCTAATTTACCTGGTGTCATAAACATACAGCCAAGAGGTTAAGAGTCCTCCTTACCTGTAAAGGGTTAGAAGCTCAGGTAACCTGGCTGGCTCCTGACCACCAGGACCAATGAAGAAAGAAGGTACTTTCAAAACCTGAGAGGAGGGGGAGGCTTTTGTTTGTGAGTTAGTTCATTCTCTCTTGGGACTAAGAGGACTGGGCAGAAAATCAATCTCCTCCAACCCATCCTCCACCAAACCTCCAATATTAAAACACAAGTTAGTTAGGGTTTGTGAATAAGTTTTGTTTTTGTTTTGCTTGTGATGTTTCCCTGTGTTAAAAGGGAGGTATTATTCCTGTTTTTCTGTAACTTTAAAGTTTTTTCCTGAGGGGGTGTGGGGAATCCCCCTGAGTTTGGAAATTGAGTACCGTGTAAAAATGTACCATCCTGGTTTTACAGAGATGATTTTACCTTTCTTGTTTTAATAAAATCCTTCTTTGAAGAACCTGACTGCTTTCCCATTGTTCTAAGACCCAGGGGTTGGCTCTTTGATCACTTTGTAACCAATTGGTAAGGAGATTATTCTCAAGTCTCCCCAGGAAAGGGAGTATATGGGCTTGAGGGGATATTTTTGGGAGAAGGGGAACTCGAAGTAGTCCTTTTCCCTGATGCTTGTTTAAATCACTTGGTGGTGGCAGCAATTACCTTTTTGCAGGGTACAGGGGAGATTTTGTACCTTGGTGAGTTTTTAACCTAAGCTGGTAGAAATGAGCTTAGGGGGTCTTTCATGCAGGACCCCATGACTGTACCCTAGAGTTCAGAGTGGGGAGGGAACCCTGACAACTGGAAATTATACATTTTCCATAAACATACCAAACTCCCCTCCTCTCTAAACCATGGTTGTGGGACTCAGGTATCGTTCCAGGGCAGTTCAGCAAGAGGAGAGACCATCATGCATTGTGGGGGATGTAGTCCAGCCTGGGAGCCTGGCCCAAAACAAGAAAACCCTTTGTGGATCATCTCAAGTTAGTACTCAGTTTGCAGTGACAACAGCAGTATAAAATATATCCGTAACCTCATACTCTGGCAGAAATTGCATCATTTAATAGCACAGTATGAAAGAGTGGATTAAATTAATCCCCAGGGCACAAATTACACCGAGGGTGGCTTTGTTTCATTGAAGGCATTAATTAGGTGTTATGGGGCTCTGAGCTCAGGTATTCCCAGTTGTTTCAGGGATCATGTCCGATAGATCACAAATCTCTGTATAAAACTTCCCGAATGCTCCAAACTGGCACTATCTGTCGATGGGGAAATGCCACCACATCTCTCTTTCTCTCTTCTCAGCAGGTACGTACGATTCTCCAACATCACAGTCACACACACACAGAAACACCATGGTATTGAATGCAAGACCTCCAGCACTAAAAGTCTCAGCCCCAACCCGTACCCCTTCAGCTAAAGGAGCGACATCCTTTGTTGCAAAAAATAGGCAATTACATAGTCACCGAAACTGCAGAAAAACCTGAGAGTCTCTGGATTAAATTGAGAAGTGTGAGCAACAAGGGTAATGTCGTGGTGGGAGTCTGCTACAGACCACCAGACCAGGCGGATGAGGTGGACGAGGCTTTCTTCCAGCAACTAACAGAAGTTACTAGATCACAGGCCCTGGTTCTCATGGGTGACTTTAATCACCCCGACATCTGCTGGGAGAGCAATACAGCGGTCCACAGACAATCCAGGAAGTTTTTGGAAAGTGTAGGGGACAATTTCCTGGTGCAAGTGCTGGAGGAACCAACTAGGGGAAAAGCTCTTCTTGACCTGCTGCTCACAAACAGGGAAGAAATAGTAGAGGAAGCAATAGTGGATGGGAACCTGGGAGGCAGTGACCATGAGATGGTCGAGTTCAGGATCCTGACACAAGGAAGAAAGGAGAACAGTAGAATACAGAGCCTGGACTTCAGAAAAGCAGACTTTGACTCCCTCAGGGAACTGATGGGCAAGGTCCCCTGGGAGAATAACATGAGGGGGAAAGGAGTCGAGGAAAGCTGGCTGTATTTTAAAGAAACCTTATTGAGGTTGCAGGAACAAACCATCCCGATGTGTAGAAAGAAAAGTAAATATGGCAGGCGACCAGCTTGGCTTAACAGTGAAATCCTTGCTCGTCTTAAACACAAAAAAGCAGCTTACAAGAAGTGGAAGATTGGACAAATGACCAGGGAGGAGTATAAAAATATTGTTCAGGCATGCAGGAGTGAAATTAGGAAGGCCAAATCACACTTGGAGTTGCAGCTAGCCGGAGATGTTAGGAGTAACAAGAAGGGTTTCTTCAGGTATGTTAGCAACAAGAAGAAAGTCAAGGAACGTGTGGGCCCCTTGCTGAATGAGGGAGGGAACCTTGTGACAGAGGATGTGGAGAAAGCTAGTGTACTCAATGCTTTTTTTGCCTCTGTCTTCACAGACAAAGGCAGCTCCCAGATGGCTGCACTCCGCAGCACGGTATGGGGAGGAGGTGACCAGCCCTCTGTGGAGAAAGAAGTAGTTCGGGACTATTTAGAAAAGCTGGACGAACACAAGTCCATGGGGCCGGATGCACTGCATCCGAGGGTACTAAAGGAGTTGGCCGATGTGATTACAGAGCCATTGGCCATTATCTTTGACAAATCATGGCAATCGGGGGAGGTCCCGGATGACTGGAAAAAAGCTAATGTAGTGCCCATCTTTAAAAAAGGGAAGAAGGAAGATCCGGGGAACTACAGGCCAGTCAGTCTCACCTCAATCCCTGGAAAAATCATGGAACAGGTCCTCAAGGAATCAATTTTGAACCACTTAAAGGAGGGGAAAGTGATCAGGAACAGTCAGCATGGATTCACCAAGGGCAAGTCATGCCTGACTAACCTAATTGCCTTCTATGATGAGATAACTGGCTCTGTGGATGAGGGGAAAGCAGTGGATGTGCTATTTCTTGACTTTAGCAAAGCTTTTGATACAGTCTCGCACAGCGTTCTTGCCAGCAAGTTAAAGAAGTATGGGCTGGATGAATGGACGGTAAGGTGGATAGAAAACTGGCTGGATGGTCGTGCTCAACGGGTAGTGATCAATGGCTCCATGTCTAGTTGGCAGCCGGTATCAAGTGGAGTGCCCCAAGGGTCGGTGCTGGGGCCGGTTTTGTTCAATATCTTCATCAACGACCTGGAGGATGGTGTGGACTGCACCCTTAGCAAGTTTGCAGATGACACTAAACTGGGAGGAGTGGTTGATACGCTGGAGGGTAGGGATAGGATACAGAGGGACCTAGACAAATTAGAGGATTGGGCCAAAAGAAATCTGATGAGGTTCAACAAGGACAAGTGCAGAGTCCTGCACTTAGGACGGAAGAATCCCATGCACTGCTACAGACTAGGGACCGAATGGCTGGGCAGCAGTTCTGCAGAAAAGGACCTAGGGGTTACAGTGGACGAAAAGCTGAATATGAGTCAACAGTGTGCCCTTGTTGCCAAGAAGGCTAACGGCATTTTGGGCTGTATAAGTAGGGGCATTTCCAGCAGATCGAGGGACGTGATTATTCCCCTCTATTCGGCACTGGTGAGGCCTCATTTGGAGTACTCTGTCCAGTTTTGGGCCCCACACTACAAGAAGGATGTGGATAAATTGGAAAGAGTCCAACGGAGGGCAACAAAAATGATTAGGGGGCTGGAGCACATGACTTATGAGGAGAGGCTGAGGGAACTGGGATTGTTTAGCCTGCAGAAGAGAAGAGTGAGGGGGGATTTGATAGCTGCTTTCAACTACCTAAAAGGGGGTTCCAAAGAGGATGGATCTAGACTGTTCTCAGTGGTAGAAGATGACAGAACAAGGAGTAATGGTCTCAAGTTGCAGAGGGGGAGGTTTAGGTTGGATATTAGGAAAACCTTTTTCACTAGTAGGGTGGTGAAGCACTGGAATGGGTTACCTAGGGAGGTGGTGGAATCTCCTTCCTTAGAGGTTTTTAAGGTCAGGCTTGACAAAGCCCTGGCTGGGATGATCTAGTTGGGGTTGGTCCTGCTTTGAGCAGGGGGTTGGACTAGATGACCTCCTGAGGTCCCTTCCAACCCTGAGATTCTATGATTCTATGATTCTATGATTCTATGAAGCCAGTGCTTTCCATTATGTCTCTGGGTTTTCATACAGGCTACAGTAAATACCAAAAAGTTTAATTAGCACAGGAAGCAACTTTACCCCAAAGCGACATGCCAATCCGCAGAGCTCAACTTGCCCAAAGGGGGGTAGAAAGATAGACAGTCCTTTACACTGACCCCTTCTTTAGCTAAGGAATAACCTCTTCAGGTTAATTCTCTCACACCAGAGTAAGAAGTCACTGTTTGCTGTTTGGATTAGTGAACAGGAGTGTCTGTGTGGGGGGCATGATTAACCTGAGTGTCATTGTATTTGGACAGCGTGTATTTAAACGAACAATTGGAATGATCAGCTGTGAACATCTGGTTGTGTGGACTAAGCCCTTCTCTGAGCGGGTACTGATGTCCATTAAGAAATTGATCTCCATTTATCTTCACTTACTTCATTACAGAGAAGGGACAGGATTTCCTCACCATCCACCTGCCCACATCTCTGTAGCTGCCTGATCTCTGTTCTGAGGAGATGGAAAAGGGAAATCACTCGGAGGCGACTGAGTTCATTCTCTTAGGACTGACCGACCGTCCGGAGCTCCTGGTTCCCCTGTTTGCGGTGTTCCTACTGATTTATGGTATCACCCTGGTGGGGAATGGGGGGATGATTTTGTTAATCACGATTGACCCCCGACTCCACACCCCCATGTACTTTTTCCTCAGATATTTGTCTTTCTGTGACCTCTGCTTTTCCTCATTAATTTCCCCTAAGATGCTGCTGAATTTCTTAGCCGAGAGGAAAAGCATTTCTTACACTGCCTGCGCTGTGCAAATGTGTCTCTCTATCGCCTTTACAGATGTTGAGTGCCTCTTGCTGGCTGTGATGGCGTATGACCGTTATGTGGCCATCTGTAACCCACTGCTCTATACGGTCACTATGTCCAGGAAGCTTTGTAAACAGCTGGTGGCTGCGGCGTACGCTCTGGGGGTGGTGGATTCAGTGATAAATACGTGTTTTACATTCCGGCTGTCATTCTGCAGCTCCAACATCAATCATTTCTTCTGTGACATCCCCCCGCTGTTGGCGCTCTCCTGTTCTGACACCCGCATCAATGAGTTTGTGATGTTTGCTTTTGCTTGCTCCATTATACTGAGCAGCTTTGTGTCTGTCCTCCTCTCCTATGTCTATATCATCTCCACCATCCTACAGATCCGCTCCGCCGAGGGCCGGCACAAAGCCTTCTCCACCTGCTCTTTCCACTTGACCGCTGTGGCCCTGTATTTTGGCACCCTCCTTTTCATGTATTTACGTCCCTCCTCCAGCTATTCCATGGACACAGACAAAGTGGCCTCAGTGTTTTACACCCTGGTGATCCCCATGTTGAACCCCCTCATCTACAGCCTGAGGAACACGGAGGTGAAGGATGCCCTGAGGAAAGAAATGAATAAACTCCTAACCAATTCTTGAATCTGTTTAACTCATTACTGGTTTAGTGATGGGGAGTGGAAACAGGTGAATTCAATTCCCAGGCTATTGCAATGTAATTTCACAGAGCCCTTGGCAGTATTGTTCATTATTATATTGTTATTATTATTAATTTGTTTGTATTCCAAGAAGGTCTGCAGGCCCCAACTGAGATCAGTGGACAAAACGTGAGGAAGACTCCCAGGTCCAGCAAGAGAGAATGATTTTATAAGCTGGTGGCTAGGGGCATCCATCTAGAAGGTGAGATGTTCAACCTCACGTCTCAGGACATCGGGTGGCTGTTCCAAAGGGGTTTCCTTGACCCAACCCGTCACACAGGGTTTAGGAATAAACTTACAAAACAGTGTGTCTGTGTGTCTGTGTGTGTGTGTGTGTGTGTGTGTGTGTGTGTGCGTGCGTGCAGGGGCAGAGGGGAGGATATGACAAGAACCGATGGACTTCAATTGCAGCAAGGGCGGTTTAGGTTGGATATTTGGAAAAACATCTCAACAGTGAGGGTGGGGAAGCACTGGAATAACTTGCCCAGGAAGGCTGTGGAATCTCCACCATTGGATATTTTTTAAGAGCAGGTTAGACAAACACCTGTCAGGGATGGTCTAGATAATAGTTAGTCATAGAATCACAGGACTGGACTAGATGAGCTCTCGAGGTCCTTCCAGGCCTGTGATTCTATGATCTCACAGAGAGCCCTGCACTGCGAGGAGGGGGGACACCAGCCTGAGCACTGGGCAGGGCAAGGGACACACACCTGCCTACACTTGACATTCGGCTCCACTCTATCCCCACCACATGCACACACAGAGTGCCCACTGCACACCAAACGCAAACACACAGACAGAGTGCCCACTACACACACACACAGCCTGACACTGAGCTCGACCAGAACGCAGAATAACCACTACTGGGAAGCTGGGACAGCTGGAATATTTCCAACTAGCCTGAACAAAAAGAACCGAAGGGGATTTTGATGCCCTGGCAGGGAGATAGGACCAGATTTGCCAACTGGTCTTTTTCATCGGTAGCTTCTCTGAGGCCTGGTTTGTGCTTAAAAAATAGAACAACAGAGCTCCGTCGTACGGGGTTGGGGAGGACTTTTCACACCCAGTGATACTGCCTCTCAGAGACGTGGATTAACTACATCAAAGGAAAGATCCTGCTATCAGTGTGGTAAGCTTCTACACTACGGCGCTGCTGCACGCCATAGTTGAGTCAATGTAATGGCCTTACTATAGACATTCCCTGAATCGATGAGGGAGTTTCCCCCCTTCATATTAAAGCTATTTTTCTCTCCTTTTCCATCACTCTTCTCCCTCCCTTCGTAAAGCTCTTTCCTTCTGTTGATAGATAAACATGTTCAGAAATGTTTACTCTCAGCATAATTTCTTCCTTTCCCTCCCATGGATGTCATTTCTATTAGAGGCTGAAGTGCTCTGAAACTGACTTGTTTGCCCATGACTTAGTGGTACCTTTTTTCCCCCCCTTTCTTCACTTACAATGAGTTGAGGATTGAAGCAGTACGTGCTCAGAACCCTAAAATCAGTTGAATCTTTCCCTGTTTGCTAACCACACCAACGTTACTCTTAACAGCTCTGTAGCTGCTTCCTTGGGTGTTTCCCCATCGACAGAAACTGCCAGTAGGGAGCATTCAGGAAGCTTTATACTGAGATTTGTGATGTAAAGGACACGATTCCTGAATTAACTGGGAATACCTCAGTTCAGAGAACCATAACACCTAATTAATGCATTCAGTGAACCAAATTCACCCTCGGTGTAATTCATGCCCTGTGGATTAATTTGGCCCACTCTTTCCTAACCCTAACCCTAATCCTAGATCAAACAATTCATATTGATCGGCAATTAAAAACTAAATACATCATTATAATTATTCATAGTTACTAGAGAAGTGACTCATGAATTAATTCACCCTTTGAACTCAATTCTTCTTTCCTTTTATCTGGTTATAGAATGAACACTTACGTTAGCATTTCTGATTGTGCCTAATAATGCTTTTGTGTTGCAAGTAAATCTACAAATAATTATATGTTTAATATATTGGTTTAAATTCTCACATAAATATACAAAATTAGAGGTCATATCAAATTGTTATGCATGTGGAGAATGAAAAAATTGACATCAGAGAAATATCTAAATACATTCTTACAATTTGTGTGGAAACAGATTAATATATTAATATTGGTATTTATTAGTATCTTACAGTTCTGGTATGTTAGATGGTTCTCGTCTCGTCGGGAAAAGTTTCGGCTATTATCATACATCAAGATATTTATTTTAAATGGGGTTACGATCGGATCCTCTAAGTCAGTAGCAAAGCCCCCATAGAATTTAAATAGGAGAGGGTTGGGTGCCTATCTTGGATGGTGCTAAACTTTTTGTGATGTCCTATTATCTGTTTTTTGTACGATTCTGACATAATGAAATATAATATGGTACTTGAACTGTCTTGTACTAATAAATATAATTTGTGATATTAAAATGGTAAAAAAGAAATTTTCCCCTCTCTGGTTTCGCTCAGACGATCACAATAATAAATAGCCATTACATGAATAATGAATCACTTCACTCTTTGGACCCAAATCTGCTCTCTACACTTAACTCCCTTTCATTTAAGTGTGATCATTTCCTGAATAAGATATAGTGGTTGCATTTAAAATATTCCTTTTGGCTGTATCAGTATTAGCAGGTTAAGCAGTAATATCCCAATTAAATTATAAGGAATATCTCCCAAACCATTACTTTCTCAGCTAATGGAAGGGACTTTTCAACTGTTCAGACAGTACTAGTTCATGTGAGACTCGGGTCTGATATATTTCCCTATGGAACTTACTATCATAAGATATCACTGAGGCAGGATTAAAAAAGGAAGGGACATTTTATGCGTAAAACAATGTCCAGATTTATAATAAAGGTTAAAAAATTAGAAAATCTTTTTGAAGACAGATATGAACCCATTTTCATTAGAGCAGAAATCAACCTCTAACCAGTTGGTGTTTGGAAGAAACTTTCTACAAACAAGTTATCACATTGCAAGAGGGATGGGCAACGAGAAGAAGGTTATCCTGACCTGATGGACTTTTTTGTGGACGTTCTAGCCAGAATATAGGTAATGGCCCCTGCTATGAGTTATCGAAGCATGCAAAGGCATATGACCAGCTCATAAGACACAGGTCTCCATCTTGTGCCTGTACTTTTCCACTAACTGTGCTGGTGGTTTTGTTTGGGACAATGAAGTTCCCTTCACATGGAAAAAGCTATAAAAGGAGGAAGTGACATCATCACTTGGCTTCACTCCCCCCACAACTGGAAAGATGGTGAGAGGACAAAGACTTTGACTGGGGAAATGGCCCCAGGCGGGAAAGGAGGAATTCCAGCCTGTCTGTGGAAGATTGGTGAGCTGTTTGTACCATCACGGTGAGACACTGCTTGATTCAAATCCTGTCTAGGTTATAGAACTTAGATTGTGATTTTGTTTTATTTCTTAGGCAATCTACTTTGATCTGTACACCTATTACTTATAATCACTTAAAATCTGTCTTTCGGTAGTTAATAAACCTGTTTTATATTTTTTTTTACCTAAAACAGTGTGTTGTTTGACGTGTAAAGGGAAATCTGCTAGGAAGCAAGGGGGGGCTGGTGCATTGTCCTCTCCACATTGAGGGAGAGTGGATGGGGTAATAACTTACACTAGTCGGGCTTCTGACCAGGGCAGGACAATACAGGTCTGGGGTCCTAGGCTGGGGAGCAGGGGGGAACTGACTGAAGCTTATTGTTGGTTCATTCGTGTAACTCAGTTGGGTGTGTCCCTGCCTGTGAACGTTTGTGCCAGTGCAAGACCTGTTGCATTATCACAGTATGAAAGGGAGCTCGGGCTGGTAAGAGAGAGAGCTCAGTGGTGCCCCAGTTCCAGGTTGCACCCCGGGAACACCTGTCACAATCATGCCTCGGGGATTAGGGACCCCATTGCTCATGAAGAGGCAGGATAAACTCTGCTAGCAACTGGATGCAGATGGAACTGCTTTGGAGGCAGCATGCAAATGTGTTCCTGCTTGATGTGGGTCTGAAACATTGGAATTCTATCTATCAACCAATCATCTTTTGTTTTCTTTTAACATCTTCTACCCTTCTAATTTTGTACTGATTTTTCTTTGTTTGAGTAAAACAATTTTTTTTTGTTATTTTATTCAGTTTAAAGGCCAGGAGTTATATACTGATGCAGACAAACTAGGGATTTAGTTTTCACACGGCTGAGTGGGGAAAAACAGTAATGTTTAAAGAAATCTAATATGTTTTCCCTCAAATTGTCTCTTTTTGAAAACAAGTGAATGGTGATTTGTTTTAAACCTGTACAGAATGTTTTGAGCGAACGTTCTTAAGTTTTCTGGGTGTAAAAGGCTCATCTCTGAAGCTTCTTCCTGCAAAAACATAAGAACAACCATATTGGGTAAGACCAGTGGTCCATTTAGCCCAGTATCCTGTCTTGTGACAATGGCCAATGCTAGGTGCTTCAGTGGGAATGAACAGAACAGGTAATCATCAAGTGATACATCCTGTCACCCATTCCTCTCTCAATGTGACTGATTTCCCATCGCCTTTCAGCTGTCACAGACGTCCCTCGACTTACGCAATTGTTCTGTTCCGGAAAGCATTGTGTTACTCGAATTTTTTCGTAAGTCGGAAACGTATACCCGTACATTACGTAAAAATGTCCTCAACTCAAAAATCCTATTTCTGGCTTATGGAACTTTTTCCGTAAGTGCGAATTTGCGTAAGTCGGGTCTTGCGTAACCCGGGGAGCATCTGTATAGTCTTGTACACCTTTCCATCATAAGGCCCTGATCCAAAGCCCACTGAAGTCAGTGGAAAGATTCCTATTTACTTCAACGGCGTTTGAATCAACACCTCATATTGCACAGTTGTTAGTGACAGCACAAGATGTTCAGCGGCCCAGAATCGGCACGTTGGAACTAGAGCTGGTAAAAACAGAAATGTAAAACAATTTGATTCAAAATTTCAAAGTTTTGGTTTGTAGGTTTCAATACACACTCGGTTTAAATGTCTGGCAAAGTATTTTTCTTTTAGCTTTTTCAGTTTTCCTGCTTTCCTCTTTTCTTCAGCCCTCTTCTGAAATTAAAAAGGAGAGACAAAGGGAGTGGGGGTAAGGGGAAAAAAGAAGAAACCAAGGAAATAAGTAAAAAAAAAAATATTGGCAAGCAATACAGAAAAAAGATACCATGGGACATTTTGAAAGTGGACAATTTTATTGTGAAAAGGATCAGTTTAAGAATATGAAATGGCTATTTTTGACTAAAAGCTTTTCATCTTTAAAAATATCCACCACCTTTAATGGCAAACTTTTCTCCACCAAAAATGAATCAGAGAGAAAGAAAAATGTCCTACCAAATTCTGCTCACATCAAAACATTCTTCCTGCAAACACCAGATTGACGAGCCAACCTTCATCAGGCCATATAGTAGGTCTTTCTCCCCCACTTTGTGATTAGTCCACATAATAAATTAACAAACCTACGGCAGAGGCCAAAAAAGAGGGGCTTAATATTTGAGTTCAAAGTGTAGATGCTCCTGCTTTGAGGACCTACTCCTACACAGCCAAAGGAAATGGGAGTTTTATCATTGACTTCAATGAGCACTGAATCGGGTCCATAAGGCAATAGATCCTGAGTCAGTCTCTGCATATGTCCCATGTCAGGCAACTGCAGTATTGCCAACCTCCAACATTCAAAAATCATGACACAGGTCCCCCAAACTCATCAGATTAAGGAAGAAATATAAATAGTTGGGTTCTTTTTGTTGGCATTCTGGTTTTTGAGCCTTTTGGGGAGGCTTATAGGCCATGTTTGCAAGCTTTTCTTTGTAATCACGAGCGCTGGACGATGAATTGTCTTTAAATGAAAGCTGAGATTCACCTGACTCCGGGCACTGGAGCTTTAAGAAAAGCACCAAATGTCATGAGGCAGGTAATAAAACCATGGCAGTAGGCAACACTGCGAGTGGTTACACAACTGTGGTTACACAGATATTAGTAACTTCTTGTATTTGCTCTTGATTCTTTTTTCAAATGTATCCTGGGCATGAAAATAGAGATTTACATGTTTAGAAGGTGTCGGTCTGTTCTTTCTTGAGCTACTGGAGCCCAGAAAAAGGTTGGAAAAACAGATCTGGTTTTTTATTTTGAATATTTTAATTTTTAAAACCTAAGTAGCAAAAAGGTATGCCAAGAGAATGCCCCGCCTCCTCCTTGTGAGCTCCGCCCCCTCCCACAAAACCTCATCAGCTGTGCCATTCTTACCCTGTCTATCCATGTAAAACCCAGGAACAGTATGGCTATAAAACTCTCTGGTGTGTATCCTTTCCCCACTCATGCCAAGCACAGGCAATCTCTGAAAACTGTTGGTGTAAAAATGTCACCTGCCTACACCACAGACCTGCTCCCTGTCTGAATTACAGTCACGTCTTCTATCTCCAGTGACAGAAATCAGTTTTTACTGCTGATTATTTCTGTTAGCTCTGGAGAACTGACGTAGCTGAGAGAGAAGGAGCTGGACACTTTCCAATTTTATGCATCATCAGTAAAAATGTTTCTTCAGGTCCAATCGATTACATTGTACGGGGAGACTTTGGCAAACCAGCAAAGTGCCTGAAACCACTATGGCTTATTGTTAAAAGCAGCCTAGTCATCAGGCTGTAAATTGGCCATTCAGCAGTCTCAGCTTGACTAAGGCAGGAGGGGAGGGGGATCTTTGGGTGCTTCAGAAAGGGCAGCTTGACCCCGCGTCCTTCCTGATAAGAATTGTGTTGAAGTTGCTGATACATGCATTTTAGAAGAGCGGGATGTACCCCGGGAATGTCTATTGGGGCCTCAAGGCCGCAAACGCTGGAAAAACCCACACCTGGTTAATCAATAATCAGAAGAAAGCCTCTTGCTTGACCATTGAAACTGCTGGCCTAACAAGTTTTCTTTAAGGGACATGTCATTCTATTACTAATGTATAAATAAGGGGGAAAGTTTGAGGTAGTTGGACACTTTTTGGACTCTCCCTCTGGATACATCTTGTGGTCCCCACCGGCAGATGGAAGATTTGTCCACCAGAAGCCTGCCGCTGTGCCATTCGAGATCCACACTCAGTTTTGGTAAGTATCAAGGTTTGGGGGTGTTTTATTAACCTGTTGCGGACGTGTGTAAGTGCTTGAGACTAAGTAAAGTTTAGCTTTAAGCGACAGCACTCTTGTGTTGTCCTGTTTGTGGCAGCCATCTATCGTTCGGACGGCCGTGTCTCCTCTGATTCATTTCCTGACACTACGTCGCATAGAGTAAAAGTTACCAAGAGCTTTGTGTTGAAAGAACCCCGGGTAACAACATCTGGGCAAACCTACTGAAGGTGCCATGACTGGAGAGGTGTCACTGAGGGCCCAGTTTGGCTAGTGATGATGATGATGTATCAGGCGGACAATGCCCCATTTGACTCTCAGAGAGCAGGCAAAGTTTGCACAGAGAGAAAAAACTCCCAGGTGAGCAGGGAGATATGATCTGAGCATACTTGGTGTAGATAGTAGTGAGCGACAATAAACACTGAGAGCCATGATGACATTTGTACCAAGTGACTTTTCAAAGAGCTGTGAACACGACGCGAGCGATAGGTGTCTGACTGACAGCTCTGGAGACTGAAGACTCCTCTCAGTCACCCACATCTGACACCCTGAGGGCAGCTACAATAAAGACTTACACACAAGCCAGTTCCAACAAATGTGCCTCAGTGCTGATCTAGAAGCAACATCTCTGGGGGAATGATAGGAGCATTCAGTCTCTGTGACCTAGTCACTCTTTGCTTTCTCTGCTGAAGTTGCCAACAAGGTACCAATAAGCACTAATTGCAATGGTGGAATTTGTGATGTGGGCAGAGCTGGTCAAATATTTTCCATCAGAATTATTTTTCATGAAATTTTAGGCTTTCAACTACATGGATATTTTTTGTCATCCAAAATCTGAATTTCTGAGAGCCCAAATAGTTTGGGATTTAATTTGAAAACTAAAGTACTTCAATTCTGAAATGCTGCCAGGGGACCTCATGGAAGATGTAGCTCCAGTAACTCATGCTCCAATTCTCCTTGAGGAGCCCCATTCCCCAGCCAGACGTCATCTCCCATGATGCACTGGGGCAAGTATCTGTAATGATACACCCCCTCCCCTCACCAAGAAGGGAGACCATAGTGCATCATGAAACATGTAGCCCAACCAGGGAGTGCGGCCTGTAGAGAAAAATGGGAGCTAGAGGCTTGTGAACTACAACGCCCATGGGGCACTGCAACAGTATTTCCAAGTCAAAATATTTCAGTTTATGACGCTGCTGCGCACCATAGCTGAGTCAATGTCATGGCTTTAGTATAGACATTCTCTGAATCGATGAGGGAGTTTCCCCACTTCCTCTTAAAGCTATTTTTCTCTCCTATTCCAAACACTCTTCTCCCTTCCTTGTTAAAGCGCTTTCCTTCTTTTGATAGGTAACTAAAACAATACCATTTGAATTTACCTGAAACGATTGACAAATGTGTTACAAATACACCGAATAGCTTTGTCCCAAAACAATGCGTGTGTGCGGGGGCAGGATTTAGATGCCGGTCGCAACACAGCCATTGTAGGAGGTAGTGGAGGTCCTTCCCTTTGTAATTTTTAGCTCAATAGCTGGGGTGTTCATCAGTGAGGTGAGAGATCCAGGTTCAATTCCCAGTTCTGTCCAGGGCTGGGCAAAGCTACGCGTGACACTGCACTCCATATGCTTCATGAAAATATGCTTATGAATATGACATACCTGGAATATGCTTTATGCTAAGTGCCCCATGTAACATATCATTAGAAAGGTTATAATCTACTAAGTGTGTTCATCCTATTTGTTTACATGGGTTATTTCTTTGTCTGGAGTTAGGAGAATAAGATACAAACTTTGATTACTGATGTAGACATATTAAGTGAGGCCATTAAGGGTGCTTTAGAATCAATGGACTGGCAATTGCTCTGTCTACCTGCAAGCCTTCCTGTGTATGTGTGGGACAAACCACAAAGAATGTGATGGGTTGGATCACAAAAATCCCTTTGGGGCTGCCAACTGATGTGCCAAGACGACTTCTGTCCCTGCTTTCCTTGACAATTTGGGACTTCGGAACCCTGCCTGGTTGTGTCAGACACGCTTGCCGGCAAAAAACACAGACCCAGATCTGAACCATGTCCCACAAACTGCAGGCTTAACTGAAAGCAGCTTAAGAAGTGTTCTTGTCTCTAGCACTCAGATGCCCATCTCCCAATGGGGTCCAAATGCCAAATAAATCCGTTTTACCCTGTATAAAGCTTATACAGGGTCAACTCATAAATTGTTCATCCTCTATAACACTGATAGAGAGATGAGCACAGCTTTTTGCCCCCTCCCCAGGTATTAATACATACTCTGAGTTAATTAATAAGTAAAAAGTGATTTTATTAAATACAGAAAGTAGGATTTAAGTGGTTCCAAGTAATAACAGACAGAACAAAGTGAATTACCAAGCAAAATAAAATAGAATGTGCACGTCTATGCCTAATACAGTAAGAAAACTGAATACAGATAAAACCTCACCCTCAGAGGTGTTCCAGTAAGCTTCCTTTCACAGACTAGTCTGCTTCTAGTCTGGGTCCAGCAAACACTCACACCCCCTGTAGGTATTGTCCTTTGTCCCAGTTTCTTTCAGGTAGCCTCTCCACCACCAAAGGATATCTCTTGAGCCAGCTGAAGACAAAATGGAGGGTCTCCCAAAGGTTTAAATAGACTTTCTCTTGGGGAAGGTACACCTCCCTCCTCTTGTGTAAAATCCCAGATCCAAGATGGAGTTTTGGAGTCACATGGGCAAGTCACATGTCCATACATGACTCAGTTCCTTACCAGCCAAGCCACATTCCTGGGAAATATCAGATGTGGATTGGTACCTTCAAGTTCATTGATGGCTTAAGTGTTTCTTGACTGGGCACTCATGGAGAATAGTCTTTTCTCAGGAAGCTGACCAACTGCTTCACTTAGGCTATTTAAAATTAAACAAGTACAGAGCCAATATTCATAACTTTGAATATAAAAATGATACATGCATTCAAATAGGAGGAATGTATTCAGTAGATCAGAACCATTGCAGAGATATGTTACATGGCATATGTAGCATAAAACATATTTCACTCATGTCATATTTACATTTATAAGCATATTTCCATAAAGCCTTATCGGGTGCAACGTCACACTGGCGTCTTACAGTGACATGTAACAATGTCATCAGATACTGAAATCCATCTTGAAGCTGGTACTTTTCCAGAGGTGGGTGGAATTTCAAACAAAGGTTTTCTGCCTTAGGGATGTTCTATCTAAAGTGTGGAAGGCAAACAATGAGTATCTTCAGCTCACTTAAGAGACACACCCCACACCCCCAAGAGATACCGGCAAGCACCTGGAAACAAAAGGACTGTAACCACAGGGGTGGGTGAGAACAGGATGGACCCAGGTCAGAAAAGGCATCTGACCTGAGAAGGATTTTACCTGAAGTAACAACTGGGATGAGAAGTTAACATTTGCTATTCATTTCTGATTGTATTATGCTTAGATTTGCATGTTTTGTTTTATTTTGCTTTGTGACTTACTTTGTTCTGTCTGTTCCTACTTAAAACCACTTAAATCCTACTTTTATACTTAATAAAATCACTTTTGTTTATTTAAAAATGCAGTGTAAGTAATTGTTACCATGGGAATATGTGATATAGAGGGTGAACATTTTTCATTTTACCCAGTATAAGCTTTATAGAGAGTAAAATTACTTAATTTGGGGTTTAGATCCCATTTGGAGCATGCTGGAGACAAGTGTCCTGCTGAGCTAGTTTCAGTCTAGGTCTGCAGCTTTCGGGGTGTGACCCAGAGACTGGATCTGCCTTGCAGCAGGCTAGCATGTCAGGCTCAACACATCAGGGTTCTGGAGGCCCAGGCTGGCAGGGAACATGGGCTCAGAGGTAATTTCAGCACATCGGGTGACGGTCTCAATAGGGGTTCTGTGACCAAAATGGTCACACTGCACTGGGGTTTCCTGCATTTCCAGAAAGCATCTGTGCCCCTGAGTGCTGTGCTCTTCCAGTCTGGGTTGCTCTCAATCTCTCCTTTCAAAGTGGTTCTACTGTGGATAACTAATTAAATAACCCTTGGAACAGAGAAATGAAGTTGAGCATCTCACCGTCTAGGTGGATGCCCCTAGGAACCAGTCTATAGAATCATTCTCTCTCTCTCTCTGGGCCTCTGATGCTTCCCGTGTTCTCTCTGCTGATCTCAGTGGGGGCCTGCAGATGTTGCAATACAAACAAATTAATAATAAAAACAATATAATAATGAACAATACTAACATGGGCTCTGTGAAATTACATTGCAATGGGATGGGAATTGAATTCACCTGTTTCCACTCCCCATCACTAAGCCAGTACTGAGTTTAACAGCTTCAAGAATTGGTTAGGAGTTTATTCATTGCTCTCCTCAGGGCGTCCTTCACCTCCGTGTTCCTCAGGCTGTAGATGAGGGGGTTCAACATGGGGATCACCAGAGTGTAAAACACAGAGGCCACTTTGTCTGTGTCCATAGAATAGCTGGAGGTGGGACGTAAATACATGAAGAGCACAGGTCCAAAACACAAGACCACAGCGGTCAAGTGGAAAGAGCAGGTGGAGAAGGCTTTGCGCCGGCCCTCGGCGGAGCGGATCTGCAGGATGGTGGAGATGATATAGACATAGGAGAGGAGAATAGTCACAAAGATGCTAAGTGTAATGCAGCACGTTAAAACAAAGATCACAATCTCATTGCTGCGGGTGTCAGAACAGGACAGCGCCAGCAGCGGGGGGATGTCACAGAAGAAATGATTGATGACGTTGGAGCTGCAGAATGACTGATGGAAAGTTAAATAGGTGTATATGATTGAATCCAACACCCCCACAGCAAAGGCCACAGCTACCAGCTGTTTACAAAGCTGCCTGGACATGGTGACCGTATAGAGCAGCGGGTTACAGATGGCCACATAACGGTCATACGCCATCACAGCCAGCAAGAGGCCCTCAGCATCTGCAAAAGCGATACAGAGAGAAAATTGAACAGCACAGGCAGTGTAAGAAATGTTTATCCTTTTGGCTAAGAAATTCAGCAGCATGGTAGGAGAAACTATCAGGGATAAGCAGAGGTCACAGAAAGACAAATTACTGAGGAAAAAGTACATGGGGGTGTGCAGTCGGGGGTCAGTCATGATTAACAAGATCATCCCTCCATTCCCCACCAGGGTGATACCATAGATCAGTAGGAACACCCCAAACAGGGGAACCTGCAGCTCCGGACGATCTGTCAGTCCTGAGAGAATGAACTCAGTCACCTCCGATTGATTTCCCCTTTCCATCTCCTCTGAACAGAGATCAGGCAGCTACAGAGATGTGGGGAGGTGGATGGTGCGTAAAACCTGTCCCTTCTCTGTAATGACGTAAATGAAGATAAATGGAGATCAGATTCTTAATGTACATCAGTACCCGCTCAGGGACGGGTCCACAGAGCCAGATGTTCACAGCTGTTCATTCCTGGTGTTCGATAAAACGTACACGCTGTGCAAATACAATGACACACAGGTTAATCATGCCCCCCACACAAACACTCCTGTTCACTAATCTGAACAGAAAACAGTGACTTGTGACTCTGCTGTGAGAGAATCAGTCTGAAGAGATTATTCCTTAGCTAAAGAAGGGGTGAGAATAAAGGAATGTCAATCTTTCTACCCTCCTTGGGCAAGGGGAGCTCTGTGGTTTGGGACATCGGTTTGGGTTAATGTTGCTTACAGAGCTAATTAAGCTTTTGGGCATTTACTTTAGCTTGTATGGAAACCCAGAGACATAATGGAAAGCAGTGGCTTCAGTGACTGTGTAATTGCCTATTTTTTCCTACAAAGGAGATCGCTCCTTTAGCTGAAAGTGTGGGAGTTGGATCTGAGTCCTTAAGTGCTGGAGGTCTTGAATTTAATACGTGCTGATCACCATGGTGTCTCTGTGTGTGTGTGACTGTAATTCAGGAAAAAAGCACGTACCTGATGAGAAGAGAGAGAGAGATGTGGCGTTGTTTCTCCAGCGACAGAGACTGCCAGTTTGGAGCATTCGGGAAGTTTTATACTGAGATGTGTGATCTATGGGACATGATTCCTGAAGCAACTGGGAATACCTGAGCTCAGAGCCCCATCACACCTAATTAATGTGTTCAATGAACCAAAACCACCTTGGTGTAATTGGTGCCCTGGGGATTAATTTGGCCTACTCCTTCTTACTGTGTTATTAAATGATGCCATTTCTACCAGAGTTACAGAATATGAGGTTAGGGGTCTATTTCATCGTGTTGTTTTCAGTGCAAGCTGGGTACTGTGTAGAGCTGATCCACAAAGGGGTTTTGTTTGTTTCTTTGGTGGAGACCGAAAAAATCTTTTTGCTAAAAACTTAATATTTCAGCTCGGAAATACCACACGGGTGCCTCAGATAGAACACACCACTATTCCCTTCCATGGGTCAGGCTCCCAGGCTGGACTACATGCCCGGTAATGCATGAAGGTCTCTCCTCTTGCTGAACTGCCTTGGAACTTCGCCAGAGTCCCACAGACATGGTTTAGGGAAATGGAGAGTTTCCAGGGAAAAGAGAATTTCATGGTATAATTGTTGAATGGAAAATCCAATTTCCCATAAAAAAATCTTCTCAAGAAGAATTTTCAACCAGCCTTAGCAACAAATTTGGAATCAAAGGAACAGAAAGCTAGATACAGGTGAAACGTACTAATTGTTTGCAGCTGTAGCTGATACCTTCTCAGTCATTCCTGGTTTCAGAATCACTTCATTGTCCTGGCCCCAATAAGTGAAATGTAAATCCTGTAAGACACGTAAGAGAACTCCAGATTAGTTAGCTATTTATAGCAGGCCAATCACCTTGGTATCCTTTGTCCTTCCCTTGCTAGGTTATTCCCCAAAGTAGGAAAGATAGGTTCACTGATTTTGCTTGCTGGAGACCACATGATGACCAGAGAAGCTCAGGAGGAGACCACAGCATGCTACGGACTTCTGCAGTTCACAAAACTATCCCTCTTGCATGAATATCATCTGCACACAGAGCTCAGCTTTAAGACGTTAAATAAATCTATGAGTCAACTAGAAATAGTCATGCTCTCATCGCAAATATCAATATTTTTTTTTGGTAATGTATCAGAAGTTATAAGATCCATGGAGATCCATGGCAGGCCCAGTGATGACTCTTCCCTACTTCACTATGGTAGCAGTAATTATCCCCCACGGGTGTGCAGGCTTGGCTGGTATTATCAGTGCTCCGGGGCGTGTCGGTGCCTACTTCTCCTAAGTGGTGCCAACTTGTGAGGAATTGCAGAGTTGATTGTAATAGGAGGAAAAAATTATTATACAAAGTCAGCTATATTCTTTGGTATAATCCGTGGGGAAGGGATGGGTTACAAGGAATGTACGCAAAGTCCTGCTTCCCTGAACACCAGTAGAAACAACCAACATCCAGCAATCTCTGTATTCAGAGACTCCCAATTCTGTCACTCAAGGTTTGTGCCCAAGAAACACTATGCCCCTACTTCCTCTAGGAGTCATGCTCATAACTCCTCCTCCTGGATTCTCTGCCTCCTGTGACCCGGAGGTGCCTGGGGCAGTCCTCCCTGAAAACCCCAAGATCAGGGCAGTCTACAAAAAGGAGGATATTCCCCCAAACTATTGGTTAACACTGAAGATCTCTGCAGCATGTCTGCAGATGCTGCTACAAAATATCTCCAAGCATTCCAGCTCCATCCCAATTATTCTTTTGTTAATTTTATTTACTTCCTATAATTTATAGTCCATGAAACATTGTTTAGGAATAAAACTGCAAAGCAACGTTGGGGGAAAGGATACGACAAGAACCGATGGACTACAATTGCAGCAAGGGCGGTTTAGGTTGGACATTAGGAAAAAACATCCCAAAAGTGAGGGTCGCTAAGCACTGGAATAACTTGCCCAGGAAGGTTGTGGAATCTCCACTATTGGATATTTTTTAAGAGCAGGTTAGACAAACACCTCTCAGGGATGGTCTAGGTAACACTTAGTCCTGCCATGAGTGCAGGGGACTGGACTAGATGAGCTCTCGAGGTCCCTTCCAGTCCTATGATTCTATGATCTCACACGGAGCCCTGCACTGGGAGGAGGGCGGACACCAGCCTGAGCACTGGGCAGGGCAAGGGTCACACACCTGCCTACACTTGACATTCAGTTCTACTGTACCCCCTACCACATGCACACAGAGAGTGTCCATTGCACACCAAACACACACACAGATAGAGTGCCCACTACACACACACATAGCCTGAGACTGAGGTCAATCGGAGAGCAGAATAATCTCTACTGGGAAGCTGGGACAGCTGGAATATTTTCAACTAGCCTGAACAAAAAGAACCGAAGGGGATTCTGCTGCCCTGGAAGGGGGATAGGACTGAATTTCCCAACTGGTCTTTTCCATTGGCAGCTTCTGTGAGGCCTGGTTTATGATAAAAAGTTAGATCAACAGAGCTCCGTCACATGGGGGTGGAGGGAGGGGAGAACTTTTCACACCTTGTGCATGGCAGATAGCTTGTACTGACCCTCAGTGTAATTCTTCCATTGACCTAGCTACTGTTATGTGGAACGCATTTACAGTACCACGCTGCTGCACACCATAGCTGAGTCAATGTCATGGCTTTAGCACAGACATTCCCTGAATTGATGAGGGAGTTTCCCCCCTTCCTCTTAAAGCTATTTTTCTCTCCTTTTCCAGTCACTCTTCTCCCTCCCTTGGTAAAGCTCTTTCCTTCTTTGGATAGGTAAATATGTTCAGAAAAGCTGAAATTTCTCCTCTCAGGATAATTCCTTCCCATGAATGGCTCACGGTCATTTCAATTAAAGGCTGAAAGGCTCTGAAACTGACTTGTTTGCCCATCACTTGGTGGTACCTCTTTGTTTTTCCTCCTTTTTCTTACAATGAGTTGAAGACGGAAGCTGTACCTGCTCAGAACCGTAGAGTTAGAACAGTAAAATCAGAGCTGAATCTTTCCCTGTATGTTAACCACACCAGCTTTATCCTTAATACCTTTTGGAGCTGATTCCTGGGATGACTTTGAGATTTGCTCCCTGAATCATCTTTGCTCCCAGGACAGCAGGTGTACACAGCCCATGCAATTAATGTTGTTGCCGTGTCTTTCCTAGTGGAAATGGAACACAGAGGGCCAGAGAATCAGCTGGTCTGGATTGCCGTCTCTCCCGTGAGGCCTTTTTAATATGATACGAAACTGAGCAGACTGTATTCCACTGCATGTGTTTGTCACCTCTGAAAAAGTCTCTTTAAGTAATTTCCCAGTATTGGGACACAAAAGTATCTAGGAATGGGTGAATTTCTTCTGGATTAATAACTTGCTGTAAAAAACAATGCCCTTGGGATTGACCTGAAACTATTCACAAATGTGTTACAAAGTCTCCCAATAGCTTTGTCCCAAAACAATGTGTGGGGGGAGTAGAATTTAGGTGCCAGTCGCAAAGCAGCCTCCCGTAAGATGTGATGATACTCCCTCTCTTTGCAATTTTTAGCTCAACAGTTAGGGTGTTCACCGGTGAGGGGGAAGATCCAGGTTCAATTCCCCCGTCTGTCCACTGCTGGGCAAAGACGTGCACTTGGGATTCCTGTATTTCCAGAAAGCATCCCAGCCACTGACTGATGTGCTTTAAGTCTGGGTTGCTCTCAGTCTCTCCTTTCAAAGTTGTTCTACGGTGGATAACTAATTAAATAACCATTGGAACAGAGACATGAAGTTGAGCATGTCAGTGCCCCAAACCACTTATCTATAGAGTCATTCTCTCTTTCTGGCCCTGTGATTCTACCCACGTTTTATTCACAATGCAACATCTTCAACAGGGGAGACTGAGGCCATATCTACACTACTAGCTAAATCGGGACTACTGCGATAGAAGAAATGGTGTCGATTGAGCAGGTCTGGGGAAGACATGCTAAGTCGATGGCAGAGGTCAACAGGTGGGTACTCCACCTCCCTCAGAGACTATGTTCCATCATGGATCTTTCTCAGGGCTGGCCTACACGAATGCTGCCGGCTGATCTATGTCACACCACTTCAGTTATGTAACTCTCCGATTGACATAACATGGAGTGGACAATGCTGTAAGTCAGACTAACTCAGTCAACTTGAAGTAGCATAACTTAAATCAATTTACAGCAGTAGCATAGACCAGTCCTGAGAACCGATGCAGGACAGAACATAGCCCAGTTGCAAGGGTACTGTCCGCTAATGTGGGAGACCCACTGTGACGGTGTCCCCAATGAAACTTTATGGGGAGATGCTTATAAATGTATATATGATGTAACTGGAATATGTTTTATGTTGCATGTGCCATGTAACATATCTCTGTAAAAGTTATGATCTACTGAATCTATTCTTGTTTGTATGCATGTATCATCGTTGTAGTTGAAGTTATAAATATTGGTTTTATATTTGCTGGTATTATACATAGCCTTGGTAAGAGCATGGGATCATGTCTGGAGAAAGGTATGCGCCCAATCCACATCTGAGCTTGGCAAAGAATGTCACTGGGCTAGTTTCTGAAATTTGCATGGACATGTGACTTGCCCATGTGATCACAAAACTCCAGGGTAACATGCTATGGAGGGAGTGGGGAGAAAGTTTCTAAAAACCCTGGGAAGACCCCTCCAGTTGGTCTTCAGCTGGCTAAAGAGAGAGGCTCTCCACCCCCCAAGGACATACCTGAAAGAGACTGAACAAAGGACAAAGACAATAGGGGATGTGAGCGATTGCTGGACCCAGGCTAGGAGGGCTGTAGCCTGTAAAAGGAAGTTTGCTGGAACTGGTAAGGTTTTTTAGCTGTGTCCAGTGTGATTAGACATAGACATGCGTGTTTTATTTTATTTTACTGAGTAATTCTCTTTGTTCTGTCTGTCACTACTTGGAATCACTGAAATCCTACTTTCTGTACTTATTAAAATTACTTTTTACTGATTAAGTTACCTGGAGTAGCTGTTAGTACCTGGGGGGGGCAAACAGCTGTGCATATCTTTCTATCTTTGAAATAGAATAACAACTATTTATGAGTTTACCCTGTATAAGCTTTATACAGGGTAAAACGGATTTATTCAGGGTTTGAACCCCATTGGGAGTTGGGCACCTGGGTGTCAAAGGCAAGAGCACTTCCTGAACTGCTTCCAGGAGCCCTACAGCTGTTAGGGGACATGGTTCGGACCTGGGTCTGTGTTTGCATCAGATCAGCGGATCTGGCTCAAAACAGACAGGATTCTGGAGTCCCAAGCTGGAAAAGGCAGGGAAGCATGGGCATAAATAGCCTTGGCACACCAGGTGGCAGCTCCAAGAGGGTTTCTGTGATACCAACCCATCACACCCACTTTCAAATGGCTTCTCCCCATCAGACAGAGGGGGGGTTGACCTGGATCTTCCACAGCCCACGGGAGTGATCTAATCACTCGTTTAAAGTCTACAAGGGAAGGAGCACCATTACCGCCTCTTCCATTCCCATTAATTTTGTCAGTCTGGCCCCACATTATCTTTGCTTTTACATCAACAAGTATCCAGGAAGGAAAGGAACTGTTACATTACTGGTCAAGCTCAATATTTCCTTCCACCACACGGGAAATTTTTGTCAATGTTTTCAATTTGCCAAACATTTAGGGAATTTTCAGATTGGGTTCAGATTGAACAGAATTTGTTTTTCAATGTTTGTAACCACCCATGAACTCAAAAATCAGCTATTGGCCCAGCTCTATCCCTTTCTCACTCACCGTAACCCGAGGTATACAATTCCCAGAATCCCTATTCTTCAGAGTCCATAATACTTTCCAATAGAACAAAGAGTAAAAACTCAGAGCTAACCTGCTGATGTGGTATAAACATCTAGTATCTGATATGACTTTTTTTTCTGATTTATTTATATTTTGGAAGAAAATAAATCCTCACTCTCAGGTTGGAATGCAACAAAATCAGAGACAGCTTTATTTAAAGCAATGGCCAGGGAAGAAATACGGCTGACAGAGAGCATCTCTGCCTCAGTTTCCTCAAAGTACAATTCATAAGCCACAAATATTTATACTCTTTTCATGGAATGCATTAATTAAAAACATCTACAATTATTCATGTTATGTCCTGCCCATTCCAAAATTTGCATTCACTTCTACCAGAGGTTCAAAAGATTTCTGACTTACAGGGTCAAATCCATGTGTTACACAATATATATCAGATTGAAAAACATGCTTTTCATACCAGAGAGGTTCTGTTGAATCTCCAAGGCTGCACGTAATTCTTTTACAATCTTTCCAGTAAAATGAGTGCCACGGTCACTGTTGATACAAACAGGTACACCAAACCTTGGTATAAAGTCTTTGAGCAAAATTTTCACAACAGACTTGGCATCTGCCCTCCTGCAAGGGAAGGCTTCGATCCAGCTTGAAAAAAACATCAACTAACACTAATACATATTCATAATTACAACATTTAGACATTTTAATAAAATCAATCTGAATATTTACAAATGGACCCCACGGAGGTGGGTGTGCAACTTTTCTGGTTTTGACAGCTTTACCAACATTGTGTTGTTGAC
This sequence comes from Chelydra serpentina, assembly GCA_037349315.1. Lineage (NCBI taxonomy): Eukaryota > Metazoa > Chordata > Testudines > Chelydridae > Chelydra > Chelydra serpentina. The sequence continues at coordinate 1,319,845 of JBAIAC010000151.1, forward strand.
AAATTGCACATCGTTGGCAGTAATGCTGGGCCAGAGAAGGAAAACCCAGTGCATACCAATCACGTCCAACTGCAACAAGCATTCCCCCCTTGCCCACATGCACCACTCCGTAGTGCACACAGGAAAGGTAGGGCAAAAACATCTTTGAGGCAACCGGGCATCCATCCCGGAAGCGCCAAACATGGTCAGGGCACAAGGTGCACCCAGCAACACTCCAAGAATGCTTTTCGGTCTCTGGCGCCAACTCCTGGGTCTTAGCAAGGTCGTCAAGGGAAGCCAGTTGAGGTTGCTTTTTCAAAACAAAAACATTTATAGACTGAGGTGTAGAACAAGTCACATCCTTGGTGGTTAAATCAGCCAAAGCATTTCCACGAGTAACTTCATCATGAGGGGTCTGATGAGCAATGCATTTCACAATAGCAATAGCTTTGGGTAACAAAAGGGCATCCAAAAGAGCTGAAACATACTGGCCATTCTTTATAGGAGAACCAGCGGATGTAAGAAAACCTCTATATTTCCGAAGCACACCATAATCATGAGCCACTCCAAAAGCATAACGAAAGTCAGTGTAAATAGTAACAGTTTCATCTTGTGCCAAAATGCAAGCCCTACTCAAGGCTATGAGCTCAGTTACCTGAGCTGAAAAGACAGAGGGAAGGAAAGCGCTTTCAATAAGAGAATAGGAAGAACAGACAGCATAACCAGCAACCAATTTTCCTTCAGAGTTCCGCAAACAGGAACCATCTACAAAATAAATAAGGTTAGGATTCTGCAAAGGCACATCGGTAAGATCTTCCCTAGGGCGGACAAGAAGAGAAGTAATAGATATGCAATCATGAGACTCCCCGTCTTGAGGTCCAGGTAACAGGGAAGCAGGATTCAGAATGGGGCAACAAGCCAAGGTAATATGAGACGAAGACAACAGGACAAGCTCATACTTGGTAAGTCGAGAAGTAGACAACTGCTGCGTCTTTATTTTAACAAAAGCGTTGCTACAGCATGAGGAACAGAAACGGTTAATGGTGAGCCCAAAATGATATTTTCAGATAACTGCACACCTAATGCGGCTGCTGCAACAGCCTTAAGGCAGGGCGGAAAACCAATTGCTACCAGGTCCAACGCAGTGCTATAGTAAGCAAGTGGACGATGTTTATCTCCATGTTTCTGTGTTAACACAGCCAAAGCAAATCCATTCCGCTCATGACAGAAAAGAATAAACGGTTTAGTATAATCAGGAAATCCAAGAGAAGGGGCACTAGAAAGAGCTTGTTTAATAGTTACAAAGGCTTGTTCCACCTCCTGGGACCACAAGAGTGGCTCAGGGGTGTCCGATTTGGTTAACTCTTGAAGTGGTTTCATTATTGTTGCATAACCCAAAATCCACTGTCTGCAATAACCAGTCATCCCAAGAAAGGTTCGCATCTGAGAGACAGTAACAGACTTAGGCAATTTTAGAATGGAGGTAATATGAGAATCTGACAAATGACGAAAGCCAAATGAAATATCATGACCCAAGTAATGCACTCTAGATTGGTACAACTGACGTTTTTTCCCGGGAGCCCTTATGACCCTTTAGAGCAAGAGCAGTTGTCGGAGAAAAACAGAGTTCTCACTCTTTCTTTGGGTGCAGCAAGGCAGATACATTTTATTAACTCAAGCAATTACACATGAGGGAGAGAGTGCACTAGGACACAGGGTTTCCCCCTCCTAGGCAGGTCTCTCAAAGGATAAACAATTAAGGCAAGCATTTATACCCTTTGTTACATACAGTAATGATCAACAACTTGTTTATATTATGTTTTGCCCATTCCTGTATTTTCTCACTTCTGTTCTCAAAACATAGCTATCTCAAGGCTGGGTCACGCTGACTCTACTCTGCTGTCTTTCCACCCGCTTCTGACGTGAGCCCTGCTTCTACAAATCTCGCGTTATTACAGCTAGAGTTAGCCTTACTCTTGCTCATATAGAGGCCTGCATCCAAATTCCCTCTACTGACTTCCACACAGTCAAAAGAACCATAGTATCAGTTTTAAAAGAATCATAAGAAGGAGAAGCAAGCAAAAGATCATCCACATATTGGATAAGTGCAGATTTTCCTGGAAAAACCACATCATCCAGATCCTTCTTCAAGATCTGGGAAAACAGAGAGGTGATTCTGTATACCCTTGGGGTAAGCGAGTCAAAGTGTTTTTCTCCGACACGTCCCTTATAGATAAAGGCAAACAAATATTGGCTCTCAGGGTGAATGGGAATAGAAAAGAAGGCTGAACAAAGATCCACAACAGTAAAATAAGTGGCTGTATAAGAAATACAAGACAAAATAGTTGCCAGATTTGGAACCAGAGGATAACACAACAGCATTAACCGCATGGCGATCTTGAACAAAGCAATTGCAGAGGGGGAGGTTTAGGTTGGATATTAGGAAAAACTTTTTCACTAGTAGGGTGGTGAAGCACTGGAATGGGTTACCTAGGGAGGTGGTGGAATCTCCTTCCTTAGAGGTTTTTAAGGTCAGGCTTGACAAAGCCCTGGCTGGGATGATCTAGTTGGGGTTGGTCCTGCTTTGAGCAGGGGGTTGGACTAGATGACCTCCTGAGGTCCCTTCCAACCCTGAGATTCTATGATTCTATGATTCTATGAATAAGTGTTCTTCCCTGGTTTCTTTAAAGGGAAAATGGGAGTATTACAAGAACTAATAACAGGAACCCACAATACCTTGTTTTAACAAAGAATCTATTACTGGGGCTATGCCCTTCTCTGCATCAGGGCGTAGCGGTTATTGAGGAACCCTAGGTAAAGGTTTAGAAGGGTCAACCAAGATTTTAACTGGTTCTGCAGTTTGAATCTCTCCCACTTCGTTTGCATGCTGAGACCATAGGCAAGCAGGAAATTGTGATAACAAGTTAGCAAGGTCACTGTTAAAAGCTGTGCTCCTTTGTGCTAGCTCCTTAGTTTGGAGGGTTGCCAAGACCAGATTTGTATTCTCATCTGGAACTTCTAAGAATACGCCATCTGGTGTACAATAGATGGTACAACCCAATTTGCATAGAAGATCTCTTCCTAACAGATTGATAGGGGAGTAAGGGCTGAGCAAGAACGCATGTTGGTCCATAAGGGGCCCCACAGAAACACGAAGGGGCTTTGGTGCCATATAATCAGATGGTATTATGGTGCCGTATAATCGGATGGTAATTATGGTGCCGTATAATCGGATGGTAAATGCCCGGCTGAAACGGAGATGGCTCCAAGGTCAGTCCTGCTCCGATACCCCAGTAGAGATTTCAAAAGGTCTCTTACCTCTGAGTTGGCGCCTTGGGGTTCAAGGGTAGGACTGTCTGCAGCAGCTGCCTCCATTTCAACCGGGCGTTACCATTCGATTATACAGCACCATAATTGTGGAAGAAAATAAATCCTCGCTCTCAGGTTGGAATGCAACAAAATCAGAGACAAAGGGTCCTGTGGCACCTTATAGACTTACAGAGGTATTTGTCGCTTCTTCAGATCCAGACTAACACTGCTACCCCTCTGGTACTTGAGAACAAAATCAGAGACAGCTTTCAGTTTTCAGTAGAGAAAACTGAAGCTTTCCATATTATTTTGCATTCAGTTCAGTGCAGATTCTCACAGAGGACATACACACACCATGCTCTCTTAGGGAAATATTACCCTTGTTCTTACCTGTTTTGTTTCTCCCTTAACATAAAATAAAGGCCATTGTGATGGAATTCACCTTTCTCCTCCACATGCATGGATGCAAAAGAGGCGACAATCTCGACAATAACCCCACAGAGGACATAAAGGGCTGCAGAGGATCAGGAGGGTGTGCAAAAATCCCTTTGGTTCAGCCATAGAAATCACAGACTTCATACTTGGAACTGAATAACAAAATTAAACGCACTACAAAGCACTGGGAAATAGATAAGATGCCCCCTTCTTCTTTCACAATAAAAAAATAGCTCTATCCTTTCGAAGCACATCACATATATTCACACATGTGAAACAGGTGCCTCCTGGAATTTTGATCGGGTAATAGCCTAATAAAGCCCTGATCTTAGTTGAGGCCCTGCAGGCCTTGTTGCAATGCAAACAAATTAATATAATAACAATATAACAATGAACAATACTCCCACGGGCTATGTGAAATTATATTGCAATAAGATGGGAATAGAATTAACCTTTTCCACTCCCCATCACTAAACCAGTACTGACTTAAACAGATTCAAAAATTGGTTAGGAGTTTATTCATTACTCTCCATAAGGCATCCTTCACCTCTGTGTTCCTCAGGCTGTAGATGAGGGGGTTCGACATGGGGATCACCAGAGTGTAAAACACCGAAGCCACTTTGTCTGTGTCCATGGAATAGCTGGAGATGGGACGTAAATACATGAAGAGTTGGATGCCATAAAACAGGACCACCGCGGTCAAGTGGAAAGTGCAGGTGGAGAAGGCTTTGCGCCGGCCCTCGGCGGAGCGGATCTGCAGGACGGTGGAGATGATATAGACATAGGAGAGGAGGACAGTCACAAAGCTGATCACTGTAACGCAGCCTGTGAAAGCAATCATCACAATCTCATTGATACGGGTGTCGGAACAGGAGAGTGCCAACAGTGGGGGGATGTCACAGAAGAAATGATTGATGATGTGGGATCGGGAGAATGACAGCTGGAATGTAAAACACGTGTGTATCATTGAATCCACCAACGCCACAGCGTACACCCCAGCCACCAGCTGTTTACAAAGCTTCCTGGACATAGTGACCGTATAGAGTAGCGGGTTACAAATAGCCACATAACGGTCATACGCCATCACAGCCAACAAGAGGCAACCAACATCTGTAAAAACGATAGAGAGATACATTTGCACAGCACAGTCAGTGTAAGAAATGCTTTTCCTTTTGGATAAGAAATTCAGCAGCATCTTAGGGGAAATTATTGAGGAAAAGCAGAGGTCACAGAAAGACAAATTTCTGAGGAAAAAGTACATGGGCATGTGGAGTCGGGGATCAATCGTGATTAACAAGATCATCCCCCCATTCCCCACCAGGGTGATACCATAAATCAGTAGGAACACCCCAAATAGGGGAACCTGCAGCTCCGGACGATTTGTCAATCCTGAGAGAATGAACTCAGTCACCTCTGAGTGATTTCCCTTTTCCATCTCCTCTGAACAGAGATCAGGCAGCTACAGAGATGTGGGGAGGTGGATGGTGCGGAAAACCTGTCCCTTCTCTGTAATGAAGTAAGTGAAGATAAACGGAGATCAGTTTCTTATTGGACATCAGTACCCGCTCAGGGACGGGCTTAGTCCACAGAGCCAGATGTTCACAGCTGGTCCTTCCAGGTGTTCGATAAAATGCACACGCTGTGCAAATACAATGACACGCAGGTTAATCATGCCCCCCCACAAACACTCCTGTTCACTAATCCGAACAGAAAACAGTGACTTATGACTGCTGTGAGAGAATAAGTCTGAAGAGATTATTCCTTAGCTAAAGAAGGGGTGAGAGTAAAGGAGTGTCAATCATTCTAGACTCTTTGGGCAGGGGGAGCTCTGTGGCTTGGCATGTCAGTTTGGGGTAAAGTTGCTTACTGTGCTAATTAATAAACTTAATGGCATTCAGTTAAGCCTGTATGAAAACCCAGAGACATATTGGAAAGCCCTGGCTTCAGTGACTATGTACTTTCAAGCAAGGAGGTCGCTCCTTTAGCTGAAGGGGTAGGAGTTGGGGATGAGGCATTAAGTGCTGGAGATCTTGAATTCAATACCTGCTGATCACCATAGTGTCTGCGTGTGTGAGTGACTGTAATTCAGGACAATAGCACATACCCGCTCAGAAGAGAGAGGTGGATTTCGTGGCATTTCCCCATCGATAGAAATGGCCAGTTTGGAGCATTCGGGAAATTTTATACTGGGATGCGTGATCTGTGGAACATGATTTCTGAAGCAACTGGGAATACCTGAGCTCAGAGCCCCATAACACCTAATTAATGTGTTCAGTGAACCAAAACCACCTTTGTGTAATTGGTGCCCTGGGGATTAATTTGACCTACGCTTTCTTACTGTGTTATTAAATGATGCAATTCCTAGCAGAGTTACAGAGTATGAGGTTAGGGGTATATTTCATACTGCTGTTTTCATTGCAAGTCAGGTACTGTGTAGAACTGATCCACAAAGGATGGTTTTTTTTGTGGAGACCAAAATCTTGTTGTTAAAAACTTCCAACTCGGAAATACCATTGGGGTGCCTCAGATATCACACACCACCAATGTCTTCCATGGGCCAGGCTCCCAAGCTGGATTACACCCCACACTTTGCATGATGGTCTCTCCTCTGGCTGAACTGCCCTGGAACTTCACCAGAGTCCCACTGCCCTGGTTTAAGCAGGAGGGGAATTTGGTATCCATACGGAAGGCTGAAAATTTCCGGGGAAAAGATAATTTCATGGAAAAGCAGTTGAATGAAAAATCCAATTTCCCATTAAAAACACTTCTTATGAAAAATGTTCAACAAAATTGGAATCAAAGGAACAGATAGTTAGATACAGGTGAAATGTACTAATTGTTTGCAGCTGTAACTGATATGGCCTCAGTCAATCCTGGTTTCAGAATCACCTCATTGTCCTGGCCCCAATAGGTGAAATGTAAAACCTGTAAGATATGTAAGCGTACTCCAGATATTCAAGCTATTTTTAGCTTGCCAGTCACCATGGTATCCTATGTCCTTCCCTTGCTAGGTTACTCCCCAAAGTAGGAAAGATAGGTTCACTCATTTTGCCTGATGGAGACCACACGAAGACCAGAGGAGCTCAGGAGGAGACCACAGTATGCTACGGACTTCTGCAGTTCACAAAACTATCCCTCTTGCATGCATATTATCTGCCACAGGGCTCAGCTCTGAGATGCTAAACAAATCAATGAGTCAACTAGAAATAGTCATGCTCTCATCGCAAATATTAATACATTTTTGATAATGTACGTGAAGTTATAAGATGACACTGTATCATGTTATTAATACATATTCCAAACTGAGGCTGGCAAATTGGTCTGTCTTAAAGAGTAACCAGCGTCATCAAGCAGGAAGGGAAACAAAGGAAGCCCAAAAAGGTGAGGAAAAAGCAGCAGGGAACATCCTTCTAGATAGACATTTTGTCTTCTGGTAACCAGGTGGAAATGTTTTTCAAAGCGGGGATAGGACTATAAAAAGAAGGGGCAGACACCCCAAGGCACAACTCTCACTCTCTCTCTCTCTCTCTGTGCATCGTAAAGGATAAGGGAAGCAGCCATTGGACTGGGGGAGGGTCCTATCCTAAGATGTTTGGTTTGTAAAGCTGCTGAAAGGATGTGGTGAGGAAACTTTTGCTTTCAATTTTATACCATCTGTTAACTTAGGCACAAGTTGCATTCTAGCTTTATTTTTTTTGTAACCATGTCTGATTTTTATACATCCTTATTTGCACTCACTTAAAATGTACCTTTGCAGTCAATAAATTTTGCTTTATTGTTTTATCTAATCCAGTGTGTTTGAATAGAACTGTCTGAGAAACTAAGTTGCGTGGATATTAGTGCTGTTAAAGAAAAAGTGGACAATCTAACTTGCATTGTCCAGGAGAGGACTGGGCAGCACAGGATGGGCATTTCTGGAGGGAAATCAAAGGCTGGGGAGTGTGTTGGGGTCCCCCTGCAGTATAACTAAGAGTGGTGAGAGCCTGAGTGTAACCCAACTGTTCCTGGCCAGGCTGCAGTTGCGTAACACATGCTCAGGGTCTGATTAGACCGTTATTTGTGAGTGGCCCAGGTGGAAGCCACTTCAGCGAGGAAATGCAAGGTTGCAGGCAGGTGTGACACAGCTGCTGCTGAGAATGGTAGAAACCTGGTATGTCTAAATCCACCAACCTAGAAAATATCCCGGTAACACCAAAGGGGTGGTGCTGACTGACAGAAGAGTCTGACTGACATAAAGGGTGAGGTCACCACAGGGATTGGCCCTGCACTGATCCATGGTGGCAGATGCTCAAGGACATCGTGGTCATCACTTTTTCCTGAGGAGACCCATGGCAGGCCCAGTGATGACTCTTCCCTTCTTCACTATAGTAGCAGAAATTATCGGTTTGCAGGCTTCTCTGGGATTATCAATGCTCCAGGGCATGTTGGTTCCCCCTTCTCGTAAGTGGTGCCAACCTGTGAGGCATTGCCGGTGTGATTGTTCAATATCTTCATCAACGACCTGGAGGATGGTGTGGACTGCACCCTTAGCAAGTTTGCAGATGACACTAAACTGGGAGGAGTGGTTGATACGCTGGAGGGTAGGGATAGGATACAGAGGGACCTAGACAAATTAGAGGATTGGGCCAAAATAAATCTGATGAGGTTCAACAAGGACAAGTGCAGAGTCCTGCACTTAGGATGGAAGAATCCCATGCACTGCTACAGACTAGGGACCGAATGGCTGGGCAGCAGTTCTGCAGAAAAGGACCTAGGGGTTACAGTGGATGAAAAGCTGAATATGAGTCAACAGTGTGCCCTTGTTGCCAAGAAGGCTAACGGCATTTTGGGCTGTTTAAGTAGGGGCATTTCCAGGAGATCGAGGGACGTGATTATTCCCCTCTATTCGGCACTGGTGAGGCCTCATTTGGAGTACTGTGTCCAGTTTTGGGCCCCACACTACAAAAAGGATGTGGATAAATTGGAAAGAGTCCAACGGAGGGCAACAAAAATGATTAGGGGGCTGGAGCACATGACTTATGAGGAGAGGCTGAGGGAACTGGGATTGTTTAGCCTGCAGAAGAGAAGAGTGAGGGGGGATTTGATAGATGCTTTCAACTACCTAAAAGGGGGTTCCAAAGAGGATGGATCTAGACTGTTCTCAGTGGTAGAAGATGACAGAACAAGGAGTAATGGTCTCAAGTTGCAGAGGGGGAGGTTTAGGTTGGATATTAGGAAAAACTTTTTCACTAGTAGGGTGGTGAAGCACTGGAATGGGTTACCTAGGGAGGTGGTGGAATCTCCTTCCTTAGAGGTTTTTAAGGTCAGGCTTGACAAAGCCCTGGCTGGGATGATCTAGTTGGGGTTGGTCCTGCTTTGAGCAGGGGGTTGGACTAGATGACCTCCTCAGGTCCCTTCCAACCCTGAGATTCTATGATTCTATGATTGTATTAGGAGGAAAAATTGATGATACAAATCAGCTCTATTCTTTGGTATAATTCCTGGGGGAGGGGTTACAAAGAACGTACGCAAAGTCCTGCTTCCCTGAACACCAGTAGAAACAACCAACAGCCAGCAATCTCCTTATTCAGAAACTCTCAATTCTCTCACTCCAGGTCTGTGCCCAGGAAACACTTTGCCCCTGTTTCCTCTAGGAGACATGCTAATAACTCTTCCTCCTTGCTTCTCTGCCTCCTGTGACCAGGAGATGGCTGGGACAGTCCTCACCGAAAATGCCAAGGTCAGAGCATACTGCAAAAAGTACGCTATTCCCCAAACTGGTGGTTAAGACTGAAGATCTCTGAAGCATCTCTGCAGACACTGCAACAGAGTATCACTGAGCTCCCTTCCTCCCTCCCTCCTGTCATGTGATGTGCTGAAATTACCTCTGATCCTGTTTTCCTGCTAGCCTGGACATCCAGAATCCTGTGTTGTTGAGCCAGACACGCTAGCCTGCTGCAACACAGACACGGGGTCTGGGCCACACCCCGAAAACTGCAAATCTAGACTGAAACCAGCTTAGCAGGACACCTGTCTCCAGCACACAGACACCCAGCTCCCAATGGGATCTAACCCCCAGGTAAATCCGTTTCACTCTGTATAAAGCTTATACAGGGTAACATGATAAATATTTGCCCTCTATATCACTGCAAGAGAAAGATGCACAACTCTTTGTCCCCCCCCCCCCCCCCGCCGAGGTAACAATTATTTACTCTGAGTTTATCAATAAACAAAAGGGATTTTATTAAGTGTAAAAGTAGGATGTAAATGCTTTTAAGTAGAAACAGACAGAACAAAAAAGTCACTAAGCAAAATAAAACAAAACACTTAATACACTCAGAAATCAGTTACAGATGTTAACTTCTCACCCCAGTTGTTACTTCTGTTAAAAATCTTCTCAGGTCAGATGCCTTTTCTGACCCGGTTTCAGCCTGTTCTCACCCACCCCTGTGATTACAGTCCTTTTGTTTTCAGGTGCTTTCTGGTATCTCTGTGGGGTGGGGAGGCCGTCTCTTAAGCGAGCTGAAGACACTCATTGTTTGCTTCCCCACTTTATATACAACTTCCATAAGGTGGGAAACCTTTGTTTGGAATTCCACCCCCCTCTGGAAAAGTACCAGCTTCAATATGGATTTCAGTATCAGGTGACATGGTCACACATCACTGTCAGACCCCAGTATCAATTCTTCCGCGTTTGGCCCATACGTACACAGGAAGTCTTGCAGGTAAACAGACATTCACAGTTCATTGATTCTGAAGCACCTTTAATGGCTTCCACTTAATACGTCTACATCAATTATACAAATTTATATCTTATTCTCCTAACTCCAGACATAGAAATAATCTATGTAAACAAATAGGATGAACACACTCAGTAGATTATAAGATTTATAATGGTATGTTTCATGGGGCACTTAGCATAAAGCATATTCCAGGTATGTCATATTCATAAGGATATTTTCATGAAGCTTATGGAGTGCAATGCCACACACATCTTTGCACAGCACTGGACAGAAGATGGAATTTGAACCTGGATCTCCCACCTCACAGGTGAACACCCCAACAATTCGGCTAAAAATTACAATGGAAAGGACCACGACCGCCTCCTACGTTGGCTGCGTTGTGACCAGACGTAAATCCTCCCTCTGTACACACACATTGTGTTGGGACAAAGCTATTAGGAGTATTTGTAACACATTTGTGAATAGTTTCAGGTTAATCCAAATGGTATAATTTTAGAAAAAATTATTAGTCCAGAAGAAATTGACCGATTTCTAGACACCTTTGTGTCCCAACGCTGGGTAATTTCTTAAAGACTCATTTGCAGAGGTAACCAACATATGAAGTGGAATACATACACCTCAGTTTTGTATCATATTAAAATGACCTCAAAGGAAAGACAGCAATCCAGACTAGCTGATTCTCCGGCCCTCTGTGTTGCATTTCCACGAGGAAAGACATGGCAACATTAATGGCATGTGGTGTGCACACCTGTGGTCCTGGGAGCAAAGATGTTCCAGAAAGCAAATCTCAAAGTCATCAAAGCCAAATTGAACCTCTGCCGCCCAAGGAAGCAGCTACAGAGGTATTAAGGGGAGTGTTGGTGTCATTAGCAAACAGTGAAAGATTCGACCCTAAGTTTGATTTTAGGGTTCTCAGCAGGTACTGCTTCCGTCCTCAACTCATTGTAAGTGAAGGGAGGAAAAACAATGAGGTACCACCAACTCATGGGCAAACAAGTCAGTTTCTGAGCACTGCAGCCTTTAATTGAAATGATATTCATGGGAGGAGGAGGAAGTAATTATGCCGAGAGTAAAAATTTCTGAATATATTAACCTATCAAAAGAAGGAAAAAGCTTTACGAGGGTGGGAGAAGAGTGATAGAAAAGGAGAGGAAAATAGCTTGAACAGGAAGGAGGGAAATTCCCCCATCGATTCAGGGAATGTCGATACTAAAGCCATTACACTGACTCAGCTATGGAGTACAGCAGCGCCTTAGTGTAGATGCTTTCCACACTGACGGAAGGGTTTTTCCTTCAATGTAGTTAATCCACACCCCCGGGAGGCAGAAGCACAGGGTGTGAAATTCCTCCCCTCTCCCCCACGACGGAGCTCTGTTGATCTATTTTATAATCATAAACCAGGCCACAGAGAAACTACCGATGGAAAAGACCAGTTGGGAAATCTAGTCCTATCTCCCTGCCAGGGCAGCAGAATCCCCTTCGGTTCTTTTATTCGGGCTAGCTGGAAATATTCCAGTTGTCCCAGTTTCCCAGTAGAGATTATTCTGCATTCTGATCGAGCTCGGTGTCAGGTTGTGTGTGTGTCGTGGGCACTCTGTCTATGTGTGTGATTGTTTAGTGTGCAGTGGGCACTGTGTGTGTTGTGTGCAGTGGTCACTCTGTGTGTGTGACCATTTGGTGTGCAATGGACACTCTGCGTGTTAATGTGGTGGGGGGTACAGTGGAGCTGAATATCAAGTGTAGGCAGGTGTTTGTCCCTTGTCCTGCCCAGTGCTCAGGCTGGTGTCCCCCCTCCTCCCAGCGCAGGGCTCCGCGTGAGCTCATAGAATCACAGGACTGGAAGGGACCTCGAGATCTCATCTATTCCACTCCCCTGCACTCATGGCAGGACTAAGGATTATCTAGACCATTCCTGACAGGTGTTTGTCTAACCTGCTCTTAAAAATCTCCAGTGGTGGAGATTCCACAGCCTTTCTGGGCAAGTTATTCCAGTGCTTCCCCTCATCACTGTTGAGATGTTTTTCCGAATATCCAACCTAAGCCGCCCTTGCTGCAATTGAAGTGCATCGGTTCTTGTTTGATCCTCTCCCCATTCCCCTGTGCGCGCACACACCCACCTGTGCGCACACACACACCCCCATTTTTTTGCAATTTTGTTCCTCAACTCGGTGTGATGGGTTGGGTCACAGAAACCCCTTTGGAACAGCCACCCGATGTCCTGGACGTGAAGTTGAAGATCTCACCTTCTAGATGGATGCCCCTAGCCACCAGCTTATAAAATCATTCTCTCTTGCTGGACCTGTGAGTCTTCCTCAGGTTTTGTCCACTGATCTCAGTTGGGGCCTGCAGACCTTCTTGGAATACAAACTCATTAATAATAATAACAATATAATAATGAACAATACTGCCACGGGCTCTGTGAAATTACATTGCAATAGGCTGGGAATTGAATTCACCTGTTTCCACTCCCCATCACTAAACCAGTAATGAGTTAAACAGATTCACAATTTGGCTAACAGTTTATTCATAGCTTTCCTCAGGGCGTCCTTCACCTCCGTGTTCCTCAGGCTGTAGATGAGGGGGTTCAACATGGGGATCACCAGCATGTAAAACACTGAGGCCACTTTGTCTGTGTTCATGGAATAGCTGGAGGTGGGACGTAAATACATGAAGAGGAGGTTGCCATAATACAGCACCACAGCCGTTAAGTGGAAAGAGCAGGTGGAGAAGGCTTTGCGCCGGCCCTCGGCGGAGCGGATCTGCAGGATGGTGGAGATGATATAGACATAGGAGAGGAGGACAGTCACAAAGCTGCTCACTGTAATGCAGCACGTGAAAGCAAACAGCACAATCTCATTGATGTGGGTGTCAGAACAGGAGAGCACCAGCAGTGGGGGGATGTCACAGAAGAAATGATTGATGATGTTGGAGCTGCAGAATGACAGCCGGAATGTAAAACACGTGTTTATCATTGAATCCACCAACCCCACAGCGTACACCCCAGCCACCAGCTGTTTACAACGCTGCCTGGACATGGTGACCATATAGAGCAGCGGGTTACAGATGGCAACATAACGGTCATACGCCATCACAGCCAGCAAGAGGGATGCAACACCTGCAAAAGCCATAGAGAGATACATTTGCAGAGCGCAGGCAGTGTAAGAAATGCTTTTCCTGTCAGCTAAGAAATTCAGCAGCATCTTCGGGGAAACTATCGAGGAATAGCAGAGGTCACAGAAAGACAAATTTCTGATGAAAAAGTACATGGGGGTGTGGAGTCGGGGATCAATCGTGATTAACAAGATCATCCCCACATTCCCCACCACTGAGATACTATAAATTAGTAGGAACACCCCAAACAGGGGAACCTGCAACTCCGGACGATCAGTCAGTCCTAAGAAAGTGAACTCAGTCATCTCTGAGTAATTTCCCTTTTCCATCTCCTCTGAACAGAGATCAGGCAGCTACTCAGCTGTGGGCAGGTGAATGGTGCGGAAAACCTGTCCCTTCTCTGTAATGAAGTAAGTGAAGATAAATGGAGATCAGTTTCTTAATGCACATCACTACCCACTCAGGGAAGGGCTTAGTCCACAAAGCCAGATGTTCACAGCTGGTCTTTCCAGGTGTTCGATAAGATGCACACACTGTACAATACAATGAGCACAGGTTAATCATGCCCCCGACACAAACACTCCTGTTCACTAATCGGATCAGTAAACAGTGACTTGTGACTCTGCTGTGAGAGAATAAGTCTGAAGAGATTATTCCTTAGCTAAAGAAGGGGTGAGAGAAAAGGAGTGTCAATCTTTCTATCCTCTTTGGGCAAGGGGAGATCTGTGGCTTGGCATGTCGGTTTGGGGTAAAGTTGCTTCCTCAGCTAATTAAGCTTTTTGGCATTTACTTTAGCCTGTATGAAAACCCAGAGACATAATGGAAAGCACTGGCTTCGGTGACTGTGTAATTGCCTATTTTTTCCAAGCACAGAGATCCTTCCTTTAGCTGAAGGGGTAGAAGTTGGGGCTGAGGCTTTTAGTGCTGGGGGTCTGAATTCAATACCTGCTGATCACCACGGTGTCTGCGTGTGTGTGTGTGTGTGATGCTGGAGAATCGCACGTACCTGCTGAGAAGAGAGAGAGATGTTGACAGAAACTGAAGTTTGGAGCATTCGGAAAGTTTTATACTGAGATGTGTGATCTATGATTCCTGAAGCAACTGGGAATACCTGAGCTCAAAGCCCCATCACACCTAATTAGTGTGTTCAGTGAACCAAAGCCAGCTTGGTGTAATTGGTAACCTGGGGATTAATTTGACCCTTTCTTTCTTACTGTGCTATTAAATGATGCAATTTCTACAAGTGTTACAGAGTATGAGGTTAGGGGTATATTTCATCCTGCTGTTTTCAGTGCAAGCTGGCTACTGTTTAGAGGTGATCTACAAAGTGGGGTTATTTGTGGAAACCAGCATTTTTTTCCTAAACACTTAATATTTCGACGCAGAAATACCACAGTGGTACATCAGATAGCACACACCACCAATCTCTTCCATGGGCCAGGCTCCCAGGCTGGACTACATCCCCCACGATGCATCATTGTCTCTCCTCCTGCTGAACTGCCCTGGAACATCGCCAGAGTCCCACCGCCATGGTTTATGGAGATGGGGAGTTTGTTATGGTGATGGAAATCTTATAATTTCCAGGGAAAACATAATTTAATGGAAAAACAATAGTTGATTGGAAAATCCCATTTCCCATGAGAAAAACTTCCCAAGAAAAATTTTCAGCCAGCCTTAGCAACAAATTTGGGATCAATGGAACAGAAAATTAGATACAGGTGAAACACACTTATTGTTTGCAGGTGTAGCTGATATCTTCTCACTTATTCCTGGTTTCAGAATCACCTCATTGTCCTGGCCCCAATAGGTGGAATGTTAAACCTTTAAGACATGTAAGCGTATCCTAGATTAGCTGGATATTTATAGCATGCCAATCACCATGTTATCCTTTGTCCTTCCCTTGCTAGGTTATTTCCCAAAGTAGGAAGGATAGGTTCATTCATTTTGCCTGATGGAGACCACATGAAGACCAGAGGAGATCAGGAGGACACCACAGCATGCTACGGACGTCTGCAGTTTACATATTATCTGCACACACAGCTCAGCTTTAAGATGCTAAATAAATCTATGAGTGAATTAGAAATAGTCACGCTCTCATCGCAAATATTAATACAATTTCATTTGAGAATGTCTGTGAAGTTATAAGGTGACACTGTATCATGTTATTAATATATGTTCCAAAATGAGGCTAGCAAACTGGTCTGACTTAAACAAAGAAATGTGTGCTCTGCTTAATTTTCTATCTAAACAGTAACCAGAGTCGTCATGCAGGAAGGGAAACAAAGGAAGCCCAAAAAGGTGAGGAAAAAGCAGCAGGGAACATCCTTCTACATAGACATTTTGTCTTCTGGTAACCAGGTGAAAATGTTTCCCAAAGGAGGGATAGGACTATAAAAAGAAGGGGCAGTTATCCGTAGGCACCGCTCTCTCTCTCTCTCTCTCTCTGTCCGTTTATTCACTGCATCTGAAGGGATAAAGGAAGCAGCACATGGACTGGAGGATAGGTCCTGACCTAAGACATTTGGTCACTAAGACTGCTGAAAGCATGTGGTGAGAAAACTTTAAGGAAACTTTGAATTTCACATCATTTGTTAACTTAGGTACAAATTGTATTCTAGCTTTATTTTTCTTTTAACCATTGATAACTTCAATGCCTCCTTATTTGCACTCAATTAAAATCTATCTTTGTAGTCAATAATTCTTTTATCTAATCCAGTGTGTTTGAATAGAAGCGTCTGAGAAACTAAGCTGCATGGATATTAGTGCTGTTAGAGAAGAAATGGACAGTGTAACTTGTATTGTCCAGGAGAGGACTGGGCAGCACAGGACGGACATTTCTGGAGACAAATTGAAAATTGGGGAGTGTTGGGGTCACCCTGCAGTATAACCAAGGGTGGTGAGAGCCCGAGTGTAACCCAACTGTTCCTGGCCAGGCTGCAGTTACACACACATGCTCAGGGTGTGATATCCATGCTAGATGGTGGTTTGTGAGTGGCCCAGGTGGAACACACTTCAGCAAGGCACTGCAAGGTTGCAGGATGGTGTGACACAGCTGCTGATGAGTCAGGTATAACCCTGGTATGTCACAGCCACCAACCTAGAAAATATCCCAGTAACACCAAAGGTGTGGTGCTGACTGACAGTCGTGTTCGAATGACATAAAGGGTGAGGTCACCAAAGTGATGGGCTCCTGCACTGATCCATGGCTGAAAATACGGAAGGACATCGTGGTCATCACCTCCCCCAAGGAGATCCATGGCAGGCCCAGTGATGACTCTTCTCTTCTTCACTATGGTAGCATAAATTATCCCCCCACGTGTGTGCAGGCTTGGTTGGGGTTATCAGTGCTCCAGGGCAGGTAGGTCCCCCTTCTCGGAAGTGGTGCCAACCTGTGAGGCATTGTCAGTGTGATTGTATTAGGAGGAAAAATTGATGATACAAATCAGCTCTATTCTTTCATATAATCCATGGGGGAGTTGTTACAAAGAATGTACTCAAAGTCCTGCTTCCGTGCACACCAGTAGAAACAACCAACAGCCAGAAATCTCTGTATTCAGAAACTCCCAGGTCTGTCACTCCAGGTTGGTGCCCAGGAAACACTATGGCCTTACTTCCTCTAGGAGTCACATGCATAAACTCCTCCACCTGGCTTCTCTGCCTCCTGTGACCTGGAGGTGCCTGGGGGAGTCCTCATTGAAAATGCCAAGGGCAGGGCAGGCTGCAAAAAGGAGGATATTCCCCAAACTTGTGGTTACCAGAGTGTGACATTGCACCACATCATTCTTTATAGAAATAAGCTCATGGCTGCGAATATGACATCACCAGAATATGTTTTATGCTAGATAGGCCATGTAACAGATCTCTGCAAAGGTTATGATCTACTGGATGTATTCGTCCTATTTGTATGAATGTATCATTTTTTTACCCAAAGTTATGAATATTGGCTAGGTTCTTGTTTGATTTTAAGTAGCCTCAGTGAAGTATTTGGTCAGCTTCCAGGGAAAAGACTTTTCTCAGTAAGTGCCCAATCGAGAAACACTTAATCTAACAATTAACAATTAAGAGACACCAATCCACATCTGAGCTTTCCTGGGAATGTGGCTTGGCTGGTAAGGAACACAATTGTGCAGGGACATATGACTTGCTCATTTGACTCTAAAACTCCATTTTCTAACTGGATTCTGCACAGGGAGTGTGGAGGGTGTTCACCCAGAGGAGAAAGTCTCTAAAAATCCCTCGGAGACCCCTTCATTTTGTCTTCATCTTGCTCAAGAGATAGCCTCTCCACTCTCAAGCATACCTGAAAGAAACTGGAACAGAGGACAGTAATTACAGGGGGTGTGAGTGATTACTGGACCCAGACTAGGGGGAGTCTAGTCTGTAAAAGGAAGCGTAATGGAACACCAATGATGGTGAGGTTTTTATCTGTGTTCAGTTTCATTACTGTATTAGAGAGAGATCTGCGTGTTTTATTTTATTTTACTTGCTAATTCACCTTCTTCTGTCTGTTACTACTTGGAACCACTTAAATCCTACTTTGTATACTTAATAAAATCACTTTTTACTTATTAATTAACCCGGAGTATGTATTAGTACCTGGGCAGCGGGGGCAAAGAGCTGTGCATATCTCTCTAACAGTTTTAAAGAGGGCGAGAAGCTTTATACAGGGTAAAACAGATTTATTCAGGGTTTGGACCCCATTGGGAGTTGAGCATCTGAGTGTTATTGACAGAAACATTTCTTAAGCTGCTTCCAGATAAGCCTACAGCTGTTAGGGGACGTGGTTCAGACCTGGGTCTGGGTTTGCAGCAGGCCAGTGTGTCTGGCTTTAACCAGGCAGGGCTCTGGAGTCCCAAGCTGCCAGGGCAAGGAAGCAGGGGCAGAAGTAGTCTGGCACATCAGTTGGCAGCTCCCAAGGGGGTTTCTGTGATCCAACCTGTCACAGGTGGGTGCTCAGCGCTCTCTGAAAGTCCAGTCCTTTTGACGTGCTTCAAGCTAGGCACCCAAAACCACTATTCGCTTTTGAAAAGCTTGACTCCAGTGACCAGCTTCACTCTTCTAGCTTCGTCCCCCATCTCAGACCCAAACCCACCAAGGGAGCGAGTGCTAATGGGCATCACACTCATATTATCATTCTTTAAACATCACTGTTTTCCCCCACTCAGCCGTGTGAAAGCTAGATCCCTCGCTGCTCTGTGTCAGCCTGACTCTACTGATGCCAGGGGACAGGGTGTAAATAAGAAATGTTCTATTCAAGTTCATTGTCCGGATCTGACGCAAGGATCACCCGTGCGCAGCCTCCTTTGCTGGTGTAACCGACGTCGCTCATTTGGAGCTTCTGGGTGGTGTAAATTGGAGTGGTCCCATTGAAGTCAACAGGCCAGAGCCACACCGGGTGTGACTCCTGTTCCGACTGGCACCCGCAGAGGATCTGACTTAAGGATCATCAATGCACAGACTCCTTTGGTTAACTTCTATGTAATGTCCGTACGAATCACCAAAATCTCACCAATTATGGGTTTGGTATTTGGGCAGCTTTAGGCCAGGTGTACACTAGAAACCTTTTGCCAGTATAGCGATGTGGGTTAGGCGTGTGATTTTTTTTTAACAACATTTCTACGCCAGCAAAAGCCATAGGGCTTGTCTACACTTGGAATGTTCCAGTGGCACCTCTGTAGTGCTTCAGTGTAGAGAGTGTAGATGCTGACGGGAGGTGTTCTCTTGTCGGCAGAGGTAATCCACCTCCTTGAGAGGTGGTAGCTAGTGCTGTCTGCTTGGGGACTTAGGGTGGCTTAACTACATCGCTTGGGGTTTGATGTTTCCACACCCCTGAGTCACAGAGCCGGGTCGATCTAAGGTTCTAGTGTAAACCAGCCCCTAGTGGAGATGCAGGTATAATGGCCCCAAAAAAGTGCTTTTGCTGATATAGTTATTTCTTTTGGGGAATGGATATTAGTTACACAGACAAAAATGCTCTTTTGCTCGCATACACTGAGGCTACACTAGGCAGGTTTGCCAGTGTAGTTACACCAGTATAGCTAAACAGGCACACCGTTTCTAGGGTAGACTAGGCCTAAACAAATAGCTTTTCCATTATTGTTCATTTATGCCTCATCACTCCAGCCTTTGTTACTTTCTATGTGAAGAGGTTTTGAAAGAGAAATGTTCCATTAAACCTGCAAACAACAAGACTCCAGCAAATTAAAAGTTCTACAGGAGCATTTTGCACAGGGAAAACTTTCGGAGTGAATGTAACATACTAGCTTAATGCGCCCTGCCCCCATCTAGTGCCTGGTCCATAGAGAAGAAAAAAAGAGACCAGCAAACGGATTTTCTATGCGCTCAAGGGGTATGGGGCTATGCTTTGGTGCTGAAGGTCTTGGGTCCATTAAGAAATTATGACACATAGTTTTGATGCAGGACATGTTTTCTAGGCCTGGGGATTTGTGCACAGCTGCGTTTTTAGGGAGCAGTTGCCTGCAAATGGTCACATTGTCCTTGCTTGGATGTGCAGGGTTAAGGAGACAGTGCAAGGAAAGTTTCCACTGTTGCGCCCCTGCACAGATACCAGGCACGACTGCATTCTCTCTGCTTTCCTGAGTTCAAGCATCGCTCCCTGCTAATCCCCTTTTGGCTGTGAGCTACCCCTAAAAAGTGGGGGAGAAGCAGGGGGGGCGATAGGGTCATGTTCCCCCTCCCTCTTAGAAGGCAGCAGAGAAGACTGGACCTGGACGGGAGGAGGTGCTGTTCCCTATGGGCCTGCTGCAAGTCCCACTGACGTTAATAGGTCTATTGATTTCATATCTGGGCCCCATTTATTTCAATGTGAATTAGGCACCTAAATACCTGTAAGGATCTAGGCTGGCTGGGCCTAACATACACAATCGGGGCCCGCACGATGCAAGGAACAGTCCAGCTCTTCCTTCGCTGCTATGGAATCTACTGTCCCCACTGGAGGGTGTTGCTGGGAGTTTCCCAGTCCCGTCTAGTGAGCTCCGTGTACCATGAGCACAGAGGTCAGCGCGACAGGCCATCCAAGCACTAGGCTCTTGGTGGGTCTCCATCCCTTGTTGGGTCCCCATTAAACACTTCCCCTTCTGAGAGCCTCAGGTGCTTTAATGCTCTGCTTACAACGTCTCATCCCCAGCCTCTGGCTAGCTCTCAGGCTGCCTGCTACTTGTCCTCCTCTTCCACAGCCAGCTCCCGGGCTGCTGCCTCTGGCCGGCCACTGCCCACTCTCAGCAGCTCGCTGGCTGACCCTGATCCTCTTCTTCCCTCTGGGTGTCCCTGCCTTTGTAGCTTATGTTGCTCCAATATCCTTTTCAAAAAGGTTTTTGGGCACTTAGAAGTGTAAATACTATTGACTGTCAAAAATCTCATTGATGGCGGGGAAGGGACATGAACCCTCCTCATCTAACAGGCTTGCACCCTAAATGTTGCTCTAGCCAGTCTCCAGCCCCTAATTGTGTGTTTGCCCCCACTACAACTTACCTCCCTGCCCTGCAACGGGCACCCTATATGCTAGGCTATCTATCCTCTCAATGAAAGTGTGTTGGTAGAGATTGTGTGTGTGTGTGTGTGTGTGTGTGTGTGCACGCACATATCCTACATATTAATGAAAACCAAGGGGATACACATTAACATTTTATGCAGAGCTGGGGGCATGTGTGTGAGTCCTTCAAATTAGAAATGTGATGAACAGGATGGGAATGCCAAAGGATCCGGGAGTAGAAACGAAATGCCAGGAGGGTTGCTACAGATCCAAAATGAGGTGCACTGTCTATCTGGGGAGTGGGTGGATTTTCAAAATGTTCTTTTCTGTCTTTCGTAACTGGTTTTAATTTTTTTAAATTTCCACTCTGAATTCACCCAAACAGTTCCAAATACAGAGGCTTCTCTTTGCATTATTTTTAAACAGGAAATTAAGTCGGTACACAGGTCCATAGATTTTAAGGCCAGAAGAGGTCATGATTATTGGATAGTCTCATGTCCTGCATGCCACAGGTCAGAATATTCCAATAATTCCTGCAGCGAAGGGAATTATTCTATCCTAGGGGAGGGCCTGTTTCGTAACATGTGGCTGTGATAGCAGTTTCAGTTTAAAACAAGTTTATTCTGTCCATATTCTTTCGCTGTTTTCCCATGGTATTAAGGTGCATTCAGTCGAGATGTGTCTGTCCTGACGTACAAGGTCTGGAAGAAGGTATGTGGGCTATAGCGAGAGAGGTGGATATGTAAGTCTGACATTAGTAGAATTAATAGTAATTTTTGACTGATACTAATATAGTCACTGGAACAACAGTTTTGAATTTCAGATGTATCTTCTGTGTAGTTTTGCTGTTACAAATCAAATCATTAGTTTCTGTCTCTGTATGTTCCCGCTTAGGGAATTCTCTGCTGGTAATTTCTTTAATTCCCCTATGAGGAACAAGGGAATGCACTTTGGAGATGATGCGTGCTTGTTCAAAATAATCACCCTGGCTCTGGCAACAAACCAAAAATCAAAATTCCAGGGAGGTTACACTTCCAGGTGCCTCCATCTCAGGACCTGAGGCGATCAATTTAGTGTAATTGACCCATCTCTCCAGAAACTGTATTAGCTTCTGACCGTATTAATAAGCTCCCAGTGGGCATGATTAGACACTGAGATTCCAAACAGAGATTGCGTAACTTGGCAAGGAAGTTTGGAAGTGTGGTTAAAGTGGGTCCACTGGGCATCATTCAAATCTGAATGTGTTTCAAAGACATTGCAAACATTCATTGAAATTAGCAGGGAGGAAGCTGCATTGTTGCAGAAGACTCTCCCTTGCTTCCCAGGTCACCCTCAGCAGTGAGATCTTCCAGGACGAACCCAGCCTGTGGAAAATGTGGGGACAGTGTTGTGTACAGGGGCCCCCTGCAGCTGTTGGCTCTCCCCAAGACACCGGACCCCAGGGCACAATATGACCCTGGAACAATCAGTCCCCCTTGCCCCTGTGGTTACTCACCATTTCGGGGCTCTTGTGGGTTATGTGCACTTGCCTTGGGAGAGGCAGTTTGTGCTATTGTGCGCACTGTGCTTGTCTTTACGTTTGGCCGAATCATTGCCCTGTCTAGTGTGAACAATGCTGCCTCTGTAAAATGTTGCATTTTGGCTTTACAGATGCAACCTTGAGATCCCAGCCGTCCTTGTTGTCAATGACCAAACGGCTGCGCAGCCTCAGGAAGCGGTCGCAAAGAAGCAAGGAGGACCTTCTCCATGAAGCCATGCAGCAGACCCTTACTGAAAATCCAAAAGCGCAGGAGTGGCGGGGGAGCGAAAGGAAGCTCCGCCAGCAGAATGCGGCTCACCGGCAAGAAACCAGGGAGCGGGTCCTGAGCATTGTGGAGCGCCAAGCGGACTCGATGCAGGTGCTTGTAGCACTGCATACAGAGCAGATCCGCGCCCGCTCCCCCTGCAGCCCTTTTCCCAAAACTCTTTTCCTTGCGCCCCCATGTCACCACCACCCTGCTTTATCCAACATCCAGTTTCTTATCGCCACCAGCTGCCTCCAACACCTGTAGTTTAGCACCCAGCCCTGCAAACTCCAACCCTCACCCACTGCACTCAACCCCCATCACCATGCAGCTTAGACAGCCTGAAGTGCAGCACTCACTGCACGGCGCTCCAGACAGGAAGGTTGAACATGGTAACAGGACATACACAAATCTGTGACTGTTCCATTCCCCACCCCATCCCCTTCTCCACCCACACAGCACAGATGTGTCGTGCCATGTGTGGTTCTCCAGAAGTTGTGTTTCGTTTCAATAAATGATTTGTTTGGTTTTGAAAACATTCTTTATTGCGTTAAGTAAAAGATAGCGTAGTCCAGGAAAGCAACAGGCACTGCTAGTCAGTGCATCATACATAGCGAACACAGATGCCTACTGGCATTGGAACCAGTGCACTGCCGTGCAGGGCACCAAACATTACTGGCTTTCAGGATCGAATTGCTGCGTCAAGGCATCCGTAATCATTACAGCCCCGTGCTGGGCCCCTCTAATAACCCTGGTCTCCGGATTTTCAAGTTCAACCTCCAGTCTTTGAATCTCAGTGGTCCATGCCTGAGTGAAGCTTTCACCCGTCCCTTACACACGTTATGGAGGGTACAGCCCGTGGCTATAACCGTAGGGATGTTGTCATCAGCCAGGTCCAATTTGCCATATAGACAGCGCCAGCGGGCCTTTGAACGTACAGAAGCACTCAGTCATTCTGCACTGACTCAGCCTGTTGTTGAACTGCTCCTTGCTGCTGTCAAAGCTTCCTGTGTATGATATCAAGAGCCATGGCATTAAAGGGTAGGCGGGGTCTCCAAGGATCACAATGGGCATTTCGACTTCCCCTACGGAGATCTTCTGGTCAAGGAAGAAAGTCCCGGCTTGCAGCTTCCTGAACAGGCCTGTGTTCCAAAAGATGTGTGCGTCATGCACCTTTCCAGACCAGCCTGCATTAATGTCCGCGAAACACCCCCAGTGATTCACAAGCGCCTGGAGAACCATTGACAAATACCCCTTCCGATTTATGTACTCGGAGTCTCTATGTTCTGGTGCCAGAATGGGAATGTGTGTCCCATCTATCGCCCCTCCACAGTTAGGGAAACGCATCTGTGCAAAGCCAGCCACAATGTCATGCACATTTCCCAGAGTCACGGTTCTTCTGAGCAGGATGCGATTTCGGCCCTGCACACTTGCATCAACACGATTCCAGCGGTAGACTTGCCCACTCCAAACCAGTTAGCGACCGATCGGTAGCTGTCTGGAGTTGCCAGCTTCCAGATTGCAATTGCCACATGCTTCTCCACAGACAGGGCAACTCTCGTATCCTTGCACCGCAGGATGAGGGCGAGCTCAGCACACAGTCCCATAAAAGTATCTTTTCTCATTCAAAAATTCTGCACCTTATACTGAAATCCATCTTGAAACTGGTACTTTTACAGAGGGGGGTGGAATTCCAAACAAAGGTTTCCTGCCTTAGGGAAGTTCTATATGAAGTGGGAGAAGCACACAATGAGTGTCTTCAGCTGGCTTAAAAGACGGCCTCCCCACCCCACAGAGATAGCTGCAAGCACCTGGGGACAAAAGGACTGTAACCACACGGGTGGGTGAGAACAGGCTGGACCCAGGTCAGAAAAGGCATCTGCCCTGACAAGGATTTTACCTGAAGTAACAACTAGCATGAGACATTAACATTTGTAACTGATTTCTGAATGTATTAAGCTTAGCCTTGCGTGTTTTGTTTTATTTTGCTTTGTGACTTACTTTGTTCTGTCTCTTCCTACTTAAAACCACTGTGACAAAGTTCCTCCTCTACCTTGGTGAGTCCTGCGCTTATTGGCGGATTTTTCTTGCCTCAGAGAATCTTCCCCTCTTGTAGAACCCACAGTAAGACTCCTCCTGTGTCTGATCAGGAGTTGGGAGGTTTGGGGGGAACCCGGGCCCGCCCTCTACTCCGAGTTCCAGCCTAGGGCCCTGTGGACTGCAGTTGTCTATAGGGTTTCCTGTAACAGCTGAGTGACAGCTACAACTCCCTGGGCTACTTCCCCACAGCTTCCTCCCAACACCTTCTTTATGCTTACTGCAGGACCTTCCTCCTGATGGTCTGCTGATGCTTGTACTCCTCAGTCCTCCAATTCTTCTCACTCTCAGCTCCTAGTGCCTCTTGCTCCCAGCTCCTCGCACGCACACCACAAACTGAAGTGAGGTTCTTTTTAAACTCAGGTGCCCTGATTAGCCTGCCTGTCCTAATTGATTCTAGCAGGTTCTTCTTAATTGGCTCCAGGTGTCCTAATTAGTCTGCCTGCCTTAAATTGATTCCAGAAAGTTCCTGCTTGTTCTAGTGCAGCCCCTGCTCTGGTCACTCAGGGAACAGAAAACTATTTATCCAGTGGCCAGTATATTTGACTTCTACCAGACTTCTGTACCCCTCTCGTCTGGGTCTGTCACACCACTTAAATACTACTTTTTATACTTAATACACTCACTTTTGTTTATTTCTAAACTCTGTGTAAGTAATTGTTACCTTGGGGTGGGGGGGGAAACAGTTGTGCATCTCTCTCTTGCAGTGATATAGAGGGGGAACATTTATGATTTTATCCAGTATAAGCTGTATACAGAGTAAAACGGATTTATTTGGGGGTTAGATCCCATTGGGAGCTGGGTGTCTGGGTGCTGGAAACAGGTGTCCTGCTGAGCTGGTTTCAGTCTAGATCTGCAGCTTTGGGAGTTTGCCCAGACCCTGGGTCTCCGTTGCAGCAGGCTAGCGTGTCTGGCTCAACAAGACAGGGTTCTGGAAGCCCAGGCTGTCAGGGAAAATGGACTCAGAGGAAATTTTAGAATATAAGAAGACAGTCCCAATGAGGGTCTCTGTGACCGAACCCCTCACACTATGCACTTGGGTTTCCTGCATTTCCAGAAAGCATCCCAGTCACTGAGTGATGTGCTCTTCCAGTCTGGGTTGCTCTCAATCTTTGTTCTACTGTGGCTAACTAATGAAATAGCCATTGGAACAGAGACGTAAACTTGAGCATGTCACCCACTTGGTGGGTGCCCCAAGCCACCAGTTTACAGAATCATTTTCTCTCTTTCTGGCCCTGTGATGCTTCCCCTGTTTTGTCCACTGATCTCAGTTGGGGCCTGCACACATTGTTGGAATACAAACAAATTAATAATAATAACAATACAATAATGAACATTATTACCATGGGCTCTTTGAACTGTAATGGGCTGGGAATTGAATTCACCTGTTTCCACTCCCCATCACTAAACCAGTACAGAGTTAAACACATTCAAGGATTGGTTAGGAGTTTACTCATTGCTCTGCTCAGGGCGTCCTTCACCTCCGTGTTCCTCAGGCTGTAGACGAGGGGGTTCAACATGGGGATCACCAGCATGTAAAACACTGAGGCCACTTTGTCTGTGTCCATGGAATAGCTGGAGGTGGGACGTAAATACACGAAGATGACGGTGCCAAAAAGCAGGACCACAACGGTCAAGTGGAAAGTGCAAGTGGAGAAGGCTTTGCGCCGGCCCTCGGCGGAGCGGATCTGCAGGATGGTGGAGATGATATAAACATAGGAGAGGAGGACAGTCACAAAGCTGCTCACTGTAATGCAGCACGTGAAAGCAAACAGCACAATCTCATTGATTCGGGTGTCAGAGCAGGAGAGCGCCAGCAGTGGGGGGATGTCACAGAAAAAATAATTGATGATATTGGAGCTGCAGAATGACAGCTGGAATGTAAAACAGGTGTTTATCATTGAACCCACAAACCCTACAGCGTACACCCCAGCCACCAGCTGTTTACAAAGCCTACTGGACATGGTGACCGTATAGAGCAGCGGGTTACAGATGGCCACATAACGGTCATATGCCATCACAGCCAGCAAGAGGAAACCAACAGTTGAAAAAGCATAAAAGAGAAACATTTGCACAGCGCAGGCAGTGTAAGAAATGCTTTTCCTCTCAGCGAAGAAATTCATCAGCATCTTAGGGAAAATTATCGACGAATAGCAAAGGTCACAGAAAGACAAATTACTGAGGAAAAAGTACATGGGGTTCTGGAGTCCGTGATCAATTGTAATTAACAAGATCATCCCTCCATTCCCCACCAGGGTGATACCATAAATCAGTAGGAACACCCCAAACAGGGGAACCTGCAGCTCCGGACGATCTGTCAGTCCCGAGAGAATGAACTCAGTCACCTCTGAGTGATTTCCCTTTTTCATCTCATCTGAACAGAGATCAGGCAGATACAGAGATGTGGACAGGTGAATGGTGCGGAAAACCAGTCCCTTCTCTGTAATGAAGTAAGTGAAGATAAACGGAGATCAGTTTCCCAATAGACATCAGTACCCGCTCAGGGACGGGCTTAGTCCACAAAGCCAGATGTTCACAGCTGGTCATTCCAGGTGATCGATAAGATGCACACACTGTGCAAATACAATGACATGCCGGTTAATTATGCCCCACATGCAAACTCTCCTGTTCACAAATCGAAACAGAAAACAGTGACTTGTGACTCTGCTGTGATAGAATCAGTCTGAAGAGATTATTCCTTCGCTAAAGAAGGGGTGAGAGTAAAGGAGTGTCAATCTTTCTACCCTCTTTGTGCAATGGTAGCTCGGTGGCTTGACATGTCAGTTTGGCTTAAAATTCCTTTCTGTGCTAATTAAGCTTCTTGGCATTTACTGTAGCCTGTATGAAAACCCAGAGACATAATGGAAAGCACTGGCTTCAGTGACTATGTAATTGTCGATTTTTTTTTCAGGCAAGGAGGTCGCTCATTTAGCTGAAGGGGTAACAGTTGGGGCTGAGGCTTTTAGTGCTGGAGGTCTTGAATTTAATACCTGCTAATCACCATGGTGTCTCCGTTTGTGTGACTGTTATTCAGGACAATAGCACGTACCTGCTGAGATGAGAGAGAGGGATGTGGTGACGTTTCCCCAGTGACAGAAACTGTCAGTTTGGAGCATTCGGGAAGATTTATACTGAGATGTGTGATCTATGGGATATGATTCCTGAAGCAACTGGGAATACCTGAGCTCAGAGCCTCATAACACCTAATTAATGCATTCAATGAACCAAAGCCACCTAGGTGTAATTGGTGTCCTGGGGATTAATTTGACCAACTCTTTCTTACTGTGTTATTAAATGATACTCTGTAACTCCGGTAGAAATTGTATGAGGTTAGGGGTATATTTCATCCTGCTGTTTTCAGTGCAAGCCGGCTGCTTTTTAGAGCTGATGTGTAAAGGGTGTTTGTGGAAACCAGAATATTTTTGCTAAAAACTTAAGATTTCAGCTTGGAAACACCACAAGGGTGCATCAGATACCACACACCACAAACTATTCCATGTTTCAGGCTCCCAGGGTGGACTACATCCCCTACGATGCATGATGGTCTCTCCTCTTGCTGAACTGCCCTGGAACTGCACCAGAGCCCCAGGGACATGGTTTAGGGGAGAGGGGAGTTTGGTATTTTGATGGAAAGCTGATAATTTCCAGGGAAAAAATAATTTAATGGAAAAAACAGTTGAATGGAAAATCCAATTTCCCATCAAAAAAACTTCTCAAGAAAAATGTTCAGCCAGCTTTAGCTACAAATTTGGATTCAAAAGAAGAGAAAGTTAGATACAGGTGAAACGTGTACCAATTGTTTGCATCTGTAGCTGATATCGTCTGAGTCATTCCAAGCTTCACAATCACCTCATTGTCCTGGCCCCAATAGGTGGAATGTAAAACCTTTAAGACATGTAAGTGTACTCCAGATTAACTAGCTATTTATAGCCTGCCAATCACCATGGTATCCTATGTTTTTTCCCTAGCTAGGTTAAAACTCCCCAAAGTAGGAAAGCTAGGTTCACTCATTTTGCCTGATGGAGACCACATGAAGACCAGAGGAACTCAGGAGGAGACGAAAGCATGCTATGGACTTCTGCAGTTTACAAATCTATCCCTCTTGCATGCATATTATCTGCCACAGAGCTCAGCTCTGAGATGCTAAACAAATCTATGAGTCAACTAGAAATAGTCATACTCTCATGGCAAATATTAATTAAAAAAAATTTGATAATGTCTGTGAAGTTATAAGATGACACTGTAGCATGTTATTAATACGTGTTCCAAACTGAGGCTGGCAAACTGGTCTGTCTTAAACAGTAACCAGCGTCATCAAGAAGGAAGGTAAACAAAGGAAGCCCAAAAAGGTGAGGAAAAAGCAGCAGGGAACATCCTTCTACACAGACATTTTCTCTTCTGGTAACCAGGTGGAAATGTTTTTTCAAAACGGGGATAGGACTATAAAAATAAGGGGCAGACACCCCAAGGCACAACTCTTTCTCTCTCTCTCTCTCTCTCTCTCTCTCTGTGTGTGCCAATTGATCCACTGCATCTTAAAGGATAAAGGAAGCAGCCATTGGACTGAGGGAGGGGTCCTAACCTAAGATGCTTGGTTAGTAAAACTGCTGAAAGCATGTGGTGAGGAAACTTTTGCTTTGAATTTCACATCGTTTCTGAACTTAGGCAAAAGTTGCATTCTAGCTTTAATTTGTGTTTGTATCCATGTCTGAATTCTATGTGTCCTTATTGCACTCACTTAAAATCTACCATTGAAGTCAAGAAACTTTGTTTTACTGTTGAATCTAATCCAGTGTGTTTGAATAGAAGTGTCTGAGAAACTAAGTTGCATGGATATTAGTGCTGTTAAAGAAAAAATGGACAATGTAACTTGTATTGTCCCGGAGAGGACTGGACAGCACAGGAAAAACATTTTGGGAGGGAAATCAAAGACTGGGGAGTGTGTTTGGGGTCCCCCTGCAGTATAACCAAGGGTGGTGAGAGCCTGAGTGTAACCCAACTGTTCCTGGCCAGGCTGCAGTTACACAACACATGTTCAGGGTGTGATATGCATACTAGACGGTTATTTGTGAATGGCACAGGTGGAAGCCACTTCACCAAGGAATTGCAAACTTGCAGGCAGGTGTGACACAGCTGCTGATGAGTCTGGTAGAAACCTGGTATGTCACATCCACCAACCTAGAAAATATCCCAGTAACACCAAAGCGGTGGTGCTGACTGACAGTAGTGTTTAATTCACATTAAGGGTGAGGTCACCATTGGGATTGGCCCTGCATTGATCCATGGCGGCAGATGCCCAAGGACATCGTAGTCATCACCTCCTCCCAAAGAGATCCATGGCACATCCAGCGATGACTCTTCCCTTCTTCACTATGGTAGCAGATTTCAGTGTAGTAGCCGTGTTAGTCTGTGTCAGCAAAAAGAAAATAAGAAAGGAATACTTGTGGCACCTTAGACACTAATAAATGTATTTCATCTTATGCTGAAATAAATTTGTTAGTCTCTAAGATGCCACAAGTATTCCTTTCTTATTTTCTTTTTATAGTAGCAGAAATTATCGGGTGTGCAGGCTTGGTTGGGATTATCAGTGCTCCAGGGCATGGTGGTGCCCCCTTATACTAAGTGGTGCCAACCTGTGAGGCATTGTGAGGATTGTATAAGGAGGAAAAATTGACGATACAAGTCAGCTCTATTATTTGGTATAATCCATGGGGCAGGGGTTACAAAGAATGAACGCAAAGTCCTGCTTCCCTGAACACCAGTAGAAACAACCAACAGTCAGCAATCTCCATATTCAGAAACTCTCAGTTCTGTCACTCCAGGTCTGTGCCCAGGAAATACTATGCCCCTACTTCCTCTTGGAGACATGCTCATAACTCTTCCTCCTTGCTCTTCTGCCTCCTTTGACCAGGAGATGGCTGGGACAGTCCTCACTTAAAATGCCAAGGTCAGAGCAGGCTGCAAAAAGGATGCTATTCCCCAAACTGGTGGTTAACACTGAAGATCTCTGCAGATTCTGCAACAAAGTATCACCGAGCATGTGAGCTCCCTCCCTCCCTCCTGTCATGTGATGTGCTGAAATTACCTCTGATCCTGTTTTCCTGCCAGCCTGGGCATCCAGAACCTTTGTTCTTGAGCCAGACACGCTAGCCTGCTGCAACACAGACACAGGGTCTGGGCCACACCCCCAAAACTGCAGATCTAGACTGAAACCAGCTTAGCAGGACTCCTGTCTCCAGCACGCAGACACCCAGCTCCCAATGGGATCTAACCCCCAAATAAATCCATTTTACTCTGTATAAAGCTTATACAGGGTAACATGATAAATGTTTGCCCTCTATATCACTGCAAGAGAGAGATGCACAACTCTTTGCCCCCCCCCACCCCGGGTAACAATTATTTATTCTGAGTTTATCAACAAATAAAAGAGATTGTATTATGTAAAAAAGTAGGATTTAAGTGTTTTAAGTAGTAACAGACAGAACAAAGTCACAAAGCAAAATAAAACAAAACACGCAAGTCTAAGCTTAACATACTCAGGAATCAGTTACAGACGTTAACTTCTCACCCCATTTGTTACTTCTGTTAAAATCCTTCTCACGTCAGATGCCTTTTCTGACCTGGGTCCAGCCTGTTCTCACCCACCCCTGTGGTTACAGTCCTTCTGTTTCCAGGTGCTTGTAGGTATCTCTGTGGGGTGGGGAGGCCGTCTCTTAAGCCAGCTGAAGACACTCATTGTTTGATTCCCCACTTTATATACAACTTCCCTAAGGTGGGAAACCTTTGTTTGGAATTCCACCACCCTCTGGAAAAGTACCAGCTTCAAGATGGATTTCACTATCAGGTGACATGGTCACATGTCGCTGTAAGACCCCAGTTTCCATTCTTCATGGCTTGGCCCACACATACACAGGAAGGCTTACATGTAAACGGAGCCATTCACAGTTCATTAATTCTGAAGCACCTTTAATGGCTTCCACGTAATATGTCTACATCAGTAATACAAATTTATGTCTTATTCTCCTAGCTCGAGACATACAAATAATCCATGTAAACAAATAGGATGAACACACTCAATAGATTATAAGATTTATAACAATATGTTACATGGGGCACTTAGCATAAAGCATATTCCAGGTATGTCATATAAGGATATTTTCATGAAACTTATGGAGCGCAATGCCACACACATCTTTTCACAGCACTGGACAGAAGGGGGAATTTGAACCTGGATCTCCTACCTCACAGGTGAACACCCCAACTATTGGGCTAAAAATTAGAATGGGAAGGACCACCACTGCCTCCTACGATGGCTGCGTTGTGACCGGCACCTAAATCCTGCCCCCATTGTTTTGGGACAAAGCTCTTAGGAGTATTTGTAACACATTTGTGAATAGTTTCAGGTCAATCCAAATGGTATTTTTTTGACAATAAATTATTAGTCCAGACAAAATTCACCCATTTCTAGACACCTTTGTGTCCCAATGCTGGGAAATTACTTAAAGACACATTTGTAGAGGTGACCAACATATGAAGTGGAACACATATACAGTAACTCCTCACTTAACGTTGTAGTTACCTTTCTGGAAAATTTGACTTTAAGCGAAACGATGTTAAATGTATCCAATTTCCCCATAAGTATTAATGTAAATGAGGGTTTTAGGTTCCAGGGAATTTTTTTTTTCACCAGACAAAAGACTATATTATCTATATACACACACACACACACACACACACACACAGACACACTGTAAGTTTTAAACAAACATTTTAATACTGGTACACAGCAACGATGATAGTGAAGCTTGGTTGAGGTGGAGGAGTCAGAGGGTTGGGATATTTCCCGGGAAATGTCTTACTGCTAAATGAACTACGCAGTTGGCTGAGCCCTCAAGTGTTAACTCTCACACTCTACAAGCCAGCAGGAAAGGAGGGAGGGCAGATGTGTTTGAGAGACAGAGATGCGCATTTCTCCTTTTAGTATCTAGAGTGGGGTCAGAAGTACACTGCCTTGTTAATTAGATCTGCGAGCCCGGCACCTGCAGCTTCTGCCTAAGGCAGCAGCTCTCTTCCTCCTGTGTCCCCCCCTGCTCTATGGAAGATGGGGTAAGCGAGATGCAGGGGGACATTAGCCCCCCTCTTATTCCCCCCACACACAGCAAGCAGGCAGGAGTCTCGGGGAGCAGCATATGGCAGTGGGGGGAAGGGACAGTTGAACTGTCCCAACTGATAGCCTGCAAATGACATTAGAAGGGAGCATTTCACAACTTTAAACGAGCACGTTCCCTAATTGATCAGCAATTTAACAACAAAACAACGTTAACCGGGGCGACTTTAAGTGAGGAGTTACTGTACCTCAGATTTGTATTATATTAAAATGACCTCACGGGAGAGGCAGCGATCCAGACCAGCTGATTCTCTGGCCCTCTGTGTTCCATTTCCACAAGGAAAGACATGGCAACATTCATTGCATGTGCTGTGCACACCTGTTGTCCTAGGACCAAAGATGTTCCAGGGATCAAATAATCAAAGCCAAATTTAACCTCTGCCGCCCAAGGAAGCAGCTACAGAGGTATTAAGGGTAACGTTGGTGTGTTAGCAAACACAGCAAGATTCGACTCTAAGTCTGATTTTAGGGTTCTGAGTAGGTACAACTTCCATCCCCAACTCATTGTAAGTGAAGGGAGGAAAAACAAATAGGTACCACCAAGTCATGGGCAAACAAATCAGTTTCTGAGCATTTCAGCCTTTAATTGAAATGATAGTGAGCCATTCATGTGTAGGGCTGGCTCTAGGTTTTTTGCCGCCCCAAGCAAAAAAAATTTTGGCTGACCCCCCATCCCAGCCCTGGGCTCCCCCCCCCCACCCCGCACCCTCCTGCCGCCCCAGCTCTGGGATCTCCCCCCCGCCCTGCCCACTGCCCCAGCCCTGGGCTCTCCCACACCAACTGCACCCTCCTGCCACCCCAGCCCTGGGTCCCTGGTAACTTGGTCCCAGGGCAGGTCATTCAGTAGGAATTTTGGGTGTGCACAGAACAGAGACAGGATTGGTTCCCACATGGTTACAGAACTGCGGTAACGTGGAACAATTTTCAGCTTGTGTGATTGAAGGATATCTGGATGCATATTATAAGACTGTCCTACATTAATGAGGAAAAGTTGAGGTGCCTTTTTTATTCTTTTGTTCCACTCTTTGTTTCTATGGGGAATTTGCCAATGCAATATCGCTGTCTTCCTTTTAAACAAATAAAACTAAAAAAAATGACAATGGCTGTTGAAAATAGCAATTCCAGTCCTAATAACCACTGGGGAGCATTTCTTGCTCAATTTTATCCTACTTTTTCTACAGCAAGTTACAGTGGATCAGTATATTTGATTTGGGAGAAATGAAGTAACAGCTGCCCAAACTGAGCTTGAGCGCTCCTGAATTTTGAGATGTTCAAATCTGGAATGCAGGGGCTAGATTCCCTTTCTGAATATTAGCTAAATCTGAAAAGGAAAAGTCAATTTCTGCTTACATGGCTCAGTAGCGGAAATCCTCCTACATGCCTGGTACTGTATCTAAAGCTGCCCAGGTCCTTCAGTAGAGCCTTCCCTCCCTAACTTTTCATTTTAAATTCTAGTGGGATCCACGTTTCTCCCTTGCTAGGCTTCAGATAGCGAGAGGTGCACTGTCCATTTAGACCCCTCTATTCTTTCTTTGGGGGCTGCAAGGTGAGGTTACACCGGTGGAGTGTCCTCTTTTTTTTTTAATGTTCAAATATGGTATCCCTACCGTTCACAGCAGCCAGCTTTCCATTCACAGCAAGTTACAACACGTCTCAGCTATCTCACTCCCTCCCCCTCCCTGTCCTGTTGATAGCTGCCAAGGGAATGCTGGGAAATGTAGTTCTTTCCCTGCTCCAGGGCTGGCTCTATAGGCAGGGAGCTAACCAAGGAACTACAGCTCCCAGGGCCCCCTCCTGGTGCTCAGCTCCCATGCTGGATCCCGGCTGCCCCTGCAAATTTGTCGCCCCAAGCAAATGCTTGTTTTGCTGGTGCCTAGAGCCAGCCCTGTTCATGGGAGGGGGAGGAAGAAATTATGCTGAGAGTAAAAATTTCTGAACATATTTACCTATCAAAAGAAGGAAAAAGCTTTACAAGGGAGGTAGAAGAGTGATGGAAAGGGAGAGAAAAATAGCTTTAACAGTAAGGAGAAAATTCCCTATCGATTCAGGGAATGTCGATACTAAAGCCATTACATTGACTCAGCTATGGTGTGCACCAGCGCCGTAGTGTAGATGCTTTCCACGTTGATGGAACGGTTTTTCCTTCAATGTACTTAACTCACATCCCCGAGAGGCAGAAGCACAGGGTGTGAAATTCCTCCCCCCCGCCCCGTACGACAGGGATCTATTTTTTAAGCATAAACGAGGCCAGAGAAGCTACCGATGAAAAAAACCAGTTGGGAAATCTAGTCCTATCTCCCTGCCAGGGCAGCAGAATCCCCTTCGGTTCTCTTTATTCAAGCTCGTTAGAAATATTCCAGTTGTCCCAGCGTCCCAGTAGAGATTATTCTGCATTCTAATTGAGCTCACTGTCAGGCTGTGTGTGTGTAGTGGTCACTCTGTCTGTGTGTGATTGGTGTGCAGTGGGCACCCTGTGTGTGCACGTGGCGGAAGGGGGGGCGTACAGTGGAGCTGAATATGAAGTGAAGGCAGGTGCATGTCCCACCCCCAACCCAGTGCTCAGGCTGGCATCCTCCCTCCTCCCAGTACAGGGAGGGCTCCCTGTGAGATCATAGAATCATAGAACTGGAAGGGACCTCGAGAGGTCGTCTAGTCCAGTCCCCTGCACTCACAACACAACTGAGTATTATCTAGACCATCCCTGACAGGTGTTTGTACAACCAGCTATTAAAAATCTCCAATTCCACAACCTTCCTAGGCAAGTTATTCCAGTGCTTCACCACCCTCACTGTTCAGATGTTTTTCCAAATGTTGACCCTAAGGGCACTTCAATTGCCCTTGCTGCAATTGAAGTGCATTGGTTTTTGTCATATCTTCCCCTGCCCCGCCCCCTGCACACAAGCACACCTTGATTTGTAATTTTATTCCTAAACTCTGTCTGACGGGTTGGGTCACATAAACCCCTTTGGAACTGCCACCCGATGTCCTGAGACATGAAGTTGAACATCTCACCCTCTAGGGGGATGCCCCTAGCCACCAGCTTATAAAATCATTCTCTCTTTCTAGACCTGTGAGTCATCCTCAGGTTTTGTCCACTGATCTCAGTTGGGGCCTGCAGATCTTGTTGGAATACAAACAAATTAATAATAATAACAATATAATAATGAACAATACTGCCAAGGGCTCTGTGGAATTATATTGCAATAGGCTGGGAATTGAATTCACCTATTTCCACTCCCCATCACTAAACCAGTACAGAATTAAACAGATTCAAGAATAGGTTAGGAGTTTATTCATTGCTCTCCTCAGGGCATCCTTCACCTCCGTGTTCCTCAGGCTGTAGATGAGGGGGTTCAACATGGGGATCACCAGCATGTAAAACACTGAGGCCACTTTGTCTGTGTTCATGGAATAGCTGGAGGGGGGACGTAAATACATGAAGAAGAGGGTGCCAAAATATAGGGCCACAGTGGTCAAGTGAAAAGTGCAAGTGGAGAAGGCTTTGCGCCGGTCCTCGGCGGAGCGCATCTGGAGGATAGTGGAGATGATATAGACATAGGAGAGAACGATAGTCACAAAGCTGATCACTGTAATGCAGCACGTGAAAGCAATCATCACAATCTCATTAACGCGTGTTTCAGAACAGGAGATCGCCAACAGTGGGGGGATTTCACAGAAGAAATGATTGATGATGTTGGAGCTGCAGAATGACAGCCGAAATGTAAAGCACGTGTGTATCATTGAATCCACCAACCCCACAGCGTACACCCCAGCCACCAGTTGCTTACAACGCTGCCTGGACATGGTGACCATATAGAGCAGAGGATTACAGATGGCAACATAACGGTCATACGCCATCACAGACAACAAGAGGCACTCAGCATCTGCAAAAGCGATAGAGAGATACATTTGCACAGCACAGGCAGTGTAAGAAATACTTTTCCTCTCGGCTAAGAAATTCAACAGCATTTTAGGGAAAATTATCAAGGAAAAGGAGAGGTCACAGAAAGACAAATTACTGAGGAAAAAGTACATGGGGGTGTGGAGTCGGGGATCAATCATGATTAACAAGATCATCCCTCCATTCCCCGCCAGGGTGATACCAAAAATCAGTAGGAACACCCCAAACAGGGCAACTTGCAGCACCGGACCATCTGTCAGTCCTGAGAGAATGAACTCAGTCACCTCCGAATGATTTCCCTTTCCCATCTCCTCTCTACAGAGATCAGGCAGCTACAGAGATGTGGGCAGATGGATGGTGCAAAAAACTGTCTCCTCTCTGTAATGAAGTAAGTGAAGATAAATGGAGATCAGTTTCTCAATGGACATCAGTACCCGCTCAGGGAAGGGCTTAGTCCACACTGGCAGATGTTCACAGCTGGTCATTCCAGTTGTTTGATAAAATACACACTGCGTAAATACAATGACAGAGGTTAGTCATGCCCCAGACACAGACACTCCTGTTCACTAATCCGAGCAACAAACAGTGACTTGTGACTCTGCTGTAACAGACTCAGGGTGAAAACCATCCCAGTCTGAAGAGATTATTTGTTAGCTAAAGAAGGGGTGAGAGTAAAGGAGTTTCAATCTTTGTACCGTCTTTGGGCAAGGGGAGCTCTGGGGCTTGGCATGTCAGTTTGGGGTAAAGTTGCTTCCTGTGCTAATTAAGCTTTCTGGCATTTACTTTAGCCTGTATGAGAATCCAGACACATACTGGAATGCACAGGCTTTAGTGACTATGTAATTGCCTATTTTTTCCAAGCAAGGAGGTCGCTCCTTTAGCTGAAGGGGTAGGTGTAGGGACGGAGGCTTTTAGTGCTGGAGGTCTTGAATTCAATACCTGCTGTTCACCGTGGTGTCTGTGTGTGTGTGACTGTAATTCAAGACAATAACACGTACCTGCTGAGGCGAGAGAGAGCGATGTAGTGACATTTCGCCCATCGATTGAAACTGCCAGTTTGGAGCATTCGGGAAATTTTATACTGAGATTTGTGATCTATGGGACATGATCCCTAAAACAACTGGGAATACCTGAACTCAGAGCACCATAACACCTAATTAATGCCTTCGGTGTACCAAAGCCACTTTGGTGTAATTGGTGCCCTGGGGATTAACTTGACCCTTTCTTTCTTACTGTGTTATTAAACTATGTAATTTCTACCAGAGTTACAGAGTATGAGGTTAGGGGTGTATTTCATCCTGCTGTTTTCAGTGCAAGCCGGGTACTGCATAGAGCTGATCTACAAACAGGTTTTTTTGTGGATACTGAAATCTTTTTGCTAAAGACTTAATATTTCAGCTCGGAAATACCACAGGGGTTGCCTCAGATCCCACACACCACTAATCTCTTCCATGGGCCAGGCTACCAGCTGGACTACATCCCCCATGATCCATGATGGTCTCTTCTCTTGCTGAACTGCCCTGGAACATCACCAGAGTCATAGAATCATAGAATCTCAGGGTTCGAAGGGACCTCAGGAGGTCATCTAGTCCAACCCCCTGCTCAAAGCAGGACCAACCCCAACTAGATCATCCCTGCCAGGGCTTTGTCAAGCCTGACCTTAAAAACCTCTAAGGAAGGAGCTTCCTCCACCTCCCTAGGTAACCCATTCCAGTTCTTCACCACCCTACTAGTGAAAAAGTTTTTCCTAATATCCAACCTAAACCTCCCCCTCTGCAACATGAGACCATTACTCCCACAGCCCTGGTTTAGGGAGGAGGGGAAGTCCTCAGTGAAAATGCCAAGGGCAGGGCAGGCTGCAAAAAGGAGGTTATTAACACTGAAGATCTCTGAAACATCTCTGCAGATGCTTCTACAAAATAACTCCGAGCATGTCAGCTCCCTCCTGATTCTTTTGTTAATTTTCTTTATTTCCTATCATTTATAGTCTGTGAAAAAGAGAGTAATGTTGCACCCCATAATGCTTTATAGAAATATGTGTATGAGTGTAAATATGAGTGTAAATAAACATAAATGGAATATGTTTTATGTCAGATGGCCATGTAACATATTTCTGCAAAGGGTATGATCTACTGGATATATACATCCTATTTGGTTGCATATATCATTTTTCTATTCAAAGTTATGAATATTGGCTACATACTTGTTTGATTTTAAGTAGCTTCAGTGAAGCAGTTAGTCAGATTCTTGAGAAACGAGAGCCCAATAAATAAACACTTAAGCTAACAATGAACTTTGAGAGACACCAATCCACATCTGAGCTTTCCTGGGAATGTGGCGTTGGCCTGTAAGTAACTGAATGATGCATGGACATGTGACTTGCCCATGTGACTCCAAAACTCCATCTTCGAGCTGGATTTTGCATAGCAGATGGAAAGGGTTTCCATCCTCAAGAGAGAGACTATATAAGACCGTAGGAAATCCCTCTATTTTGTCTTCAGCTGGCACCCCAAGGAGATGCCTGAAAGAAACTGGAACAAAGGACAGTAATTACAGGGATGTGAGTGATTTCTGGACCCACATTAGTAGGAAGTCTAGTCTGTAAGAGGCTTATTGGAATATCTCCAATGGTGAGATTTACCTGCATTTAGTTTTTACTGTGTTAGGCTTAGACTTGCGTGTTTTATTTTCTTTTGTTTAGTAATTCACTATGTTCTGTCTGTATTACTTGGAACCACTTAAATCCTACTTTTTGTATTTAATAAAATCAATTTTTACTTATTAATTAACGCAGAGTATGTATTAATACCTGGGGTGTGGGGCAAACAGCTGTGCATATCTCTCTATCAGTGTTATAGGGGGCGAACAATTTATGAGTTTAAACTGTATAACCTTTATACAGAGTAAAACGGATTTATTTGGGGTTTGGACCCCATTGGGAGCTGGGCGTCTGAGTGCTGGAAACAGGAGCACTTCTTAAGCTGTTTTCAGTGAAGCCTGTAGTTTGTGGGGGACGTGGTTCAGACCTGGATCTGTGTTTGTAGCAGGCAATCTTGTCTGGCTCAAACAAGGTATGGTACTGAAGTCCCAAGCTGGCAGGGAAAACTGTATCAGAGGTAGTCTCAGCACATCGGATGGCAGTCCCAAAGGGGCTTCTGTGACCCAAGCCGTCACACAGAGTTTAGGAATTAAATTGCAAAACAATATGTGTTGGGGAAAGATAGGACAAGAACCGATGGACTTCAATTGTAGCAATGACGGATTAGGTTGCACATTAGTAAAACTTCCTAACTGTCAGGGTAAGTAAGCACTGGACTAAATTGCCCAGGGAGGCTGTGGAATCTCCAGCACTGGAGATTTTGAAGAGCAGGTTGGATAAACACCTGTCAGGGATGGTCTAGATAATACTGAGTCTTGCCACGACTGCAAGCAACTGGACTAGATGACCTCTCGAGGTCCCTTCCAGTCCTACGATTCTATGATCTCACACGGAGCCCTGCATTG
The DNA here is from genome assembly GCA_037349315.1 of Chelydra serpentina. Lineage (NCBI taxonomy): Eukaryota > Metazoa > Chordata > Testudines > Chelydridae > Chelydra > Chelydra serpentina. Next base: position 1,360,346 of record JBAIAC010000151.1, read on the forward strand.
AGGGGAGGGGGGACACCAGCCTGAGCACTGGGCAGGGCAAGGGACACACACCTGCCTACACTTGATATTCAGCTCTTCTGTATCCCCACCAAACGCACACACACAGTGCCCACTACACACAACACACACACATAGACAGACTGCCCACTAGACACACACAGCCTGAGGCTGAGCTCAATCAGCATGCAGCATAATCTGTACTTGGAAACTGCGACAGCTGGAATATTTTCAACTAACTTGAACAAAGAGAACCGAAGGGGATTCTGCTGCCCTGGCAGGGAGATTGGACTAGATTTCCCAACTGGTCTTTTCCATCGGCAGCTTCTCTGAGGTCTAGTTTATGCTTGAAAATTAGATCAACAGGGCTCCGTAACACAGGGCAGGGAAACTTTTCACACCCTGTGCAAGGCAGTTAGCTTGTACTGAGCCTCAGAGTCATTCTTCTATTGACCTAGCTACTGCCTCTCGGAGTCATGGATTAATTCCATCAAAGGAAAAACCCTTCCATCAAAGTGGAAAGCATCTACACTACGGCGCTGCTGCACACCATAGTTGAGTCAATGCAATGACTTTAGTATAGACATTCAATGAATCAATGGGGGAATTTCCCCCCTTCCTATTAAGGCTATTTTTCTCTCCTTTTCCAGGCACTCTTCTCCCTCCCTTGGTAAAGCTATTTCCTTCTTTTGATAAGTAAATATGTTCAGAAAAGATGAAATTTCTCCCCTCAGGATAATTCCTTCCTTCGCCTCCCACTGTCATTTCAGTTAAAGGCTGAAATGCTCTGAAACTGACTTGTTTGCCCATGACTTGGTGGTACCTCTTTGTTTTTCTTCCCTTCACTTACAATGAGTTGGGGACGGAAGCTGTACCTGTTCAGAATCCTAAAATCAGACTAAGAGTTGAATCTTTCCCTGTTTGCTAACCCCAACAACGTTACCCTTAACACCTCTGTAGCTACATCCTAGGGCGGTAGAGGTTAAATTTGGCTTTGATGTTGAGATTTACTCCCTGGAGCATCTTTGCTCCTCGGAAAACAGGCGTGCACAGCACATGCAATGAATGTTGTTGAAGGTCTTTCCTTCTGGAAATGGCACACAGAGGGCCAGAGCATCAGCTGCTTTGGATTGCTGGCTCTCCCGTGAGGTCTTTTTAATATGATACAGTCAACTCAGTTTTGTATTCCACTTTATTTGCTGGTCACCTCTCCAAACGTCTCTTTAAGGAATTTCCCAGCGTTGGGACACAAAGGTGTCTAGAAATGCATGAATTACTTCTGGACTAATAATTTATTGTCAAAAACAATACCGTTTGGATTGACCTGAAACTATTCACAAATGTGTTACAAATACTCTTAATAACTGTCTCCCAAAACAATGCATGTGTACAGGGGGAGGATTTAGGTGCCGGTCACAATGCAGCCACTGTAGGAGGCGGTGGTGGTCCTTCCCATTGTAAATTTTAGCCCAATAGTTGTGGTGTTCACCTCTGAGGTGGGAGATCCAGGTTCAATTCCCCATTCTCAGTAGCGGAGCCGGGGGGGAACAGGGGGAGCGGCCCCTCCCCCTGTGAGAAGAAGCGGCACTAAGGCGCCGCCCGAGCCCGGCTCAGGGAGCCGGGCTCGGGGGGCACTTTAAAGGGCCAGCAGCTCCCCGCAGTGGCAGGAGCCGCCGGCCATTGAAAGCGCCCCCCCCAGCCCCGCTCTGGCAGCCGGGCTGGGGGAGGTGCTTTAAAGGGCCAGCAGCTCCCCGCAGCCTCAGGAGCCACTGGCCTTTTGAAAGCGCCCCCTTCCCAGTCCTGCTCCGGCAGCAGGACTTGGGGGGGTGCTTTAAAAGGCCGGCTGCTGCGGGGAGCCATGAGCCCTTTAAAGCGCCCCCCCCCCCCAGCCCCGCTGCCAGAGCCGGGCTCGGGCAGGGATTTAAAAGGCCCGGGGGCTCCACAGCGGCTGGAGCCCCGGGCCCTTTAAAGCGCCGCCGGGTGAGAACAGGGGGAGCGGGGAGGCGCCTTTTTATAGCGCCGCCGCTCCCCCTGTGCTCTAAACCTGGCTACGCCACTGCCCATTCTGTCCACTGTTGAGCAAAGCTATGTGTGACACTGCACTCCATATGCTTCATGAAAATAATCTTATGAATATAACATACCTGTATATGCTTTATGCTAAGTGCGCCATGTAGCATATCAATATAAAGATTATAATCTACTAACTGTGTTCATCCTATTTGTTTACATGGATTATTTCTATGTCTGGAGTTAGGAGAATATGGTATAAACTTGTATTAAGGATGTAGACGTATTAAGTGCGGGCCATTAAAGGTGCTTCAGAATCAATGAACTGGGAATGGCTCCGTTTACTTGTAAGCCTTCTTGTGTACCTCTGGGACAACACAGGAAGAATGGAGACTGGGGTCTTACAGTGACACGTAACCATGTCACCTCGAAGTGAAATCCGTCTTGAAGCTGCTACTTTTACAGAGGGGGGAGGAATTCCAAACAAAGTTTTTCGCCTTAGGGAAGTTCTATGTAAAGTGGGGAAAGCAAACAATGTTGGTCTTCATCTGGCTTAAGAGACGGCCTCCCCACACCACAGAGATACTGGCAAGCACCTGGAAACAAAAGGACTGTAACCAAAGGGGTGGGTGAGAACAGGCTGGACCCAGGTCAGAAAAGGCATCTGCCCTGTGAAGGATTTTAACAGAAGTAAAAAATGGGCTGAGAAGTTAACATGTGTAACTGATTTCTGAATGTATTAAGCTTAGTCTTGCTTGTTTTGTTTTATTTTGCTTTGTGACTTACTTTGTTCTGTCTGTTCCTACTTAAATCCACTTACATCCTACTTTTTATACTTCATAAATTCCCTTTTGTTTTTTTCCGAACTCAGTGTGATAATTAACAAATAATTATGGTGCTACAAGTATTCCTTTTCTTTTTGCTAACACGGCTACTACTCTGAAAAGTGTAATAATTGTTACCTGGGAGGGTGGGGTTAAACAGTTGTGCATCTCTCTCTTGCAGTGATATAGAGGGCGAGCATTTATCATTTTACCCAGTATAAGCTGTATACAGAGTAACACGGATTTATTTGGGGGTTAGATCCCATTGGGAGCTGGGTGTCTGCGTGCTGGAGACAGGTGTCCTGCTGAGCTGGTTTCAGTCTACATCTGCAGCTTTGTGCGTTTGCCCAGACCCTGGGTCTCCGTTGCAGCAGGCTAGCGTGTCTGGCTCAACAAGACAGGGTTCTGGAAGCCCAGGCTGTCAGGGAAAATGGGCTCAGAGGTGATTTTAGCACCTAAGGTGACAGTCCCAATGAGGGTCTCTGTGACCGAACCCCTCACACTATGCACTTGGGTTTCCTGCATTTCCAGAAAGCATCCCAGCCACTGAGTGATGTGCTCTTCCAGTCTGGGTTGCTCTCAATCTTTGTTCTACTGTGGCTAACTAATTAAATAGCCATTGGAACAGAGTCGTAGACTTAAGCATCTCACCCTCTAGGTGGGTCCCCCAAGCCACCAGCCTAAACAATCATTCTCTCTTTCTGGCCATGTGATTCTTCCTGTGTTTTGTCCACTGATCTAAAGTTGAGGGCTGCAGACCTTGTTGGAATACAAACAAATTAATAATAATAACAATATAGTAATTAACAATACTACCACTGGCTCTGTGAAATTATGTTGAAATAGGTTTTATAGTGAGATTTGTCATCTATGGGACATGATCCCTGAAGCAACTGGGAATACCTGAGCTCAGAGAGACACAACACCTAATTAATGTGCTCAGTGAACCAATGCCACCCTTGGTGTAACTCATGTCCTGGGGATTAATTCGGCCCACTGTTTTCTACTGTGTTATTAAATGATGCAATTTCTACCAGAGTTACAGAATATGAGGTTAGAGGTATATTCTGTTCCACCAATCTCTTCCATAGACAAGGCTCCCAGGCTGTACACCATCCCCCATGATGCATGATGGTGTCTACTCTTGCTGAACTGCCCTGGAACATCATCCGTGTCCCACAGCCCATCAAAAATCCTGCTCAAGAAAAATTTTCAACCAACCTTAGCAACAAGTCTGGAATCAAAGGAACGGACAGTTACATACAGCTGAAACGTACGAATTGTTTCAGAATCACCTCATTGTCCCGACCCCAGTTGATTAAATGTAAAACCTGTAAGACTTGTAAGGGTACTACAGATTATCTATCTATCCATCCATCCCTCTAGAGGATGCCAATCACCATGGTATTCTATGTCCTTCCCTTGCTAGCTTACTCCCCAAAGTAGGAAGGATAGGTTCAAGCATTGTGCTTGATGGAGACCACATGATAACCAGAGGAGCTCAGGAGGAGATCACAGCCGTCTGCCCTCAATTTTTAATTTTGTGCTTCTCTGTAAAGCTGCAAATGACCAAAGGTCCCTCTATTTTTTTCCATCCATGTGCAGATTGAATATTGTTATGTGCAGCAGCAATATTGAGGTCATTTATTGTGCATACTAGACCTAGATATAATATATATTTTTAAATGTTCATATGTATGGAAGAAGAAGAAGAGAATATTAAAACAAGGGATAATTAACAAGGTGCACTGCTTAAAATGCTTATTTAATATGAAATCAAATAAAATGAAAAATAACACTGCCCTTGGAGTACATATATTTTATCATCCTTTCTAACACCACAAGCTAATAAACACAGAAAAATGTGGTGTAATGAAAGATGCTATATAAATAACACAAAGTCATCTTGGTCATTAAGTGAAAGAATAAAAAATATGCACCAGAGGCCCAATTAAATATCCTACTCCTACCAGAGAGCACTAAATCTTCAGGGAAAGCTGCTCTCGAAAAATGAAGCATCTGCCAAAACACTAGCCTGCTATGGACTTCTGCAGATCACAAAACTATCCCCTTTGCATGCATATTATGTGCACACAGAGCTCAGCTTTAAGATGCTAAGTAAATGTATGAGTCAACTAGAAATGATCTCACTGCAAATATTAATACAATATTTGCTGATACTGGAAAGGAGAGTAAAAGGCATTCACTCGGGATTATACAATGTCTCTGGAATGTCAACTCTTCATTTGATTAATACTTCACACACATAGAACAGTAAAAATAAGTAATAAAGCGACACAGAGAGCAAAACAAAGCCACAAACAAACAAGTGACAACACTAAAAATACGAAGGGAAGTAAAACCTCAAGTGGTTGGTGATGGGTATTTTAAATGAGTGTTTAGGACCCACTCAATGCAAGTGCAACAGAGCCCTGTAGAAACAGGCAAAGTTCTCCTGGTTTCACTCCCTATCTCACCACACTGCTCCCTCAGCTACTCCCTATTCCTCCCAAGGCCACCATCTCATCTTACGCTTGCTCCTCTCCAGGGTCCAGGCACCGAATTAGGTGCATGGCCCTTCACTCCCTCGTGCACGGCCACCCAGGCACATGCCTTAGAGGGAACTATGGAAATGACCCTTCTGAATGGAATCACTATTATAAAAATGGCGTGTTGGACGATGGTGGTGCAGGTTTTGACAGATGAGAGGAAGATCTGGATTTTTATGGTTCCACACACAAAGAGGAGCCTTCCCCTTTCTATGCAAATGCCTTTTATTTCATTGGAAGAGAGCAATTCAAGAATGAAAAAAAGGCAAAGTCCCCATGAAAGAGGGGACAATTTAATTTTTGTGCCCTTCCATGCTGGGATCTCGTCAATGCATCGCCTGGGATTTCAACTTGTGAAATGACCCAGTTGTAAAACTGACAGCTCCTATGCATTGCAAATATCCATTCTCTTCCTACAGGTCTCAGGGGTTGGCTGTTTCTGAAATACCGACAAGCCCTTCCTGCAAAATCTCCTGCGTGGAGATGTTCCTAGTAGCAGCCTCTTGTTCCTGCCCAGCAACCTGGTGAAGCTAGGGAGGAGATAATGTGCCTAGCTCCATTGAAGCCAAAGGGCCAGATCTTCAGCTAGTGTGAATCTGAGCATGTTTTGAATGGCGACTGGGACAACATACCAAGACACAATCCCTTGACATCTTTAAATCAAGACTGGATAGCTCTCTAAACGAGATGTTCTAGTTTTAATTAGTGGGCGAGTTTCCATGCCACGTGTTAGCCAAAGGTCAGACTAGAAATCATGAATCTATGGAAAAACTGGTGTCACTTAAATGAAGTCAACGAGCCAATCCCCAGGTGGTGTAAATTGACATAGCTTCATAGAAGTCAAGGGCCCAGATCCCTCGCCGGTGTAAATCAGTGTAAATCCCTTGAACTCCTGGCAGGCTAAAGGAAACTGCAGCACCATGGACAGCTCAGAACCGGCAGGGACTGGGGGAGTGAGAAAGCGCTCCTGCCTGGCTGCTGGGCCTGAACGTACATTTGCCCTGAGGTAAAGGTGAAGCTTTAGTGAAGGCTGGGGCTATTTGGCAGTAGCCCAAGGGAGCTGAAAGCAGTGTAGTTAAAGGGACACAGTGATGTGTGGCTGCTATTCTTAAGGTCCCTGGGCTGGGACCTGGAGTAGTGGTTAGCCCACTGAGGAAGTGACCTTCAATTGGACAACAGTAAAAGGGATCCAAACGACTTAGTGGCCCAGCTGGAGAGCTAGGGCCAGGAGGACCCAGAAAAGACAAAACCGTTGCCTCCAGGGAGGAAGCTCTGGGGGTATGGCCCGATACCAGGGCTGGGACCGTTTAAAGACTATGGACACACCCAACCAGAAGAGGTGCTTGTAAGAGGTGTGTGCCAGGCTGTTAAAGACCCCTAAAGTCATTAAAGGGGTCCCTTAGCGATCGTCCTACCAGCAACCCCTCGTCCATACCCAGAAACCCGGTCAGGTTAGGGAAGAGAGAATGTGCCTTATCCCCCAGCCCTCTAGTGATGTCACACAGGACAGTGGGGCTTCGCTGAAACCTGCTTCCTTCCTTAACAGATCCACTGAGGGGAATTTGTCAGTGTTTAAACATCTCCCCAAAATGTAGTGCTGTATTCATCCCTGAATGAATGAGAGCGGAGGGATGTCAAATCTAGAAACAGTCATTGATGGAGGAGCACTGGGTCTGCTGAATTTGGCCCCTGCCCCAGGTTCCCTTGGAAGGCCTTTTTCATGAACTGTCTGGGATGTGGAGGTAGAGCTGGACGTCACAGAGACCAGACCAGAAGTTAACAAGATTCTAATCCGTTAACTCCTGCTGGGTCCCCTCCACAGCTGGGACCCAGGTTATGTACCCATTGAGAGCAGCTTCAACACACTATGCGCCATTGCTGTGTTTCTTTGGAGGTGGGAGGGATGGGAGTGAAGAGTTTCATGGCGGTGGAATACTTTCACATTCCCACAGACTTCAAAGGGTGTTACTGTGCAATCTAGGGGTTGTTCCCATGGAATTTGTTCTGATTGTGCTGCTGATTATATAGGGCTATGGGTGTGGCTACACCTGTTTGGTATGCTTCACAGACAGTAGTTCTCTTGCATTCTATGTTCCATATGTTTAAATAGCTGATTTTTTTGGTCTTGTATTTGGGAGAGTGTAGCTTGTGGTGGGGGTGGAATTGTTTGTGAATTTTTTTGTTTTGTTTTTTGGTTTGTTGGCTTTTTAACGTATGCCTTATAATGTATCATTTGAAAACTCATAATTTGCTGATCAGTATTGTCCTAATCAAATATGTCTGGCATGTGAAGTTATAAGATTACATTATATGGGGTTTTCTGAAAACATGTACTCAATGTGCAGCGGCAGTCAAGAAAGTGAACAAAATGTTGGGAATCATTAAGAAAGGGATAGATAATAATGCAGATAATGCAGATGTGGTCGCCCAATCTTAAAAAAGATATATTGGAATTGGAAAAGGTTCAGAAAAGGGCAACAAAAATGATTAGGACTATGGAACGGCTTCTGTATGAGGAGAGATTAATAAGACTGGGCCTTTCTAGCTTGGAAAATAGACGACTAATGGGGGGATATGATAGAGGTCTATAAACTCATGACTGGTGTGGAGAAAGTAAATAAGGAAGTGTTATTTACTCCTTCTCATAACACAAGAACTAGGGGCCACCAAATGAAATTAATAGGCAGCAGGTTCAAAACAAAAAAAAGAAGTATTTTTTCACACAATGCATAGCCAACCTGTGGAACTCCTTGCCAGAGGATTTTGTGAAGGCTAAGACTATAACAGGGTTAAAAAAAGAACTAAATAAATTCATGGAGGAAAGGTCCATCGATGGCTGTTAACCAGGATGGACAGGGATGGTGTCCCTAGCCTCTGTTTGCCAGAAGCTGGGAATGAGCGACAGGGGACGGATCACTTGATGATTACCTGTTCTGTTTATTCCGTCTGGGGCACCTGGCATTGGCCATTGTCGGAAGACAGGATACTGGGCTAGATGGACCTTTGGTCCAACACAGTATGGGCGTTCTTATGTTCTTAAGTTCTTATTAATACGTTTCAAATGGAGGTTGGCAAACAGGTCTATCTTAAACAAAGAAATGTGTTCTCTGCTTAATTTTTTACTTAAGCAGTAAACAGAGTTATCAAGCAGGAATTGAAACCAAAGAAGCTCAATAGGTGAGGAAAAAGCAGCAAGGAAACAGCCTTGCGATTAGACATTTTGTCTCTTGGTAACCAGGTGGAAATGTTTCTCAAAAGAGGGATAGGATTATAAAAGACACCACTCTCTCTCTCTCTCTCTGCCAGTTGATTCACTCCATGTGAAGGGATAAAGGAAGCAGCCATTGGACTGGTGGAGGAGTCCTGACCTAAGAAGTTTGGTCAGTAACACTGCCGAAAGCATGTGGGAATAAAACTTTTGCTTTGAATTTCACATTGTTTTTTAAGTTAGGCACAAGTTGCATTCTAGCTTTATTTTCCTTCTAACCACTGTAGTAAGATGAGGCCCTGAAACATAAACCCTTGTATCAGAGGCCCAGTATGAGGCCTAAGGCCTGAGCTAAAGTAATGGGCAAGACTTTGCTAACATAAAGCAAAGTTAAGCTGTGAGCCAGAGGCAGGCCCTGCTCACAGAAGTTGGCAAGGAAAGGGCTGATGTTGGAAAAGTACACAAACCTAAAAGGTACCAGAACACTTGTACGTTCCACACAGATAACAAGGAACAGGATGGCCCATCCTAAAGACAGGGGCAAAAGGGTAATATGATGGATAGAGTAGTTTTGTTCGAACCAACATGTACAAGGTGGGAGGTGGCACCTTACTACGTAGAAGGGGTTGTACCTGGTTATGTAGAGGGGTTGCACCTCAGTACGTCAGGAGTGATGTGTAACTTGTTTGTACCTGTGTATAAGAATTCACCCCCGAGGAGTTGTCTTTGTCTGGCCTAGGGGGCAGTGGAAAGTCCCGCCACTGACTGAGCCGGTCCATTGCCAGGGGGCACATATTTCATAGTATGTCTGGTAGAGTCTACGGGAAACTATTACTGTGCTTCGTTTGACAATAAACCTGGCCGACGTGCCTTTGTACCGTACTAGAGTCTGTGGTCTTTGGGGGTTCTCTCGAGTCTGCTGTGTTAGCTATCTGCGCAGAGCTGGGGCAGCACGCAGAGGGAACACGCACGCAGCCGACTGATATCAACATTGAACAGAGCAGAGCACCACACCGGTAGCCGTCTGACAACAACCACGTCGGACTTCTATGCCTCCTTATTTGCACTCACTTAAAATCTGTCTTTGTAGACAATAAACTTTGTTTTATTGTTTTATCTAATCTGGTGTGTTTAAATAGTAGTGTCTGAGAAACTAAGTTGCATGGATATTACTGCTGTTAAAGAAATAATGGACAATGTAGCTTGCATTGTCCAGAAGAGGACTGGGCAGCACAGGACGTACATTTCTGGAGGGAAATCGAAGACTGGGGAGTGTGTTGGGGTCCCCCTGCAGTATAACCAAGTGTGGTGAGAGCCTGAGTGTAACCCAACTATTCCTGGCCAGGCTGCAGTTACACACACATGCCTCGGGTGTGATTTCCATGATAGACGGTTGTTTGTGAGTGGCCCAGGTGGAAGCCACTTCAGCAAGGCACTGCAAGGTTGCAGGCAGCTGCGACACAGCTGCTGATCAGTCTGGATTGGACCCTGGTATGTCACAGCCACCAACCTAGAAAATATCCCAATAACAGTAAAGGGGTGGTGCTGACTGACAGTCGTGTTCGATTGACATGAAAGGGTGAGGTCACCACAGGGATGGGCCCATGCACTGATCCATGGCTGCAGATGCACAAGGACATTGTGGTCATTACCTCCCCGCAAGGAGATCCATGGCAGGCCCAGTGATGACTTTTCTCTTCTTCACTAGGGTAGCAGAAATTATCCCGCACGGGTGTGCAGGCTTGGCTGGGATTATCAGGATTTAGGTGCCGGTCGCAATGCTGCCACTGTAGGAGTTGGAGGTGGTCCTTCCCTTTGTAATTCTGAGCCCTATAGTTGGGGTGTTCACCTGTGAGGTGGGAGGTGCAACCAGCCTGTAAAAACATCATGTCAATGATATGCAGTGAGTTCTTTTTCAAAATTAGCAATTTTAATCATATCTCCAGTTGCATGTGTTATTTGGAGAATTCGCTTTCCCACATCCTTTTGGGTTTCTTGCAAAAACGGATTTACTTTTGCTTCTACAAGCAGAAGATCAGCTAATTCCTGCCAATCCAAACACAGGGAGATGGAGAAGTTAACTAAGGGGTCGATTACGGTACATTGGGCTTTTTCTAGTTTAGGAAGCTAATAAGTGTGGTCATTGGTGTATACATGACTGTAGGTTGATGATAAACCTCTAGGTGGGTGCGCCTAGCCACCGATCTAGAGAATTATTCTCTCTCTCTGGCCCTGTGATGCTTCCCGTATTCTCTTTTCTGATCTCATTTGGGGCCTGCAGACTTTGTTGCAATATAAACAAATTAATAATAACAACAATATAAAAAAGAACAATACTACCACGGGCTCTGCGAAATTACATTGCAATGGGATGGGAATTGAATTCACCTGTTTGAAGTCCCCATCACAAAACCAGTACAGTTAAACAGATTCAAGAATTGGTTAGGAGTTTATTCATTGCTTTCCTCAGGGCATCCTTCACCTCCGTGTTCCTCAGGCTGTAGATAAAGGGGTTCAACATGGGGACCACCAGCGTGTAAAACACTGAGGCCACTTTGTCTGTGTTCATGGAATCGCTGGAGGGGGGACGTAAATACATAAAAAGTTGGATGCCATAAAACAGGACCACAGCGGTCAAGTGGAAAGAGCAGGTGGAGAAGGCTTTGCGCCGGCCCTCAGCAGAGCGGATCTGCAGGATGGTCGAGATGATATAGATATAGGAGAGGATGACAGGCACAAAGCAGATCACCTGAATGCAGCATGTGAAAGCAAAGATCACAATCTCATTGATGCGGGTGTCAGAGCAGGAGAGCACCAACAGTGGGGGGATGTCACAGAAGAAATGATTGATGATGTTGGAGCTGCAGAATGACAGCCGAAATGTAAGCCATGTGTGTATCATTGAATCCACCAACCCCACAGCGTATGCCCCAGCCACCAGCTGTTTACAAAGCTGCCTGGACATAGTAACCGTATAGAGCAGTGGGTTACAGATGGCCACATAACGGTCATACGCCATCACAGCCAGCAAGAGGCACACAACATCTGCAAAAATGATACAGAGATACAGTTGCACAGCGCAGGCAGTGTAAGAAATGCTTTTCCTCTCGGCTAAGAAATTCAGCAGCATTTTAGGGGAAATTATTGAGGAAAAGCAGAGGTCACAGAAAGACAAATTACTGAGGAAAAAGTACATGGGGGTGTGGAGTCGGGGATCAATCATGATTAACAAGATCATCCCCCCATTCCCCACCAGGGTGATACCATAAATCAGTAGGAACACCCCAAACAGGGGAACCTGCAGCTCCGGACGATCTGTCAGTCCTGAGAGTATAAAATCAGTCACCTCCGAGTGATTTCCCTTTTCCATCTCCTCTGAACAGAGATCAGGCAGCTACAGAGATCTGGGCAGGTGGATAGTGCGGAAAATATGTCCCTTCTCTGTAATGAAGTAAGTGAAGATAAATGGAGATCAGTTTCTCAATGGACATCAGGACTCGCTCATGGAAGAGCTTAGTCCACAGAGCCAGATGTTCACAGCTGGTCATTCCAGCTGTTTGATAAAATACACACTGCATAAATACAATGACACACAGGTTAATCATGCCCCACAGACAAACACTCCTGATCACTTATCTGAGCAGCAAGTAGTGACTTGTGACTCTTCTGTAAGAGAATCAGGGTGAAAATTGTTTCAGTCAGAAGAGATTATTTGTAAGCTCAAAAAGGGGTGAGAGTAAAGGAGTGTCAATCTTTCTACCCTCATTGGGGAAGGGGAGCTCTGTGGTTTGCCATGTCGGTTTGGGGTAAGTCTGGCTTACAGTGCAAGTTAAGCTTTTTAGCATTTACTGTAGCCTCTATGAAAACCCAGAAACACAATGGAAAGCACTGGCTTCAGTGACTATGTAATTGGCTATTTTTTCCAAGCAAGGAGGTGACTCCTTTAGCTGAAGTGGTAGGAGTTGGGACTGAGATGTTAAGTGCTGGAGGTCTTGAATTCAATACCTGCTGATCACCATGTTGTCTGCGTGTGTGTGTGACTGTAATTCAGGATAATAGCACGTACCTGCCGAGAAGAGAGAGACGGATGTAGTGGCATTTCCCCATCGACAGAAACTGCCAGTTTGGAGCATTCGGGAAATTTTATACTGAGATGTGTGATCTATGGGACCTGATTCCTGAAGCAACTGGGAATAGCTGAGGTAAGACCCCATAACACCTAATTAATGTGTTCAGTGAACGAAAGCCACCTTGGTGTAATTGGTTCCCTGGGGATTGATTAATGTTACTCAATCTTACTGTGTTATTAAGTGATGCAATTTCTACCAGAGTTAGAGTATGAGGTTAGGGGTATATTTCATCCTGCTGTTTTCAGTGCAAGCCGGGTACTGTGTAGAGCTGATCCACAAAGGGTTTTTGTTTTGTTTTTTTGGTGGAGACCGAAAAAATCTTTTTACTAGAAACTTAATATTTCAGCTCGGAAATACTACAAGGGTGCCTCAGATAGATACCACACACCACAAATCTCTTCCATGGGTCAGGCTCCCAGGGTGGACTACATACCCCATAAAGCATGATGGTCTCTCCTCTCGCTGAACTGACCTGGAACATCACCAGAGCCCCACAGCCATGGTTTAGGGAAGAGGGGAGTTTAGTATTTTGATGGAAAGCTGATAATTTCCAGGGAAAAATAATTTCATGGAAAAAATAGTTGAATGTAAAATACAATTTCTCATCAAAACATCTTCTCAAGAAAAATTTTCAACCAGCCTTAGCAACAAATTTGGAATCAAAGGAACAGAAATTTAGATACAGGTGAAACGTACTAATTGTTTGCAGCTGAAGCTGATATCTTCTCACTCATTCCTGGTTTCAGAATCACCTCATTGTCCTCTCCCCAATAGGTGGAATGTAAAACCTGTAAGACAAGTAAGAGTACTCCAGATTATCTAGCTATTTATAGCATGCTAATCACCATGGTAGCCTATGTCCTTCCCTTGCTAGGTTACTCCCCAAAATAGGAAAGATAGATTCACTCATTTTTGCCTAATGGAGACCACATGGTGACCAGAGGAACTCAGGAGGAGACCACAGCGTGCTACGGACGTCTGGAGTTCACAAACTATCCCTCTTGCATGCATATTATCTGCACACAGAGCTCAGCTTTAAGATGCTAAATAAATCTCTGAGTCAAGTCGAAATAGTCATATTCAACTAGAAATACTCATTCTCTCACCCCAAATATTAATACATATTTTTGATAGTTTCTGTGAAGTTATAAGATGACACTGTATCATGTTATTCATGTATGTTCCAAACTGAGGCTGGCAAACTGGTCTGTGTTAAAGAAATGTGTGCACTGCTTAATTTTGTATCTAAACAATAACCAGAGTCATTAAGCAGGAAGGGAAACAAACGAACCCTAAAAAGGTGAGGAAAAAGCAGCAGGGAACATCCTTCTACATAGAGTTTTTGTTTTCCAGTAACCAGTTGGCAATGTTTATCAAAGGGGGGATAGGACTCTAGAAAGAGGGGATAGACATCCCCAGGCACCGCTCTCTCTCTCTCTCTTTCCATTGATTCACTGCATCTGAAGGGATAAATGAAGCAGCCATTGGACTGGTGGAGGGGTCCTTACCCATGAAATTTGGGCAGTAAGACTGCTGGAAGCATGTGGTGAGGAAATGTTTGCTTGGAATTTCACATCATTTGTTCACTTAGGCACAAGTTTCATTCTAGCTTTATTTTTCTTGTAACCATGTCTAACTTCTATGCCTAACTGTTTCCCCCCACTCAGCCATGTGAAAGCTAAATCCCCAGCTGCTCTGTGTCAACCTGACTCTACTGATGCCAGGGGACCAGGTGTAAATAAGAAATGCTCTATTCAAGTTCATTGCCCAGATCTCCTGCTAATGTACATTGGCCATAAACAATGTGTAATTCAATGGGGCCAGATCCCCGGCTGGCCTAAATAGTTTAGATCCAGTGAAGTCAGTGGGCCAGATCCTTAGGTGGTGTGAAGCGAAGAAGCCCCATTGAAGTCTCTATACCAGATTCTTTGCTGGTGTAACTGACATCGCTCATTTGGAGCTTCTGGGTGGTGTAAATTGGAGTGGTCCCATTGAAGTCAACAGGCCAGAGCCACACCGGGTGTGACTCCTGTGCCGATTGGCACCCGCAGAGGATCTGACCTAAGGATCAGCAATGCACAGCCTCCTTTGGGTAACTTCTGTATAATGTCCATACGAATCGGAGCCAGCTGACAATGGCACTTTTATTTATTAAAACTCTCACCAATTATGGGTTTGGTATTTGGGCAGCTTTAGGCCAGGTGTACACTAGAAATGTTTGCCAGTATAGCGATGTGGGTTAGGCGTGTGCTTTTCCCATTTAACAACATTTCTATACCAGCAAAAGCCATAGGGCTTGTCTACACTTGGAATGTTACAGTGGCACCTCTGTAGCGCTTCAGTGTAGAGAGTGTAGATGCTGACGGGAGGTGTTCTCTTGTCGGCAGAGGTAATCCACCTCCATGAGAGGTGGTAGCTAGTGCTGTCTGCTTGGGGACTTAGGGTGGCTTAACTACATCGCTTGGGGTTTGATGTTTCCACACCCCTGAGTCACAAAGCCGGGTCGATCTAAGTTTCTAGTGTAAACCAGCCCCTAGTGGAGATGCAGGTATAATGGCCAAAAAAGTGCTTTTGCTGATATAGTTATTTCTTTTGGGGAATGGCTATAAGTTATACAGGCAAAAATGCTCTTTTGCTCGCATACACTGAGGCTACACTAGGCAGGTTTGCCAGTGTAGTTACACCAGTATAGCTAAACAGGGAAACCTTTTCTAGGGTAGACTAGGCCTAAACAAATAGCTTTTCCCATTATTGTTCATTTATGCTTCATCACTCCAGCCTTTCTAACTTTTTATGTGAGGAGCTTTTGAAAGAATTTTTTTTTGAAAGTTCCATTAAAACTGGAAACACCAAGATTCCAGCAAATTAGAAATTCGATGGGAGCATTTTGCACAGGGAAAACTTTCGGAGTGAATGTAACATACTAGCTTACTGCGCCCTGCCCCCATCTAGTGGCTGGTCCATAAAGAAGAAAAAAATAGACCAGCAAACGGATTTTCTATGCGCTCAAAGGCTATGGGGCTATGCTTTGGTGCTGAAGGTCTTGGGTCCATTAAGAAATTATGACACATAGTTTTGATGCAGGACATGTTTTCTAGGCCTGGGGATTTGTGCACAGCTAAGTTTCCAGGGGAGTAATTATCTGCAAATGGTAACATTGTCCTTTCTCAAACGTGCAGGGTTAAGGAGACAGTGCAAGGAAAGTGTCCACCGTTGTGCCCCTGCACAGATACCAGGCACGACTGCATTCTCTTTGCTTTCCTGAGTTCAAGCATCGCCTCCTGCTAATCCCCTTTTGGCTGCGAGCTCTCTCCCAGAAAGGGGGGGGGAGAGCAGGGGGGAGATAGGGTCAGGTTCCCCCTCCCTTTTAGAAGGCAGCAGAGAAGACTGGACCTGGACAGGAGGAGGTGCTGTTCCCTATGGGCCTGCTGCAAGTCCCACTGACGTTAATAGATCTATTGATTTAAATCTGGGCCCCGTTGATTTCAGTGTGAATTAGGCATCTAGATACCTGTAAGGATCTAGGCTGGCTGGGCCTAACAGACACAATCGGGGCCCACACAATTCAAGGAACAGTCCAGCTCTTCCGTTGGTGCTATTGAATCTACTGTCCCCACTGGAGGGTGTTGCTGGGAGTTTACCAGTCCGGTCTAGTGAGCTCTGTGTACCATGAGCGCAGAGGTCAGCGCGACAGGCCCTCCAAGCACGAGGCTCTTGGTGGGTCTCCGTCCCTTGGTGCGTCCCCATTAAACACTTCGCCTTCTGAGAGCCTGAGGTGCTTTAATGCTCTGCTTACAACTTCTCATCCTCAGCCTCTGGCTCTGTTCTCAGGCTGCCTGCTACTTGTCCTCCTCTTCCACAGCCAGCTCCCGGCTGCTGCCTCTGGCCGGCCACTGCCCACTCTCAGCAGCTCGCTGGCTGACCCTGATCCTCTTCTGCCCTCTGGGTGTCACTGCCTTGCCCATTCACACGGAGCCCTCTACTGTCACGATGCGGAACTAGGGTAAGACAGCGCCCTCTGGTGATTATACATGAACCAGATCCCCTCCCAGAATGAGCTGTGGCCCAATCCTTTTCCTCCAGCTATTTCTGGGGTGGGGTGGGCAGTGGGGCCTGACCATGAGCCAGCAGGTTCATTAAACTATCTCTATAGGGCCCAACACCATAATACACACTCCCACTACTGTCCCCAGACACTCTCTGCTCCACATTCCCTCGTCTGTGTGATGCCTCTCAGATTCACAAGGGTAGTGTGGGAGCAGAGAAATCCAGTACACTCAGAAACAATGAGGAGTCCTGTGGCACCTTAGAGACTAACACATTTATTTGGGCATAAGCTTTCGTGGGCTAGAACCCACTTCGTCAGATGCATGGAGTGGCAGTATTCTCAGTCCACGCAGCCACTTCCTCGCTCAGTATTGGTCCACAGTGAGCAGACTAAGGTGCCTCTGGGAAGGAAATGTCCTGGGGACCTTGGACTTTCTTTAGGATGGAGATTGCAGGAAAAACCAGCCCCCGTCAGTACACAAAGCTCACCGTGTATAAGCAATTCTGCCCGTGTTGTTCCATTGCATTGCACCTAAGGCTTTATCAGCTGAAAGGAATTCAGTGCACTTACGCATAGAATATTTTATGGAAAAGACTTTAGCAGAGCTGTCTGAGATGTGTGTGTGGGGGGGGGCAAAGACGGAAACATCGGGGCAGGTGGAGCTGTGGCACAACAGGATTGAGGGGCATCAGCAGAGCTGTGTGGACAGGCTCTGACTGCAATTCCAGGCGAGCCAGGCAAAGAATTAGAGGGGTTATTACAGGTCAGGTCTATCTGTCTAAGTTCCTTATGTGGCTCCTGTTATCACCGTGTGGGAGCACCTTGCAATCTGTAGTTGGTGCTGCAGGTGGAGGTAGCTCTCTGGCGCCCTCTGCTGCTGCCGGCACATATCAGTCAACAACCTCTTAGCCCTGGTCTGCACTGGGGGGTGGGGAATAGCGTAGCTGAAGTCGACGTATCTTAGGTCGACTTACCTTGGCATCTTGATGGGGCGGGATCGACTGACGCCGCTCCCCCGTTGACTCCGCTTGCGCCTCTCGCGGCGCAGGAGTTCCGGAGTTGACAGGAGAGCGATCGGGGATCGATTTATCAAGTCTAGGCTAGACGTAATAAATCGACCGCCGATAGATCGATCACCACCCTCCGATCTGGCGAGCAGTGTAGACATAACCTACAAAGGGTGTGACACTTTAAGAGTATGTTGCTTCAATATCATTTTCAAAAAGGTATTTGGGCACTTAGAAATGTAAATACTATTGACTGTCAAAAATCTCATTGATGGGGGGGGGAGGGGGCAGGGACATGAACCCACCTCATCTAACAGACTCGCACCGTAAATGTTGCTCTAGCCAGTCCCCAGCCTCCAATTGTGTGTTTCCCCCACTACAGCTCGCCTCCCTGCCCTGCCACAGGCATCCTAAATGCTAGGCTATCTATCCTCTCAACTAAAGTGTGTTGGTAGAGATTGTCTGTGTGTCTGTGTGTGTGTACGCACGTATCCTACATGTCAATGGAAACCAAGGGGATACACATTAAGAGTTGATGCAGAGCTGGGGGCATGTGTGGGAATCCTGCACATTAGAGATGAGATGGACAGGACTGGAATGCCAGGGGATCCAGGAATAGAAATAGAAATGCCAGGAAGGTTGCTACAGATCAGAAATGAAGTGCACTGTCTATCTGGGGAGTGGGTGGATTTTCAAAATGTTCTTTTCAGTCATTAGCAACTGGTTTTAATTTTTTTGTATTCCGCTCTGAATTTATACAAACATTTCCGAACACAGAGGCTTCTCTTTGCATTATTTTTAAACAGGAAATGAAGTCGGTACACGGGTCCATAGATTTTAAGGCCAGACGAGATCATGATTACCAGATAGTCTCATGTCCTGCATGCCACAGGTCAGAATATTCCAATCATTCCTGCAGCAAAGGCATTTATTCTATCCTAAGGGAGAGCCTGTTTTGTAACCTGTGGCTGTGATAGCAGTTTCTGTTTAAAACATGTTTATTCTGTCCATATTCTTTCGCTGTTTTCCCATGGTATTAAGGTGCATCCAATCAAGATGTGTCTGTCCTGATCTACAAGGTCTGGGAAGATGGTATGTGGGCTAGAGAGAGAGAGAAGTGGATATGTAGGTCTGACATTAGTAGAATTAAGAGTAATATTTGACCAATATTAATTTAGTCACTGGAACAATAGTTTTTAATTTCAGATGTATGTTCTGTGCAGTTTTGCTGTTACAAATCAAATAATTAGTTCCTGTCTCTGTATGTTCCCTCCTAAGGAATTCTCTGCTGGTAATTTTTGTAATTCCCCTATGAGGAACAAGGGAATGCACTTTGGAGATGATGCGTGCTTGTTCAAAATAATCACCCTGGCTCTGGCAACAAACCAAAAATGGAAATCCCAGGGAGGTTACACTTCCAGGTGCCTCCATCTCAGGACATGAGGTGATCAATTAGTGTAATTGACCCATCTCTCTAGAAATGTTATTGGCTTTTGACCATTTTAATAAGCTCCTGGTGGGCATGATTAGAAAGTTTGTGCCTGTCAAGTTGAGATTGCGTAACTTGGCAACAAGTTTGGAAATGTTCCACTGCGCATCATTCAAATCTGAATGTGTTTCAAAGACATTGCAAACATTCATTGAAATTAGTAGAGTGGAATCTGCATTGTTGCAGAAGACTCTCCCTTGCTTCCCAGGTCACCCTCAGCAGTGAGATATCTTCCAGGACGAACCCAGCCTGTGGAAAATGCTGGGGCAGTGTTAAGTATAAGGCCCCCCTGCAGATGTTGGCTCTCCCCAAGATATAGGACCCTAGAGGACAGTATGGCCTGTTGATGGTTCTCCAGGTGTTTGTGGATCCACCCCCATTTCTCGCTCCCCTCAGCCGGCCTGCCAGTCCCCCTGCCCTCAGACTGGATCAGAGCCAGGACCCCTTGGAGGGGAAAGTCCTTGTGTCCCATTCCCCACCCCTCTGAGCCAGCCAGTGGCCCCCCTGGATCAGAGGCCCCCATGCCCCATAACAGAGTAAAGGCCCTATATCCGAGAACCTGAACCCATTCCTGTATGCCATGTGGCTTTCCCCAAACCCATGCATGGCACCTCACTCTTCAGCACCTGAAGCGTAACCCCTTACAACCCAAGAGCACACCCCCCGCCATGCCCTGCCACTCAAGGATTAAACATGCTCCCAATTCGGGGGAGGGGGTTAACCCTTTGTGCCCTGCCCTAGAATCCCCACCTCTCCCACCCCAAACCTACATGTTGCACACAGCAAAATGGCTCAAGGCCCGCAGCCTGGGGAGCCCAGGCCTGGATGGGTGAATCACCTCTTTTCCTGCTCACCCCACCACAAAGCTTAGCTCACTGGACCCTCCTTCAGGGATCCCAGGACCGAGCAGGGCCTGATCACCAGAGGAAACAATGTCCTTGCGTGATCCAGTCCCTGCTCCCAAGGTCAGGCCCCATCACCAGGCTCTGAGCCACTCAGAGCTCATTCTCCATCTCTCTCAGCAAGGGAAGCACCGCGAAAAAGCTCCACACAGGGTCTTCACAACAATCAGCCTCTGCCGCAACTGCCCACCTTTTCCACCCGGTAGGACCGGCTCAGCCGTGTGGAAATGCAGACACCTCTAGATTCTCCTCCCAGAGCTGGGAATGGAACCCAGGAGTCCTGACAACCAGGTTACCCCTCCCTGCTTCTCTAACCAATAGTTCTCAAGCTCCTCCCAGAACCAGGAGCAGAACCTGGGAGGCCTGGCTCCCAACTCTCCTGATCTAACCCAACCTGCACATAGAAACCAGGAGTCCTTACTCCCTTTGCCCCGCCCCATTATACCCAGGAATAAAACCAGACGTCCTGACTCCCAGCCCTGCCCCACCCCAGCTCCTAACCCAGAAGACCCCACT
Organism: Chelydra serpentina; assembly: GCA_037349315.1. Classification (NCBI taxonomy): domain Eukaryota; kingdom Metazoa; phylum Chordata; order Testudines; family Chelydridae; genus Chelydra; species Chelydra serpentina. The sequence continues at coordinate 1,381,026 of JBAIAC010000151.1, forward strand.
CTCCTCCCAGAGCTAGGACTAGAACCCAGGAGTCCTGTCTGAAGTTTAATCTCCCCCCATTTCCTAGCAGTGATTTCAAATCTCAGGCCTTAAACATTTGCCCTCCCACCCACCTTGTAGGGACAGGGATTTAGGACATTGCACTCTCCCAAATGCCTTCCCTCTAAAGGGTGGGGGGTTGCTGGAGTGCCCTTAATATAGGAGAGCCTCTGAGGCGGAGCTAAGGCCCTCTAGCCCCACCCACAAAGAGCCTGACTCTGCCTCTCTTTATAAAAGACCATGCGCAGGCAGTAGTGGTTTCCTTTAGAGTGAGGGTTGGAGATTGTTTGTAGGATAGGGCTGTGTTTATAGATAGTCCTAAGAAGAAGTGTTGGGCAATTTAAGATAATCCTATATCTAGGCTCCAGTGGGATTTTGTAGGGAAGGGCTGAGAGTTGGGGTTTCTGTGTTCTGTTCCCAGCTTTGGCTGGGGAGGAGGGTCTGGCTGGGGCAGAGAGGTCTGGGAACTAGAATTTCTGGCTTCTGTTCTTTTATGAAAATAATTTTAAGAGAGAACTTTATCACTCCTAGCAGGTAGATTCAGGAGCAGAATGGGTGTGAAGCCTGTTTTCTCTAACCCACTAGACCCTCTCAGACCTGGGTATAGAACCCAGGATCCCTGGCTTCCAGTAACCTACTTCTCTGTCCCATAGGCCCTTTCCCAGGCCTGAAGAATGGCTCTGTAGCTGGTCTCACCAACAGAAGCTGGTCCAATAAAAGATTTCACCTATCTTGTCTATCTATAGACCCTATGATGGCAATTTCCCACAATATCCTGCATAAACCTTACTGAATTATGTGAAACCTTATTTAATTAAATGTATGTATTGTGTGCTAGGGACTGTATTTAATTCCATGGGACAGGAGGACTGCCGCCCTCCAAAAATTAAGAACCGGTTATAGAGACTCAAATAAATTGAGTTTTATTTCTAGTGCTCCAAACAGGCAGGATCTTCTCTCCAAGGGCTGCCTCAATCCTTCCTGGGAAGGCTTAGAAGGATGAGGCCCAGTCTGTGTGTTCTGAACAAAAGGTGTTGTGAGCTTGTGACCATAGGAAAAACCCTAGGTGGCAAGGTTTGAAAGCATCCAGAGCCATTGTTGGAGTTGGGGTGATCTGTGGTGAGGTTATTTGCGTGCATGTAGGTTCTTTTATTGTTTTTAATGTTTTCTCTGTAATGCTTTCCCCTTGAGAATGAATGTGCTTGCTTAGAAAGAGTGCTGTGGTACCTTAGAACTGAGGCAATTACACCGTTTTCTATCTGTAAGGAGAAAAGTAAAGCAGGTTGGCTTAGGCAGTGTGGCCTGCTGGGGAATTCACAGTGTAGGTAGGGAACTGTGGAGCCTTGACAAACCCCACTCAAGGGGGAGAGAGAGATATGCATCTCCACCCAAGAGAGGTGACAGCTGAGGAGGTGGAAACTTAAAGTAGGTGTCCTTCCTGGACAATACAGGGAGGTTACAGTTTCAATGGCCCTGAATGAGACAGACTCCACTCCCCTTGGAATTTCTCAGGGACTTGCCTTAAATGCACCCCCCCCCCCGGAGTAGAACACAGTTGTACATAAGCCATTCATAGAATCATAGAATATCAGGGTTGGAAGGGACCTTAGGAGGTCATCTAGTCCAACCCCCTGCTCAAAGCAGGACCAATCCCCAATTTTTGCCCCAGAACCCTAAATGGCCCCTTTAAGGATTGAACTCACAACCCTGGGTTTAGCAGGCCAATGCTCAAACCACTGAGCTATTCCTCCCCCCCCCCCTTTATACTTTAAAATGCATTAAAGTATAATGCACTTTAATATAATGGTCCCAAAGATACTGCATTGGATTGCAATATCTGCACACCAGATCTCCTGAGTGTCTTATCTGTTGGACCATGCCACGTCTCTAAAACATTATTCTTACAGTTTGAACCCATTAGAGTTTTGATTTTCATTATAGAATTACATAGAGTGGAAGGGACTGCAAAGAACATTCTCACTTTAGTTCAAAACATGATCAAATTATTCATCGAAGTCGCTGGGAGAACTTTCTTCTCTCTAACATTCTCCCCAGGGAGTCCTTCACCTCCTTGTTCCGCAGGCTGTAGATCAGGGGGTTCAGCATGGGGATCACCACCGTGTAGAACACGGAGATAACCTGGTCCTGCTCCAGCAAGGAGGTGGAACTGCGTCGTGAGTAGATAAAGAACGTCGTCCCATAGAATACAGCCACGGCCGTCAGGTGGGAGGCGCAGGTGGAGAAGGCTTTGTGCCTGCCCTCGGAGGAGCGGATCCTCAGTATGGCAGCAGTAATGTATAGATAAGAGAAGAGGATGATCAGTATGGTAGTCAGTTGGATGAAACCAGCAAAGGTAGAAAGCAGCATTTCATTGGTGTGAGTGTCGGTGCAGGAGAGCCGCATGAGCGGGAGGACATCACAAAAGTAATGATCGATTACATTGGGCCCACAGAAAGAGAGCTGAAAGGTGCAGCTGGTAAACATGGTTGCATTTGCAACCCCTGCCATGTAGGAGCTAGCCAAGAGGCAGGCGCAGGACCTCTTGGACATGATGAGCCTATAGAGCAGTGGATTACAGATGGCCACATAGCGGTCATAGGCCATCACCGCAAGGAGGAAAGACTCCATGGTGGCAAAGGCAAAAAAAAATACAGCTTTGCAGCACACCCAGCATAGGAAATGGCTTTACTCTCCCTTGAGAAGCTCACCAGCACCCTGGGGGCGATGGATGAGGAATAGCCAAGGTCAACGAGCGACAGGTTGCTGAGCAAGAGATACATGGGTGTGTGAAATCGGGAGTCCCTGGAGATATGTCTTTGTGTGGTTATCCCTAGGAGATGTGACGTTTTAATAGTCCCATCTGTGTCTGCCCGGAACTGCAGAACTCAGGGGCTCTCCAAGGATTCCATCCCCAAATGCCACTGAAACAGGTCTATAAAAAAGACCTACAAACACAATCCGCTTTGCAGTCAAGAGTAATAGATGTCTGTCTCCCTCCTGCAGGTATGTTTAATTGCTCTGGTTCTGATGGAAGTGGAATAAATATTCTTTTGGTTCTGGCAATTTGAATTAATTCTGATTCAGAGACAAATCTCATGGAGATCAGATTTATTGACTCCAGAGATCCTGACTTTTCTAAGAAGGCTGCATCCTCGGCTGGTGTCAGTTGCCTAACGCTCTGATGATCTGGCTCATTAGAGCAAAGCAGTAGCTCTGCTATAGAAAAGATTGAGACTCACTTATCATTGGCTCTAAAATCTACAGCCTTACTCAGACTGTCCTTTAAATGGCTAATCCTTGTGCAGGTCCAAGGTAGGGTCAATGGACTAAATTTGGAGTCGTGTGTGCAAGGGGAAAAGTCACGGGATATCAGAATTGTTCAGTTCTCATCGTGTTGTTTTGTGAACGCCCTGGGCACACCAGGGCTCTGATTCTCCCCAGGCTGTTCTCATGTTCTAGTGGTTGATCCCAGCTAGTGTATGGCACCCACTGCCCCTCTGAGGAAAGGAGCATTTCAAAAGTTCATAGGTTCATAGAATATCAGGGTTGGAAGGGACCTTAGGAGGTCATCTAGTCCAACCCCCTGCTCAAAGCAGGACCAATCCCCAATTTTTGCCCATGATCCCTAAATGGCCCCCTCAAGGATTGAACTCACAATCCTGGGTTTAGCAGGTCAATGCTCAAACCACTGAGCTATCCCTCCCCCCAATTCAAGGTTAACTTGCATGTGCAGGGGGAGGGCTGAAAGCCAGAGGGTTTCCAGGCAGCCTGGCCTCAGAACAACGAGGTGGCTCAAGATGACTGGATCCCAGTGCCCACCTTGCTCTGAGTTTTGAATCCTGGCTTTGGCAGATTTCTACACTTGTGTATTGTGTTCGCTTGACAAGGAGGAAGGTGGAGAGGAGAGCTGAATTGCATGTGTGCCTGTGTGTGGTGGGAGGGAAAGCTTGGAGCAGCCGGAGCTTTGGGGGATGGTCACAGCAATGGATGTGGTGGAGGGTTGGGCGTCGGAGCAGTGGTAGAGGAATGGGGGCATGGGACCCACTGTCCAAACACCAGGGCTTTGAAAACCCAGTTCGATGACTAGAGCTCTGAAGGAGAACTGGCTTTTGAACAATGCAGGGTTTTTATTTTCCTGTGATCCCTTGATGTATAAGGGATCGTCCTCAAAGGGGCCTTTGCTCTCAGGGAGCTCAGACACTGACAGAGCAGAATCATAAGTGGCATAACTGGTGGGAAGGGAAGTCGAGCTACCTGTGCCCTTCCCCACACATAACTCCCCACCCCATTGCCCCACAATTAATCCTTAGGACAGTTCCACTAGGCGGAGGGAGGGGGCTCTTCTTCCCTTTACTTTTCGTGGGTGAAGGGAAGGAACCCCAAACTCCCCACCTTCTCCACACTGCAGTGGGGAAGGGGCAGGCTCACCCTTCCCTTGGTATGTTTGCTTCCAGGGGAAGGGGGAGGTCAGAACAGAACTAGGGAGCGTGGAGAAGAAAGGAGGGAGTCCGAGCTTGACGGTGGGATGTCTAGGGGAAGCTTCCACTCCCCCCCCCCCCCCGCCCCAAAACCTCCTCACAGCCAAGCTCACTAATTGTGTCCCCTCTTCAAACAATTGCCTTCACTGACTCCGTGTTAATCCTTGTGCTGGTCCTGCATCCTCGACCTGCAGGAGGCCAGGGGATCGGAGGACTGGTCTGGTCTGTTCAGACAGAGAAACAGGAGACTAGGAGATGACGTAAAGATAGTGAAGGGGCTGATGTTCAGTTACTGCTCTCTGTGGCCATGGGAATTCTTGCCAAAGGGGCCGTGGTTGAGGAGAGCTGGGCTGTGGAACATGGGGATGCCAAAAAATCATTTGGCCAGAGAGAGCGAGTGGTTAGGATACCCAGCTCATGGACAGGAGACCCTGAGTCCAGTCCCCCTGCGCCAATCGCTCTTTCTTTATCCACAGTGGAACGGCTTCAACAGGAGAGACACGATATCCCAGAGGCCAGTGGTTAGAGCGCTCTCCTGAGAGGTGGGAGATACCTGTTTAAACCCTTTCTTACCTCTCTGCAAGGGACGGGGAATGGAACCTGGGTCTCCCACATCCCAGGCGAGTTCTCTAACCTCTGGGCCAAAAGTTATCATGGGGGCAGCAGCACCACAGCCGCCTCCTTCCTCCATTTTGTGCAGAATGAGGCCGGTGTCTAATTCATTCTTGGCAGGGGGTGAGTCTGGGATAAATGGCAGAGAGGAATCGCACTGCAGTGACTGAGTTCGTCTTGTTGGGATTCACACAAGACCCAAAGCTGCAGGTCATCCTACTTGTGATGTTTCTGTTGATCTACCTGCTGATCCTAGTGGGGAACCTCACCTTGATCACCTTAATCAGGACTGACTCCTGGCTTCATACCCCCATGTACTTTTTCATCAGCAACCTGGCCCTCTTAAATGTCGGATATGCCACCATTATCACTTCCATTTAGTATCGGCGAGAAAAGTCATTTTGTTCTCTGGGTGCGCTCTGCAATTCTTCTTCTTATGCATCGCATTGTCCTGTGAATGCTACCTCTTGGGTGTCATGGCGTTCGATCGCTTCACGGCCATCTGCAACCCATTGCTTTACACTGTCGTCATGTCCAAGCGGTTTTGTGTGCTGCTGGTGCTGGGGTCGTACCTAGTGGGTTGCATGAATGCAGTTGTTCAAACTATATTTATATTCCGTTTGTCCTCCTGTTACTCAAATGTCATCAACCATTTCTTCTGTGATGTGCCCCCGCTCCTGAAATGGTCCTCCTCTGACACCCACACCATGGACATTGTTCATTTCACCTGTACCGCGGTGGTGGTAACACCTACTATCTTGATCATCCTCATCTTCTACATATACATTGTGGTCGCTATCCTAAGGATTAACTCTGCCATGGGCCAACGCAAAGCTTTCTCCACCTGCGCCTCCCACCTAGCAGCCATCACCATCTACTACGGAACAGGCTCTTTCATGTATTTACGGCCGAGTTCAAAGTATCTCCTGGACCACGACAAAATCATTTCTTTGTTTTATACCCTTGTGATCCCCATGTTGAACCCCGTGATCTACAGCCTGAGGAACAAGGAGGTGAAAGAGGCCTTTATGAGGATGTTAGACAGGAAGATTTATTCTCAGTGAATTTAATGTTGGGAATGGGTTTTTAACAGTAAATGGGAGTGAAAGGGGGAGTGAGTTCTTTACATCAAGTATCAGAGGGGTAGCCTTGTTAGTCTGGATCTGTAGAAGCGACAAAGAGTTCTGTGGCACCTTATAGACTAACAGACGTATTGGGGCATAAGCCTTCGTGGGTGAATACCCGCTTCTTCAGATGCATGCAGTGGAAATGTCCAGGGGCAGGTATAAATAAGCAGGGAAGAGCCAGGCTAGAGATAACGAGGTTAGTTCAATCAGGGAGGATGAGGCCTTCTTTTAGCAGTTGAGGAAAAAATGCTTTTGTAGTTGGCTAGCCATTCATAGTCTTTGTTTAATCCTGAGCTGATGGTGTCAAATTTGCAAATGAACTGAAGCTCGGCAGTTTCTCTTTGGAGTCTGGTCCTGAAGTTTTTTTGCTGCAGGATGGCTACCTTCAAATCTGCTATTGTGTGTCCAGGGAGATTGAAGTGTTCTCCTACAGGTTTTTGTATATTGCCATTCCTAATATCTGATTTGTGTCCATTTATCCTTTTGCGTAAGGACTGTCCAGATTAGCCGATGTACATAGCAGAGGGGCATTGCTGGCACATGATGGAGTATATAACATTGGTGGATGTGCAGGTGAATGAACCGGTGATGGTGTGGCTGATCTGGTTAGGTCCTGTGATGGTGTTCCTGGTGTAGATATGTGGGCAGAGTTGACATCGAGGTTTGTTGCATGGCTTGGTTCCTGAGTTAGAGTTATTATGGTGCGGTGTGTAGTTGCTGGTGAGAATATGCTTCAGGTTGGCGGGTTGTCTATGGGCGAGGACTGGCCTGCCTCCCAAGACCTGTGAAAGTGAGGGATCGTTGTTCAGGATGGGTTGTAGATCACTGATGATTCATTGGAGAGGTTTCAGCTGAGGGCTGTAAGTGATGGCCAGTGGAGTTCTGTTGGTTTCTTTCTTCGGTTTGTCTTGCGGCAGGAGGCTTCTGGGTACACGTCTGGCCCTGTTGATTTGTTTTCTTATTTCCTCATGTGGGTATCGTAGTTTTGAGAATGCTTGGTGAAGATCTTGTACGTGTTGGTCTCTGTCAGAGGGGTTGGAGCAAATACGGTTGTACCTCATTGCTTGGCTGTAGACAATGGATCGTGTGGTGTGTCCGAAAGCACCATCCTAGCCACCATGGATGTAGAGGCTCTCTACACAAACATCCCACACACAGATGGGGTACAAGCTGTCAGGAACAGTTTCCCTGATGATGCCACAGCACAACTGGCTGCTGAGCTCTGTGACTTTATCCTCACGCACAATTATTTCAAATTTGGTGACAATATATACCTCCAGACCAGTGGCACCGCTATTGGCACCCGCATGGCCCCACAATATGCCAACATTTTTATGGCTGACCTGGAACAACGCTTCCTCCGCTCTCGTCCACTCACGCCCCTTCTCTATCTACGCTACATTGATGACATCTTCATCATCTGGACCCATGGGAAAGAAACTCTGGAAGAATTCCACCACGATTTCAACAGCTTCCACCCCACCATCAACCTCAGCCTGGACCAGTCTACACAGGAAGTCCACTTCCTAGACACCACGGTGCAAATAAGCGATGGTCACATTAGCACTACCATATACCAAAAACCCACCGACCACTATGCCTACCTACGTGCCTCCAGCTTTCATCCCGGACACACCACATGATCCATTGTCTACAGCCAAGCACTGAGGTACAACCGTATTTGCTCCAACCCCTCTGACAGAGACCAACACCTACAAGATCTTCACCAAGCATTCTCAAAACTACGATACCCACATGAGGAAATAAGATTGAACAAGAATTAGGACTGAGTGGACTTGTACGCTCTGAAGTTTTACACTGTTCTGTTTTTGAGTGCAGTTATGTAAAATAATTTTACATTTGTAAGTTGCACTTTCACAATTAAGAGATTTGTACTTGTATGAGGTGAATTGAAAAATACTATTTCTTTGATCTTTTTTACAGTGCAAATATTTGTAATAAAATAATATCATAAAGTGAGCACTATACACTTTGTGTTCTGTGTTGTAACTGAAATCAGTATAGTGTTGAAAACATCCAAAATATTTAAATAAATGGTGTTCTATTATTGTTAAATCTGCAATTAATTGCACTTTTTAAAAATCTGACAATTTTTAAATTGTTTGACAGCTGTACTAGTTTGCTTATGAAAATGTTACATGCGACTGTGTCAAAAGCCTTACTAAAATCGATATCATATCTACTGCTTCACCTCATCTTCTAGGCTGTTTGCTCTGTCAAAGCAACATTAGACTGGTTTGGCATGATTTCTTCTTGACAAATCCATGTTGGCTGTTACTTATTGTTGGCAATGGGGATCGAACGACAGCTCTGTCTTTAAGCCCTGGTCTACACTGGGGGTGGGGGATCGATCTAAGATACGCAACTTCAGCTATGAGAATAACATAGCTGAAGTCGACGTATTTAGATCCACTTACTGCGGCGTCTTCACAGTGGTGAGTTGACTGCTGCCGCTCCCCCGTCGGCTCCGCCTGCACCTCTCGTGAGGCTGGAGTACAGGAGTCGACGGGAGAGCGCTCGGAGATCGATTTATCACGTCTACACTAGACGCGATAAATCGACCCCCAGTGGATCAATTGCTACCTGCCGATCCGGCGGGTAGTGTAGACATACCGTAAGAGTGTTGCCTTCTACTGCCAGAACTAAAAGACCCAGCTGTGTAGCCTTAAGCCAGTAACAGACTCTTAAATCTCGATATGGTCTAGTCACTACTGTGACACAGCGAAGGATATGGTATATTTGACGGTTATAATATCTTGACACCTATTCACTGACTTCAGTTTATGCTTTATTGAAGGTGACAGTCAGAATTACTCAAAGATGTTTGCACTCAAAGCTTATTTGTCTCCTCTTTCAGTGTACACTTTTCTCACCTGCAAAGGAGAGTGCCTCTGGGATAAATGGGAGAGACGAATCACACTCAGGTGACGGAGTTCATCTTTTTGGGATTCACGGACAACCTGAAGCTGCAAGTCACTCTTTGTAGTGTTTCTATTGATCTACTTGCTGATCCTAATGGGGAACCTCACCTTGGTCACCTTAATCAGGATTGACGCCCGACTTCACACCCCCATGTACTTTTTCATCAGCAACCTGGCCCTCTTAGATGTCGGCTACTCCACCACCATAATTCCCAGCACGCTGATGACCTTTGTAGCAAGGAGCAAGGTCATTTCAGTCACTGGGTGCACTGTGCAGTTTTTCTTCTTCTGCATCTCCATCTCTTGCGAATGCTGGCTGTTGAGTGTGATGGCGTACGACCGCTTCATGGCCATCTGCAGCCCATTGCTCTACACCGTCATCATGTCCAAGCGGTTCTGCGTGCTGCTGGTGCTGGGGTCGTACTTCATGAGCTGTCTGAATTCAATGGTTCAAACTGCATTTATATTCCGCTTGTCCTTCTGTGACACCTATATCAATCATTTCTTCTGCGATGTGCCCCCCATTGTGAAGCTGTCCTGCTCTGACACCCGCCTCACAGACATTGTTCATTTCACCTGTGCAACGATGCTGGTAACAACTACCATCCTGATTATCCTCGTCTCCTATATGTACATCCTGGTCACAATCCTAAGGATCAACTCTGCTAAGGACCAACGCAAAGCCTTCTCTACCTGCGCCTCCCACCTGACGGCCGTCACCATCTTCTACGGAACGGGCTCTTTCATGTATTTACGGCCCAGTTCAAAGTCTTCCATGGATCAGGACAAAATCATCTCTGTGTTTTATACCCTGGTGATCCCCATGCTGAACCCCCTGATCTACAGCCTGAGGAATAAAGAGGTCAAAGAGGCCTTTAGGAGGATAAGAGAGAGGAAGGTTTTTTCTCTGTAAATGTAAATACTGGGTATGGATTTAATTCAATTGAGGGAAGAAAAGGCGGGGAGTGAGTCCTCTGTATTGTTAGTTTGATTTCCGTGAATAACCCAATCTGTGCTCCCTCCATGAAAAGGAACAAAGGAAGGTAGATTATCCCAGGGCCACTGATGCGGGGGGGCAAGGGAGGTAATTGCCAAGGGGCCGGGGCTCTGGGGCCACTGCTGCTGCCGTGGTAGTAGCGGCTGGGAGCTCCCTGCAACTTTTAATCCATGGTAGCAGCACGGTGCGGTGTGTCAGCAGTGGGGGAAGCCCCGGGCTGCTTCAGGGCTCCCTGCCGCTTTTAAATCACGAGGATTTAATCACTGGCCGGGTCAGCAGCAGAGTGGGGGCACCCAGAGCTGCCAACGGGTGTGTGGGTGCAAAAGGGGCAGCGGTAATCACCGCCGGAGCGGTCGCACGGGCCAAGCAGTGCTCAAGAGTGGTTGGGGAGGCTAGTTCCCAGCCCTGCCTCTTCTGCCTGAGGCCCTGCCCCTTCTGGGGGCCTGGCTCCTCACCCCCTCACACTGTCCCCAGGGGCCTGGCAATTCTGTCAGCAGCCCTGGATTTTCCAAAGAGCTCGGCACCCAACAACCGCCAGAAGGGCACCCCAGGAAGTAGGCAGACTGTCACAGCTGCTCAGCTCCCAGTCAGGCACCGGTTTGTGCTAAGGCCGCATTGCCATCCCCAGGTGTTCAAAACCCATGAGTCAAACCCTCAAATTCAGAGTGGTTGAAAAAGCATTTTTTAAAAAATCTCTCTGTCTTGAACCTCTGAGTCCTTTCAACCACTTAGTATTTGGGTGAATGCTCATCATGTGTACTGGATTTTCCTTCCAGGATTTTAGTTAGAGAAAAGGACTTGTCCCAATGAGCCAATCTGAAGCATTTTAAACGCACTTTTATAATGCCAGGCCATTCATTCTGTACCACCTTCTACCTACTCGGCAACAACCCTTTTTCTATCACGTGGATGTCCATGTGTAATTTATACTTGATGGTTGCTTGGTTGCCTAAAAGATTGGCAGTGGTTTGTTTCACTCAAGTTTCTAAGGGACAGCATACAAATTAAGCATCATAATTTGAAGTAAATTACTTCAGCTGAGTTATACCAGATGAGAATTTGGCCTAGAATACACATCTAGAGCTGAAATTTGTTTAGGTGGTTGATTTCGTCTTAGAGGAGACAGACTGCTTTGTAGACAGCTGTCAGTTCTTCCTGGATTATTAGGTACTCACTTCACTTTGGCTGGACCGGGTTTGATGTTAGTCAAGGTTTTGTTAAGTAGCACTTCCTTATCATTTCTTTTGCGATGTGCCCCCCATCCTGAAGCTGACCTGCTCTGGCGCTCGCATCACAGACGTCGCTCATTTCACCTGTGCCGCTGTGGTTCTAACATCTGCTCTCCTGATCATTCTCATCTCTTAGATGTAGCTTGTGGTCGCTATTCTAAAGATCAAGTCCATGAAGGGCAGGCACAAAGCCTTCTCCACCTGCGCCTCCCACCTGATGGCCGTCACCATCCTCTATGAAACAGGCTCTTTTATGTTTTTATGGCCCAGCTCAAAGTACTTCATGGATCAAGAGAGGGCCACCTCTGTGTTCTATACCCTTGTGGTCCACATGCTGAACCCCTGGATCTACAGCCTGAGGAACAAGGAGGTGAAAAAAAACAAGGAGTCCTGTGGCACCTTAAAGACTAACATATTTATTTGGACATAAGCTGATGAAACGGGTTCCAGCCCACGAAAGCTTATGCCCAAATACATTTGTTAGTCTTTAAGGTGCCACAGGACTCCTCGTTGTTTTTGCTGAAGCAGACTAATACTGAAAGGAGGTGAAAGAGGTTTTTAGGAGGATGATAGACAAGAAGCTTTTTCCTCAGTGTATGTAAATTTTAAACATGGCGGTTAATCAATAAATGGGAGTGAGATGGAGGAGTGAGTTTTCTATGTCATTATCTTTATATGAATAACCAAATGTGTTTGTCTTTCATTAAAAAAAAACCTAGTGGCCAGATTTTTCCAAAAAGCTCTGTATGCAATAGCTAACATTTCTGCACCCAAATGTTAGTAGATTTTCCAAAGGTCTCCGCTCCCACTTAAGGACCTAAATTATTTGTTTGGGACCTGCACAATTTATCTGTGTTGGGTGCTGATCGCTGCTATAACTCTGGCTTCCTAACTGAGGTGTCTAACTGAGAGCCCAGCGCCTCTGAAAATCTGCCTCCAGTTGTAGGTACTGCTAAACATGTCATACTGTCTGTCCCTAAATGTACACTCAAAGCTTTCTCCTCTTTCGAGATATATTGCCAGTTTGGAAAGATTTCCCATTTTATGAGAATAGAGCTCTTACAAATAATGGTCCCCTTTCTAGAAAGTCCTTCAGCCTGTGCTCACACCCATCTCTATCTAGTTAGTCCATTAAGCATATGCTTGACATTGATCACGTGATTAAATCCTATTGAATTCAGGGGGATTTAAACACACTATTGAATGATTTTTAGAATAGAAATATTTGACTAAAATGGGAGTAGAATGGGAGAGGGAATTCTCCGAGCTTGTCCATTTTCCAAATAATTTGTATTTACCCATCTTGCACAAATATCTGAAGAGCTAAATTCACCTTGGGCCATTAAATGCAGCAAAATGAAATTTCCCCTCTCGGTAACATGACATTACATGTCCCATTTTTGGATGGTATCTGTGCCATTAATAGTTCCTCTATTTTTACCTTGGAAACTATTCAAAGTGATGCTTTAAAATGTCATGTGATGGGGAGATGGATATACTTAAATGCTGATCTGCCCCTTCGGTAAGGTCCATTTTGATAGTGATGGTTTCTGTGTATTTGTCTGGTACATTTCATCCACTGAAGGATCTCCGAGGATGTCACAGGAGTCATATGCACATTATTTTCCCCACGGCTTTATCACAGTTGCCTTTGTGGTGAGGCTGTTCTGGGCTAATGCAATGTAGCCAAAGTGAAACACGTCAAGAGTTAAAGGTCTTGCTGCCCCTTTGAACCCTCTTTGGCCAAATTCATGGAGAACTGGTGCAAAGCCCCCATCACCTGCATCTTCCACCTGGTGGCCATCACAGTGTTCTTTGGAACTGGCTCTTCCGTGTATTCACAATAGTTTGTGCACTCCCTCACATGTTTATGCTCTTGCCTTCATCTGCCCTGGGATGGAATCCCCAGACTCCCCCATTCTTAGCTTATCACCTGCTCTGTATCTACATTGGCTTCTCATCTGGTCCATCTGGGCATGGGGCCTGCAAGTCTTCCCTTCGGGAGCTGTGATGAGTCATTAACACAGTGACCAGCTTTCTTAAAATAAACCCCACGCCCGTGTTTCATTTTAACCACAAAAACACAACGCAGCATGGGAGCAAAAGGATTTTCAGCCAGTAAATCAGTCTCTGTGCACGAGTGTCTCACCTAAGGCTTAAGACCCCCCGGGGAGATTAGAAAGGCCCTTCTGCAGGGCCCACGGCTATGTCAGCCTGAGCCTCACAAACAGCACCTGACAACTGCCCCCACCCTCTCTGGAGATTTGCTTTTTAACTATTTCATATCCTTTCACTCTGTCCCCACCTGTATAAGGGCTGATCTACACTGAAAACTAGCATCAGCGTAGCTGCGTCTCTGCAAAGTGTGAAAAATCCACACACACCCTCAGAGAGACCGAGCATACACAGTGCTAGGTCCATGGAAGAATCCTTCTGTCAACCTAGCTATCACCTGTTGGGAAGGTGGATTAATGACACAGGTGGGAGCCCCTCCTATCCCAGTCGTGAGCATCTACACTGAAGTGCTCCAGGTGCACCACTGCCCCCTGCTGTTGTGGTGTTTTAAGAATGGGCACACCCTAATTTTGGATAGGAGGCAAGGATTCGGGCACCATTTCTTAGTCCTGTTGCAATTTGAAGGATGGGAGGGTTGATCCATAATCATTTATAATATATGGAGATATGCCTATCTCATAGAGCTGGAAGGACTTTGAAAGGTCATTGATTCCAGTCCCCTGCCTACACTAGCAGGACCAAGTACTGTCCCCTGACAGATTTTTTTGCCCCAGATCCCTAAATGCCCCCCTCAAGGATTGAACTCACAACCCTGGGATTAGCAGGTCAATGCTCAAACCACTGAGCTAACCCTCCCCATATATAAGTACTGTATATGACATGGATAGTGAGATTAAATACGGTCTAGTTACACTGGGTTCTTGGGATGATGTAATAGATACATTGACTAAGCTGGACTGTTAGGAAACTATCATGAAGGCAACAAAATATCTCTAGTAGACGTAACCTGCCGGTAAACATGGCAGGAGTCATTAGCTGCTTCCTATTCCTTTCTTTGGCTGATCTCTGATTCTTGCCTTTTGTGAAGGGGGAAATAGCATTTCCTGGGGGAAATAACACTGCCTTATTCACTTTCTCCATATCATTAAAGATTTTATTGACCTCGATCATATCCCCCCATAGTGGTCTCTTTTCCGAACTGAACTGTTCCAGTCCTTTTAATTTTTCCTAATATGGAAGCTGTTCCGTAACCCTGATCATTTTTGTTACCCTTCTCTGTACCTTTTCCACTGCTAATATATATTTTTGAGATGGGCTCACCAAAACTGCACGCAGTATTTCAGATGTGAGTGTACCATGGATTTATATAGTGGCCTTACGATATTTACTGTCTTATTATCTATCCCTTTCCTAATGGTTCTTATCATTCTGTTAGCTTTTTGACTGCTACTGCAGCGAGAGTGGATGTTTTCAGAGATCTTTCTCTTGAGTGGTAACAGCTAATCTAGATCCCATCATTTTGTGGGAATAGTTGTATGACTCCTCAGTCTGGGATGGTTCCTCAGATCCGTCACCTAAAAAGAATGGCTCAGGTGTGGGAATTTCCCTCACATCCTCTACAGTGAAGACCAATGCAAAGAATTAATTTAGCTTCTCTGCAATGGCCTTGTCTTCCTTGAGGGCTCCTTTAGCACCTCAATCATCTACTGGTCCCCACCTCACCCCCCATTCTTTGTCAGGCTTCCTGCTTCTGATATACCTAAAAAAAATGCTGTTCGTTTTTTAGTCTTTTGCTAGTTGCTCTTCAAATTATTTTTTCAACTGCCTAATTAGACTTTTACACTTGACTTGCCAGATTTTATGCTCTAGGTGTATAATATATTATGTTTAATATTTTAATATAATATAAAAGTAAAAAAATGAAATAAGGTTGAACCAAAACATTTTTCCTTATTGAAATGATACATTTTTACTTTCTTAAAACAAAAAGTTTCAACATTATTAAAATGAAATGTTTAGACATTATCACAATGAAACTTCTTCATGGTCCCAAACGGAAATTGTTCTGAATTGTGGTTTTTGTGGGAAATGTCAAAATATTGGCACTCGGTTACGATTCGTAATGTAATGTGGGCATTTTCTGAGGAAGAGGGATAGCAGTTTCTGATCAGTTCTATTTCTAATACAGCTCTACCAATGTTTATGAAGCACTCGGCTGACTGGATGTTGAATGGGGGTATGCCTTTGCCTCCAATGGCTATATTCTTTCCCTGTTGCTCAGCCAGCATGTGGGGGGAAGTTGCCATTATTGACTTTGATTTTCTCCTGCCTTACTTCTTGTGCTATCGTTTATACCTGATCACAGTGACTACTGAAGAGGGGATTAACTATTATATTTCACTCAAATACCTAATTTTGGGGGGAAATGACACTGCATCAGAATGATTTCAGCCTGGCTGCAGCTCATGAAGAAGAGCTGCAAATATATAAAGCCCTTTGGAGGGAAAGTGTTAAAAAAAGCCAACTAAATAAAGTGGGTTGAATATGGAAAAAACAGCAGCTAGGGAAGCGGACAATCTGGGCATCCTGGAAGTCCGGGAAGTCTCAGATCCTGGGGATGCAGGAAATTCTCCAGTCCACCAGCACACCAAGCAGGCAGCCTGGGCAACTGACTGCCCAGGAATATGGGGATCCCAGGGACCAGCTAGGCTGGGGAGCCTGAGAGCTTGGAGGAGCAGGGCAGCTTGCTCACCCACCCATCAGCCAGCAAGCATGCACATGGCCTGGTAGGAAACCAGGCAGGAAGACCAGGCTTCCCGTGGTACATTTTAATTCAGTCTCTAATGTGTGGCCTCCTCCCGAATGTCTCTTTGTGGCCTTGAGGCAACCCTCCAAGTGGCCCCTTGTCTCAGTTTCCCTTTTGGGTAACTCCAAGCTCTTCATTTCAGGTTCTTGCTCAAACAGTAGTCATCCTGGGGGCCAGTTCCCCAAGCTGCCTGCCAGGTGTGCTGGAGGGGTAGGGGAAGGACTGCCTGAATAGCCAGGATCTGGGATCTCCCTGAGTTCCAGGGAAGTACTCCATATCATCCCAGTGCATACAGTCCTTGTTCTCCCCATGCCCCAGTATCCTCCATCACAGCCCAGCTCCTTAGCTGTCCTCTTCCATCCCTGTGCCAGAATAGCCCCCCCATCCCTTCCCCGTCCAGCTCTTCCTTCTCAGGTGCAGCCACCCACTTCCCAGTGGGCACTCCCACATCCTTGCCAGGGAGCATCCCTCAATCCCCTTGCCCTTCTCACCATTCATTAGGATCCAGCTGTTCTGCATGGAGACATCAGCACGTAAGCCTCTCTGCTGCTCCCCCTTCCTTTGGCCCTCTCCGGCCATTGGCTCCACGTCTCTGGGTTGGAGCCAAAAGTTATCTCCCTCTTATGTTGCTCCTGCCTTCTTTCTCACCATGCAAGGCCCAGTGACAGGGGTAACAGCAGTAAGATCTCACTTTTGCCTCATCGCTAGAGCCAGTTGGGAATTTTCCATTGTGATGATCTTCTGGTAGAACATACCTTTCTCACAACATTTTAGGGAGGACATTTTTATTTTTGCTGATTTTTTTTTTTTAAATTTCATTCGAGAAATCAAAAGGACAGCTCCCTGGCTACCCTCTTGGAAAGCTCATGCCGATCGCGTGTTCTACCGACAGAGAAAATGAAATTGGTAAGAGCCTTCTAGACGGGTGGTCAGCCGCCCAAAAAAATCCATTTTGTTTTTCCCAACATGGAATTTTTCAGAATTTCTGTCCCACAAAGTATTTTGAGATTTAAACATTTTGTCCTGAGTTAGGATGATTCTTCTTTTTTTCTGAAACCTCAACATTTTCCATTTTTAGGCCAGCTCCTCTCACTTCTATTTATTATTAAACCATGAAATTCATCCTCTCAGTTAGATTCAGTGAGGAATAATTTTCTGGTATATTGTTTTCCTCAAGGCGTCCTTCACCTCCTTGTTTCTCAGGCTGTAGATCAGGGGGTTCAACATGGGGATCACCACGGTGTAGAACACCGACACCACTTTGTCGTGCTCTGATGAGTTGCTGGTTGTGGGTCGTAAGTACATAAAGAACAGAGCCCCATATAGTATGGACACGGCCGTCAGGTGGGAGGCACAGGTGGAGAAGGCTTTGCGTCTGCCCTCGTTGGAGCGGATCCGCAAGATGGCCACCATGATAGATGCATAGGAAACGAGGATGACCAGGATAGTACTTAATGCAGCTACAGCGGAAAAGAGGAAATGCACTGTGTCACCCATGCGCGTGTCAGAGCAGGAGAGTCTCTGGAGTGGGGGGATGTCACAGAAAAAGTGATCAATGATATTGGGGCCACAGAAGGACAGGCTGAACAAAGAGCTTGTATGCACAATGGCATTAACAGAGGCATAGGAGTAAGATGCAGCTACCAGCTGGACACAGACTTTCCTGGACATAATGAGCGTGTACATCAGTGGCTTGCATATAGCTATGAAGCGATCATACGCCATCACAGCCAGAAGTAAACCCTCAGAGTTCACGGAGAAGGAGTGAAAGAAAAATTGCGTGGCGCACCCAGCAAAGGAGATGACTTTACTCTCTGCTAAGAAGTTCACCAGTGTCTTAGGGACAATAGTGGAAGAGTACGTGATGTCGACAAGGGACAAGTTGCTGAGGAAAAAATACATGGGGGTGTGTAGCCGCGTCTCGGTCCTGATTAAAGAGATCATGCTGAGATTCCCCGCTAGGCTCATGGTGTAGATAAGCAAAAATATCCCAAAGAGGACAGCTTGCAGTGATCGACTGCCTTTGAATCCTAGAAGGATGAACACGGATACTCCAGTGTGATTGCCATGCGCCATATATTCCAGATGCGATCGATGCTATTGGGGTAGAAGAAAGAAACACAGCCAAGATAAAGCGAATGATTCAAGATTAACCATATGGGGCTGGCAGGTGGATATCGCTATTGTGAAATACAGTAGAAAGCCAAGATACAAAAGCCAAGTTGTGCTCTTCTGGTTGTGTGACATTTGCAAACTTAAACTAATTTAATGTTAGTCTGTGTAATTGCCAAGATTTTGCTCCTTTTAAAGAAAAGAGATTATAAAATAAAAGTCTATATCCCAAAGTCTGAATCCCTAGCAGGCATTGGCATTTGCTAATATCGCTTCATGGTATTATATAGCTAGGCATCAATTGAAAGGATGTAGAGAAACTAGAAAGGATCCAGAGAGGAGTGACAAAGGTGATCAAAGGGATGGAAAGCAAGCCATGTGAGCAAAGGCTGAAGGAACTGGGTATGTTTAGTTTGGAAAAGAGGAGATTAAGGAGGGACATGATAGCCATCTTCAACTACTTGAAACACTGCCATAAAAACGTTGGAAAAAAGTTTTTCTCTCTTGCCACAGAGGGCAGGAGAAGAGGCAATGGGTTCAAACTACAGCGTAGCAGATTTAGATTAAATCTCAGGAAAAGCTTCCTCACTGTCAGAACAGTAGGGCAATGGACCAGACCTGCCAAGGGAGGCTGTGAAAGCTCCTTTACTGGAGGTTTTCAAAAGGAGGCTGGATCGCCATCGGTTTTGAGGGGGTCAGACACAACAAATCCTGCATTTTGGCTGGGGGTTAGACCAGAACACGACCCATGTGGTCCCTTCTAACCCCATGGTTCTATGATTCCCTGAACTCTGCAACAACCTGATAGAGAGCAGAAAAGTGGATGAGGTGTTTGAAAACCAGCCTTATACTGCAGCTCTAGAACCCTTCCATAATTAAAACATCAGTTAGGAACAAGTATATATTTGTAATGAGAAGCCAGCCAAAACCTCACATTTGGAATAAAGTCCCAGGGTAAATTCAACAAAGACAATTCTGTTGGAGATAATGAAGGTAATATTGCCAAAGGGGGTGTGTACATAGCTAAAGGAAGTCTGAATGAACAGCAGAGTTAAACAAAGGCAGGCTGTAGTTAAACCATGGTTGAAAGAAGCTCTCACACCCATTCTGGCCCCTGGCACTAGCACGGAACTGGCATAACTCAATGGGGAAACAGAAGCAACACAAGTGGGTTTGGAAAAGATCTCCATTGAAGAGAAAAACAGTCTACTGAATAGTGATGCGAATAACCCCCCCCCCCCCCCGTTCATGTTCACTATGGCAATAGCTGATCACCCTCCCCACTCGCCTGGGGTCAGAACTCAGGCTCCAGTGTGAGCCCGA
The DNA here is from genome assembly GCA_037349315.1 of Chelydra serpentina. Classification (NCBI taxonomy): domain Eukaryota; kingdom Metazoa; phylum Chordata; order Testudines; family Chelydridae; genus Chelydra; species Chelydra serpentina. The sequence goes on from JBAIAC010000151.1 coordinate 1,400,707, forward strand.
ATGTCTACACAGTTATTTTTCACCTGTAGCACAATCCCCATGAGACAGAGTCAAGTGGCCTCTAAGACTCTCTGCTATGGGTTATTTTTCCTTTCTGCTGTGTAGACATACTTTGAAGCTCTATTAATCTCTCTCATGTACCCAGAGTGCGTGGAGACAGTGGGAGGACCGTGCTTTCCCTCACAGAAGATATTTTGAGAGCAGAGATATTAAGCAGCTTCATAGTGAATACAAACCCGACAGCCACCTAGAACTCCACAATGAGATGCCCCCGTAGCAGGGAGTGCTGGTCTGACAGCGTCCAGGGAGACGTTTCCTTGGAATCCAAGTGGTTCCAAATGTGCTTGTTCTTCCACTTGAAGATAATGAGAAAATCTGAAATATACACGAGCTTGTTATTTTCGTTCCATTATCTCTGTGTATCCACCCTGAACCCACAAGATCTTCCATCGAAGCAGAGAATGGTGCGTTGGGGGAAGCCAGGGCTGCCCATTATATCCAGGACCTTCTTTCTACAGAGAGAGACCATCTCTCTCTAGGGCTGCCAATCTAGAATATCTCACCAGCAGAAAACCTGCTCTAAGAAGTTTAAAATGAAAACATTTGTTGTCAAAAGCATGAACCTTGTTTAAAAAAAACCAACCCTTGCAACTTGATTCCTGGCAAACAAGGGGTATTTTTATCTTGCCATTTCCTTTTTTTTTCCATTTGAGGAGCGTATACAATAACTTAGCTCATTAAAGCACATTGGGCCAGATCCTTAGTTGGTGTAAATCATCACAGCTCTATTGCAGTCGATGGTGCTCTGACAATCGACAGCAGCTGAGGGGCTCAAGCCCCATATATGACCCCCCAAAAAATCACAAGCTGCATTCAGGGTATTTTAGGCTGTTTATCCCGGTTTACTGCAAATTTTACAATGAGAGATAATCAAGACAACATTTTGGCGGTAAGAGTCACCATTTAGAGAATAGGGGGAAAAAACTGTTTCTCAGTGAAAATAATGGATCTGGGTGTATTTACCAGGTAGCTGAAGAAAAGAAAACATTTCTTTTACTCACATTAGTCTTTGTTCTGTAATATTAAAGCTGCCTGTTGCAAGAGAGACCTCTCTCTTTCTTGGATTCAAAAGGTGTAATTAGAGGCAGGGCGTATTTATTGGGTCTGCTGGCATTTGGAGACAGAATCCCTTAGAGCTGTCAATCTCAGGTCTGGCACAAAGGGCATCATTAAAATGCCCTTTTGGTCACATGGGAGCGGTAGATAGTGGGATGCCAATTTGTTGGCTTCTAACTTTGTTCAAGTTCTTTGAAGCGGTGATTCTGCTCTCCATCCCTTTCCCCTGTTTTATGCATTCCAGAAATCTGAACCTCCCCCCAGCAGAATTACTTCCAGTCGGGAGTTTATTGAAAATGCATTTTCCGTTACATTTACTGAATTATTGTGTAATGGCTGAGAAAATAAGAATTGAGTCATTCATGACACTGGTATTTTGAGAGCCCAGAGATAGAAACTTTATAAGCAGTTACCACATAGAATGCAATGGATCAGGATTAAGATGCAATTTTTTTCAGAGATGTCTAAAAGCATGGGATTGGAGTAGCAATAATGGCTGAAGATCAGGATTGAGGGGCACTGGCAGACTCGGGGGTCCAGAAAGGGCTGCAATAGCCTAGAGTGATGCATAGAGTAATGGGATGAAGGGCATGGCCCGGGGCATATCTCACCCTACATAAGCAATAATGTGTGTGTCTCTCTAGTAAAGTGATGATGAAATGGAATTAAAAAAATCCCAGGATGAGCATGTCATGATAGGGACTAACAACTTGTGATTCTACTATGGAAAATCATTTCTCACTGATCTACTATAATGCTTTCATTTTGTCTGCGAAAGAGTGATTATGGGGGGAACCATCTGATATAATATACTTGGACTTTCTTTGTCAAAGTCCCTCACATGAGGCTATTAGGGAAGTTAGGTAGTCATGGAATATGAGGCAAAATGCTGTCATGAATGAGAAACTGGTTACGCAACAGAAAACAAGTGCCCAGATCCTCAGAGATGTCTAGACTCCCAACGTCCGTTGATTTCAGTGGAAGTTAGGAGCCTCCCAACCTTTGAACATCTGAGCCAAAGAGTAGAATAAAGAGTCAATTTCACCACAGCAACAGGTACAATATGGGTCAACACAATGTTCCGCATTAGGACTGGTGGTGTTTCAAATATGTATTAATGATCTGGTACAGGGAGAGAGCAGAGAGGTGGCAAAATTTGCAGATGACATGGAATTGTTTGGTGAGTCCAGGTTGGGGAATGAGAGAGAAAACTTCAGAGGGACCTAGCGGAAAGTTGTGGGAATGGGCAGCTCAGTGGCAGGTGAAATTAACTGTTGACAAAGGATTTGAACAGCTCCTGCAAAGTTCTGTGTTCTAAGGTCAGTAACTGCCAGTGACACATTCGCTGGTGTTTCCATGAAGAGCTGAACGACAACTTCTCCCCAGTGAAATGGAAAGCTGGCAAATTCAGAACTGAACAATGGAAATACTGGTGCTTGTCACAAAACAGGGGAGCTTTTACACAGCAAATTTGTTTTGTTTCTTTTAAAGAAAATATTAAACCCCAGAAATGTTCAGCCTAAAACTTTTGGCTGAAAACTAAAAATGTCTCTTTTTGAAAATGTTTCCCTGCGGCCTTAAGGGAGTTATTGTTTAGGTGTCTCGTGTGGCAATTCTCCTCAAAGAGCTGGGGTGTCTGGCAGGACTGTATCTCCCATTGTTCTGACACCAGGGTGCCCAGCCTACGGCCTGCAGTCCATATATGGACCACCAGAGGATTTTGTACGGTCTGCAGCCCGCTTCAACACAATCTACTGACGGCCAATTCAGGGGCGCTTGAACATTTTTTTATAGTGGGGGTGCTGAAAGCCATTGAACCGAACTATAAACCCTGTACATGATGGAAACCACTTCAAGCCAGGGGGTACAGCAGCCTCCCTAGGTCCAGCACCGAGGGGCCACTTCATTAGTGTTTTGGCACCATGTTTGCATAATTTTAGTTTACACATGTGAAAATAGACAATCCTGTACATGGAAACAACACAAATACATACAAAACAAGCTGAACTTAAAATATAAATCAATATCGGCGACTTTAAATCTTATTAAAATGTGTAGGATCTGCTTGCCCCCCCCAGTTTGGTTCATGTGGCCCTCCTGTGTAATAAGGTTGGGCACCACTGTAATCTGATCCATTAAGATAATTTCTTATGGCCCAAATCCTTGGGAGTTAGGTGCCTAAATACCGTTGAGGATTGGGGCCTATGTTCCCATATGCACCACTAGCCAGGAAAGTAAAACCAAAATGTCAAAAGACGTAAGGGATAAGCTAGAGAATAGATTTGCAGATTTTAAGGCCAGAAGGGGCCATTATTATAATTATATATTACAATTAATATTGAGCAGCACTTTTTGTTTAAGCATATAGAAAAGAGGACCTTTAAAGATCTGATTGCTTCTTTGGATTATATTTTCTGTGCTAGGTCTCTGTTGAACCAAGAGAATTTCCAAGCAGCCTGTTGTTACCGCAACGTGCACGACCCCTGAGTCCGAATTCATGCGGCTAATTAGAGCCACTGCCACAAAGGCTAAATGGCAAGTTTTAGCACACTAGATCTAAAGGAGCTAAAGTGAGTCTGTTTAACCAGGCTGGGAGGCGAGCTCTCAGCAGTAGCATAGAAATACCCTGTTTGGCTAACAGCTAGGTCCACTTAATGTAAGGGCTGGTTTACACTTAAAACACTACAGTGTAAATACGACCTGCACTGATGGGATGGAGTCTCCTGCTGGCATTGGCAATCCCCCTCCACGAGAGGCGGCAGCTAGGTTGATGGAAGAATTCTTCCTTTGACCTAGCACTGTCTACATAGTCACCTAGGTTGGTTTAACTACATCGTTCAGGGATGTGGATTTATGACAACCTTATTTTCTGGTGTAGACCACACCTAAGGTACACACATGCGCTGTGAGTATATTGAAGATTGTGAGATGCTGGGCTCCTGAAGGAGCAATAAGAGAAGATCACATATTGCACCAGAGTAGCCACCTCGCTGTATACTTACCGGTCTACTTTTGAAAAGCGAGTACTGATTTTGGATGCTTCAATTTTTGAGTTCCCAACCTGAGACCACTTCACGGGACCGGATTATCAGACAGGGCTGAGCACCTGCCCTCTAAAACCTTTCTAAGAGGTCTCAGCTTGGGCACCCAAAAATTGAAACCCCCAATACTACAGCAGAATGAGGACTTAGAACAATCTAGTTTTCAACAGAAAGTTGGTCTTCACTATAGCTAAGTGCTCTAAAAGCTACACCACAGTTACTCAGATTACCTCACAATTTGGTGTGCCTCATGGGGGCATGGGGCTCTGCTATAAACCCCAATTTGGGGTCATTTGGTCACACAGTTCCTGAGATACAGCCCCTACCCACAAACAGATTTTCTTAAAATTAACAGATTCTATACTTCCCCTTGCCCATCATAACCTACACAATTTGGTATTGCAATGATGTAGACTGGAACCTCAAGGCACACATGCGCCTGTCAGAGATGGTCCAGATAATACTTGGACCTGCCTCAGTGAAGGGGACTGGACTAGATGATCTATCAAGGTCCTCGCCAGCCCTTTTTTTTATGATTTATATCTGTAGTTCTCAACCTTTCCAGACTACTGGACCCCTTTCCAGAGGTGGATTTATCTTATGTACCCCCAAGTTTCATGTCACTTAAAAACGACTTGCTTACAAAATCAGACATAAAAATGCAAGTGTGGCGGCACACTAGTACTGAAAAACTGCTTACTTTCTCCTTTTTATCATATAATTATAAAATAAATTGTAACCCTCCCATTCAGAAACACTGATATGATATAGTACACAGAGCAATATAAAGAAGCCAATATCTGCATATAATTTTACTTTGTACTGACTTCGCGAGCACTTTTCATGCAGTCTGTTGCAAAACTAGGCAAATATCCAGATGAGCTGATGTACCCCCTGGAAGACCTCTGTGTTCCCCCAGGGCTGTGCATACCCCTGGTTGACAACCATTGATTTATATGATTCCTTTCCTTCGATCACAAACACAGGGGGACTCAGACCCATGTCTCTTCATCTCTCAAGTCCCCTATCAGCTGGCCGGCTTCCCCCATGATGGAATAGGTCAGCACCAGCCGAGCGTGGTTGACATGGAGCTGGGGGTCATGGATGGCCAGAAGCCCCGCCTGGAGGAAAGTTCTTCTCTGGCCTTCTGTAAAGATCTCTCCAAAGACCTAAAACCAACAGCACCTGAGCCTTTGCAATTGCTCAGACACCAGGGTGTCAGCCAGAGAGACAGTGAGCGGAGCCGGGTCCCTGGAGATATAATCCTCCATTACCTCAACCCCCTGGGGATCCCTTTTATACCACATAGACATGGATCCATGTAAAACAAACAAGCCCCTAGCAAGGCTCTAACCCAGGATCCTTTGGCTCTCGCAGCCGAACAGTCAGATGGAAATAAGGAGCAGGCTCTTGCCCTGTATCCATGACACACTCACTGCAGAGGGAGACAGAATGGATGGAGCGGCCGTGAGGACAATCCCTCTGGGAAGTGCAGTGTCCCTAGGACAGAAGAGCCGATTCCCTGAGGCTCCTCCTGTATCTCAGGGTCTCCCTAGAAAGGAGCCAGTGACTTTTCTCAGAGGCCCACGTCTTGCATCTCACAGGGGTTTCAGTCTCTCAGTCCCCAGCCAGGCCTGGTGCTCACTGTTAGTGCTGAATGGAACCATGCAGAGCTCTGGCCGACAGTCCCAGCTGACACAATGGAAACATGGTTCTTCTAGTCTCTCCTTTGCTGCCCTCCCACAGGGTTAAGGGGAAATTCCACCCCAGACCCCCCCCATTCTGCTCACCTCCGAGAGGTGCTGCAGCCTCTCTGTGGTGGGGGTCTCGGCGAGCAGGCCCCCGAGCATGGTGTCCAGGCTCTGTAGATAGGTGTTGTGCAGAGCCTGCAAGAAGAGGGAGCACCTGTCAGTCATGGGATCTGGGGCTACACCATCCAAGGGACAATTAGGGGCGTTGTCCGGGAGCCCTGGCCAGACCCAAAAGGCACATCCTGGCCTCTCCCATTCACATCACTCCAGGCACACTCAGAAAGAGTTCATGGCTGGCTGCCTGCTGGCTCTTCAATCCTCGCCCTTAGCAGTTCTCTGCGCAGGGCCTGGTACCCAGCAGAGTATGGAACAGCCAAACTGCGATGGGTGGGAGGTAGGATCCCCGGGAGAGTCCAAGCAGCACAGCACAGAATGAGGAGAGGAGGGAAGGCTGGGATCACCCACAGAGGGGTAACGCAATCCCCTCTGAGGGGAAGGGGCCCTCCCTGACAGTTTGTGTCCCCCCCGCAGGCCTGTTCCCAGCTCTGCTCACCCCTCCCCTATTCTCAGCAGCTCCATCAAACCGAGGGAGCAGGGACCAGAGTCCGTTCCTGCTCCTGAGACAGAGAAGTAGGATCGTGACCTACCTGGAAGTGGGAGGTGTCGTGCCCAGTGCCCATGGTGTAAATGGCGTAAAGAAGAGCACGCAGGAGGCGTGACTCCACCTCCAGGGCAAGCGGCGGCTGCAGTTTGCTGGTGGGAGAGAGGAGCCCGGTTACACTTGGCAGCACCGGAGTGGCGCTGGCACTGCCATGGACATGACCCCCCCTCCCCCGCAGTGATCCCCTCCCCACGGCCACTCTAACGCTACGGGAGTGAAATCACCCCCCAGCCAGGAAAGAGGGGACATTCACGCCTCCTCTGCTGGGGGATGCGAACAGCCTCGGCTGGGGGTAATCTCGGCAGGATGGGATCTGGGACTCCCGGCTCCGGACCCGATCAGCACCAGGGTTAGGGCAGCTGGATGGGAGGGTTCTGGTACCTGAGGCTGCAAACCGTGGCCATGGAGCCGGAGATGATGGATGTTGGCTCCAACTCCAGGGGCAGGATCTCAATCAGCTCCTGAGAGACCCCAAGGAGACAAAACCGCGGGTGAGACTCAGGCCCTGCAGACCCCCAGGCGCTTCCCAGGGAGGAGGCCAAAGTGCTCTGCAGAAACAGCCAGTGTGACCCCCAACCCCAACCAGCTGGGCCCCACATTCCTCCCACCCATCAAACTTACTCCTTCCTTCCACCTCTCCCCCCCCAATTCCTCCCTCCCCTTCCCCTCCGGCCTTACAATTCCCCCACTGCCAGCTCCCGCTCGGTGTCAGAATTTCCCCCTTCCCTGCTCCCCAGCCCTCAGCCCCACGAACCCCTGTCCTCTGCTCCCCTGCTGGGCAAGCCGGCCGCTGCTCCCTAGTCCCTCCGGAGCCACCTGCCCAGACTTCCTCCCCAGCATCCGCCTGAGCCGCTGCATCCTGGAACAGGGTGGGGAGCAGCCATGAGTTTGGGCTCAAAGCAGCCTCTCATTAACGGGCCTGCCTGATCCCCTGCCCACCTCCCCTCCACTGAGGCAATTCCTCCTCCCCACACACCCCACCCCATGGTACAGGGGCTGCCGTCCGCACACACTGGCAGCAGCTCACAGCACAGGCTGCTCCCAAAATTCCCCCTCACCAATGGGGCCCTGTGACACCGGGGGAGTCTCGTCCTTTCAGAGCAGGGAGGATCTCCGTTAGTTTGGCTAAGAAGCTCCCTCCACCCCAGTAGGCCCCGCTCCCTCCCAGGCCAGAGAAAGAGCAGAACCCGGATAGTCCCCAGCGAAAGTTCACAAGGTGCCAGTCCTAGGAGGGAGGAGTCGCCCTCAGTTCCCGCTGATCTCACTGATTGTGGGTGTGGGTGTTGAACTCCCGGCAGGTTCTGCCCTCTCCAAAGACTCTCAATGTGGGGAACAAACTCAGTAGTACACAGCGCAATATAAAGAAGCCATTGAGTGTACATAATGTTACTTTGTACTGACTTATCCCTTGCCTGTAATTATCAGAGGGGAGTTTTTGGTAGGCTTTGCAACAAAGGTGGGTTTTAACAGAGGGACTTGACAGAGTCATAGGAAGGCTGAATTCTGCTTCTGAATGTGCTTTCAGCAAGGCAAGTCTGTGGACCTCAGTGGAGTTACAGGTGATTTTCACTGGCGTAACAGAGGGCGGATGGGGAAATTGCTGAAAAACTAATGAAACACGACGTCTGTAATGAAGCTGGCTGAACACTTTCCAGTGGCATGGGTCTCGGTCAGAAAATGGTGGTTTGATGGAATCAAATCATTGCCTGGGAACGTGTCGATGACGTGATTACTTTGGACAGAAACCAGGCAGGTTCCCTGTGCAGGGCTGCCCAACAAGTGCGCTTCCAATCTCCTCAACTCCCAGTGTTCAGAGAGCCCTTGAGGCCAGCCTCTCCCCTATCACATGGATGGCCAGAAGCGCTGCCTGGAGGAAAGTTCTTCTCTGGCCTCCTGTGAAGATCTCTCCAAAGACCTAAAACCAACAGCACCAGAGCCCTTGGCAATTGCCCAAAACCAGGTTCCAAATCTCTCTAGAATCTCACAAGGTGGATAAGAGTCCTGGGGCAGCCAACCTTTGGGGTCCCATGGACCAAGGAACCCCCTTCAGTAAGAGTTTGCAGGCACTGAAGAATACCCCTTTCTGGAGCACCCCACTGACAAACCCATGAGCATCACATATGGACCAGTGACTTAGCCCACGGTAGGAGTTCAGTGTCCCTCACCCAATTCCCAGGGCAGGGGCAGGTTCTGCTCCCAGACTCGCCATGGTGCTGGGCAAACCCCACACCCTGCCTGTGCTTCCACAGGGTGCAGGGAATCCAGCAGGGATCTGGTCCGGCAATAGCTGGTGTGAGCTTCCCAACTCACTGACCCAGTGGCTCCCCTCTCAGACACTAGGGTGTCAGCCAGGGAGACAGTGAGCGGAGCCGGATCCCTGGAGATACAATCCTCCCTTTACTCAACCCACCAGGGGATCCCTTTTATGTCATGTAGCCATGGATCCATGTAAAACACACGAGCTGGGGCCGTTAGCAAGGCTCCAACCCAGAGTCCTCGGCCTCTTGCAGCCGAACACTCAGCTGGAAATAAGTACCAGGCTCTTGCTCTGTGTCCATGATACACTCACTGCAGGGAGAGACAGCTCCACTCCTGAGCTGCTGCCATGCACCAGCGGGGAGTCCTTACCTCCCCCACCCGGGCCATGTTCCTGTAGCCCAGGCGCTCGGTATCCTGGAGCCCGTCCCGACACCAGAGCTCGCTCGCCTCTCGGATGTTCAGCCCTGGGGAAGAAAAACGCACCCACTGGGGAGGTTTGGCATCCGGTTTCAGTGCCTGTTTATTTCTGTTCCCATTGCTGGGTCCACACTGGCCGGGGTCCTCAAGACATTCATGGCCCAGGCACAACCCTGCCAGCCAGTGGCCTATGGAACGCGACAGTCCCTTATGGACCCAGTGGAGATCATTTAATCAGGGGATGAGGAATTTGACTCAAGCCCTGACTCTGTAGGATGCTGGGGTCAAAGGTCACTTTTTCGTTAGATCGGGGAAGGGAGGTGGCGAATCGGAGCAGGGCTGCGCTGCTCCGTGTGGCCCTAGCTCTCTCCTGGATCTTCCTGGAATGGAGCCAGAAATGGACGTTGTCATAAATATAAAGGGAAGGGGGAGAGGGTCGGATGCAGTGCTATAAAATCCTCTTACCAGTAAAGGGTTAAGAAATGCAGGTAGCCAGGCTGACACCTGACCGGGCTGGCATCTGACCAATAAGGGGGCAAGATATTTTCAAATCTTGGGAGGGGGGAAGGTGTGTGTGTGGCTCTTTGTCTGAGTCAGAGTGATCTTGGGAGACAAAAAGGACCTGCAGAAAATCAATCTCCTCAAAAACCAGTCATCTTCTCACCAAACCTCACTTGTCTAAAGTAAGTTTAGTCAGCATTGTAGATAGGTTTTTGTTTGTTTTGCTTGGTGAGCTTTCCCTGTGTTAGAGGGAAGGGTTATTCCCGTATTTTCTGCAACTTTAAGGTTTTCTCCAGAGGGGGAATCCCTCTGAGTTTGGAAATTGAGTACCCTGTAAAATAGTTACCATCCTGATTTTACAGAGATGATTTTACCTTCTTTGTTTTAATAAAATCCTTCTATTAAGAAGCTGACTGTTTTCTATGGTTTTAAAACCCCGGGGGTGGGTTTTAGATCACTGTGTAACCAATTGGTTAGGAGATTATTCTCAAGCTTCCCAGGAAAGGGGGTGTATGGGCTTGAGAGGGTATTTTGGGGGGAAGGGGAACTTCAGGTGGTTCCTTTCCCGGATTCCTGTTTAAAACACTTGAAGGTGGCAGTGAGAGAAGCATTTCTCAGGGTGCAGGGAATTTTGTACCTTGGGGGTTTTAACCTAAGCTGGTAGAAACAAACTTAGGAGATCTTTTTGTGGGTCCCCACATCTTTACCCTAGAGTTCAGAGTGGGGAGGGAACCCTGACACAATGTGTGTGGGTGAGTAGGATTTAGGTGTCGGTCGCAAAGCAGCCTCCAGTAAGAGGTGGTGATGTTCCCTCTCTTTGTAATTTTTAGCTCAACAGTTAGGATGTTCACCAGTGAGGTGGGAAATCCAGGTTCAATTCCCCCGTCTGTCCAGTGCTGGGCAAAGATGTGCACTTGGGTTTCCTGTATTTCCAGAAAGCATCCCAGCCACTGAGTGATGTGCTATTTCAGTCTGGGTTGCTCTCAATCTCTCCTTTCAAAGTTGTTCTACGGTGGATAACCAATTAAATAACCCTTGGAACAGAGACGTGAAGTTGAGCATGTCGGTGCCCCGAACCACTTGTCTATAGAGTCATTCTCTCTTTCTGGCCCTGTGATTCTACCCGTGTTTTATTCACAGTGCAACAGCTTCAACAGGAGAGACGGAGGCTATGTCTACACTACTGGCTAAATCGGGACTACTGCGATAGACGAAATGGTGTCAATTGAGCAGGTCTGAGGAAGACATGCTAAGTCGATGGCTGAGGTCACGGAGTGGGTAATCCACCTCCCTCAGAGACTATGTTCCATCATGGATCTTTCTCAGGGCTGGCCTACACGAATGCTGACGGCTGATCTATGTCACACCACTTCAGTTACGTAACTCTCCGGTTGACATAGCATGGAGTGGACAATGCTGTAAGTCAGACTAACTCAGTCAACTGGAAGTAGCATAACTTAAATCAATTTACAGCAGTAGCATAGACCAGTCCTGAGAACCGATGCAGGACAGAACATAGCCCAGTTGCCAGGGTACTGCCCGGTAATGTGGGAGACCCACTTTCAAATGGCTTCTCCCCATTAGACAGAGGGGGGATTGACCTGGATCTTCCACATCCACAGGAGTGATCTAATCACTCGTTTAAAGTCTACAACGGAAGGAACACCATTACCACCTCTTCCATTAACATCAATTTTGTCAGTCTGGCCCCACATTGTCTTTACTTTTACATTGACAAGTATCCAGGAAGGAAAGGAAATATTCCATTTCTGGTCATGCTAAATATTTCCTTCGACTCCACAGGACATTTTTGTCAATGTTTTCAAGTTGCCAAACATGTAGGCAATTTTCAGATTTGGTTCAGATTGAACTGAATTTGTTTTTCAATTTTTTGTAACCACCCATGAACTCAAAAATCAGCTATTGGCCCAGCTCCATCCATTTCTCACTCACCGTAACCCGAGCTGTACAATTCCCAGAATCCCTATTCTTCAGAGTCCATAACACTTTTCCGCAGAACGAAGAGTAAGAACTCACAGCTAACCTGCTGGTGTGGTATAAACATCTAGTGTCTGATATGACTTTTTCTTTCTGGTTCATTTATATGGTAGAGAAAACTCAAGCTTTCCATATTATTTTGTATTCAGTTCAGTACAGATTCTCACAGAGGACGCGCACACCCCATGCTCTCTTTTGGATATGTTACCCTTGTTCTTACTTTATTTGTTGCTCCCTTAACTTAAAACAAAGGCCATTCTAAAGGAAATCACCTTTCTCCTCCTCTCACATGGATAGAAACCAGGCAACAATCTCTACAACAACCCAACAGAGGACATAGAGGGCTTCAGAGTATCAGGAGGGTGTGCAAAACTCCCTTTGGATCAGCCATGGAAACCACACACTTCATACTTGCAACTGCATAATGAAACCAAACACAGTAAAAAGCAGAGGGAGATAGATGAGATGCCCCCCTCTTCTTTCCCAATACAAATAGCTCTGTGCTTTCAAAGCACCTCACATATATTCACACTCATGAAACAGGTGCCTCCTGGAACTTTGATCATGTAATAGCCTAATAAAGCCCTGATTTTAGATGTGGCCTTGAGGCCATGCTGGAATACAAACAGATTAATAATACTAACAACAATATTATAATGAACAATACTCCCACGGGCTCTGTGCAATTACATTGCAATGGGATGGGAATTGAATTCACCTGTTTCCACTCCCCATCACTAAACCAGTAATGAGTTAAACAGATTCAAGAATTGGTTAGGAGTTTACTCATTGCTCTCCTCAGAGCGTCCTTCACCTCCGTGTTCCTCAGGCTGTAGATGAGGGGGTTCAACATGGGGATCACCAGCATGTAAAACACTGAGGCCACTTTGTCTGTGTCCATGGAATAGCTGGAGGTGGGACGTAAATAGATGAAGAATTGGGTGCCATAAAGCAGAGACACAGCGGTCAAGTGGAAAGAGCAGGTGGAGAAGGCTTTGCGCCGGCCCTCGGTGGAGCGGATCTGCAGGATGGTGGAGATGATATAGACATAGGAGAGGAGGACAGTCACAAAGCTGCTCACTGTAAAGAAGCATGTGAAAACAAACATCACAATCTCATTGCTGCAGGTGTCAGAACAGGAGAGCGCGAGCAGTGGGGGGATGTCACAGAAGAAATGATTGATGATGTTGGAGCTGCAGAATGACAGCCGGAATGTAAAACACGTGTATATAATTGAATCCACCATCCCCACAGCAAATGCCCCAGCAACCAGCTGTTTACAAAGCTGCCTGGACATGGTGACCGTATACAGCAGTGGCTTACAGATGGCAACATAACGGTCATATGCCATTAGGGCTAGCAATAGGCACTCAGCATCTGCAAAAGCGATAGAGAGAGACATCTGCACAGCGCAGGCAGTGTAAGAAATGCTTTTCCTCTCAGCTAAGAAATTGAACAGCATCTTAGGGGAAATTATCGAGGAAAAGCAGAGGTCACAGAAAGACAAAATACGGAGGAAAAAGTACATGGGGGTGTGTAGCTGTGGATCAATTGTGATTAACAGGATCATCCCCCCATTCCCCACCAGGGTGACACCATAAATCAGTAGGAACAGCACAAACAGTGGAACCTGCAGTTCCGGACGATCTGTCAGTCCTGAGAGACTGAACTCAGTCGCCTCCGAGTGATTTCCCTTTTCCATCTCCTCAGAACAGAGATCAGACAGCCACAGAGATGTGGGCAGGTGGATGGTGTGGAAAACCTGTCCCTTCTCTGTAATGAAGTAAATGAAGATAAATGGAGATCAGTTTCTTAATGCACATCAGTACCCGCTCAGGGACGGGCTTAGTCCGCAGAGCCAGAAGTTCATAGCTGGTCATTTCAGTGTTTGATAAGATGCACGTGCTGTGCAAATACAATGACACGCAGGTTAATCATGCCCCCCACACAAACACTCCTGTTCACTAATCCGAACAGAGAACAGTGACTTGTGACTCTGCTATGAGAGAATCAGTCTGAAGAGATAATTCCTCAGATAAAGAAGGGGTGAGAGTAAAGGATTCTCAATCTTTCTGCCCTCTTTGGGCAAGGGAAGCTCTGTGGCTTGGCATGTTGGTTTGGGGTATAACTTCCTTGCCTACTGTGCTAATTAAGCTTTTGGGATTTATGTTAGCCTCTATGAAAACCCAGACACATAATGGAAAGAACTGGCTTTGGTGACTATGAAATTACCTTTTTTTCCCAACAAGACAGTCGCTTCTTTAGCTGAAGGGGTAGGAGTTTGGACTGAGGATTTTAGTGCTGGAGGTCGTGAATTCAATACCTGCTGATCACCTTGCTGTCTGCGTGTGTGTGACTGTGATGTTGGAGAATCGTACGTACCTGCTAAGAAGAGAGAGAGGGGGATGTGGTGCCATTTCCCCATCGACAGAAACTGCAGGTTTGGAGCATTCGGGAAGATTTATACTGAGATGTGTGACCTATGGGACGTGATCTCGGTGACCTATGGGACATGAGCTCGGGAATACCTGAGCTCAGAGCGCAATAGCACCTAATTAATGCATTCAGTGAACCAAAGGCACCCTCAGTCTATTTCGTGCCCTGGGGATTAATTTGGCTCAATCTTTTCTACTGTGTTATTAAATGATGCAATTTCTACAAGAGTTACAGAATATGAGGTTAGGGGTATATTTCATACTTCTGTTTTGAGTGAAAGTTGGGTACTGTGTAGAGCTGATCTACAAGGGTTGTTTTTTTTGGTGGAGACCGAAATCTTTTTGCCAAAAACTTAACATTTCAACTCGGAAATACCACAGGGGTGCATCAGATACCAGACACCACCAATCTCTTCCATGAACCAGGCTCACAGGTTATACTACATCCCCCATGATGCACGATGGTCTCTCCTCTCCCTGAAATGCCCTGGAACATCACCAGAGTCCCACAAATGGTACTTATCATTTGCAGCTGTAGCTGATATCTTCTCAGTCATTCCTGTATGCTCCGGACGTCTGCAGTTCACAAAGCTATCCCTTTTGCATGCATATTATCTGCACATAGAGCTCATCTTTAAGATGCTAAATAAAGTCCTGCTTCCCTGAACACCAGTAGAAACAACCAACAGCCCGCAATCTCTCCGTATTCAGTAACTCCCCAAGTCTGTCACTCCAGGTTTTTGCACAGGAAACACCATGGCCCTAGTTCCTCTAGGAGTCATGGTCCTAACTCCTCCTCCTGGCTTCTCTGCCTCCTCTGACCCGGAGGTGCCTTGAGCAGTTGTCACTGGAAATGCCAGGGTCAGGGCAGGCTGTGAAAAGGAGGATATTCCCCAAACTGGTGGTTAACACTGAAGATCTCTGCAGTATCTCTGCAGATGTTGCTACAAAATAACTGCGAGCGTGCCAGCTCCATCCCAATTCTCTTGTTAATTTACTTATTTTCCATAATTTATAGTCTGTGAAACAGAGTGTAATGTTGCACCCCATAATGCTTTATAGAAATATCCTTATGAGTGTAAATATGACACAACTGGAATATGTTTTATGCTAGATAGGCCATGTAACATATCTCTGCAAAGGTTATGATCTACTGGATATATTTATCTTATTTGTATGAATGTATCATTTTTGTATTCAAAGTTATGAATATTGGCTATGCACTTGTTTAATTTTAAGTAGCCGCAGTGAAGTATTTGGTCAGCTTCCAGAGAAAAGACTTTTCTCAGTAAGTTCCCAATCAAGAAACACTTAAGTTAACAATGAACTTTGAGAGACGCCAATCCACATCTGAGCTTTCCTGGGAATTTGGCATCAGCCTGTAAGGAACTGAGTCATGCATGGACATGTGACTTGCGCATGTGACTCCAAAACTCCATCTTGGAGCTAGATTCTGCATAGGAGAGGGGAAGGGGTTTCCACCCATAAGAGAGAGACTATGTAAGCCCCTGAGAAAACCCCTCCATTTTAACTTCAACTGGCACAAAAGATAGCCTCTCCACCCCAAGGAGATGCCTGAAAGAAACTGGAACAAAGGACAGTAACTACAGGGGTGTGAGTGATTGCTGGACCCAGACTAGGAGGAAGTCTAGTCTGTAAAAGAGGCTCATTGGAACATCTCCGAGGGTGAGATTTCCCTGCATTTAGTTTTTACAGGATTAGGCTTAGACTTGGGTGTTTTGTCTTATTTTGTTTCATAATTTACTTTGTTCTGTCTGTTATTAATTGGATCCACTTAAATCCTACTTTTTGTGTTTAATAAAATCACTTTGTACTTATGATATTAACCCAGAGTATTTATTAATATCTGGCAGAGGGCAAACAGCTGTGCATATCTCTCTATCAGCGTTATAGAGCAGTGTTACAGGGCTCTGGAGTCCCAAGCTGCCAGGGCAAGGAAGCAGGGGCAGAAGTAGTCTGGGCACATCAGTTGGCAGCTCCCAAGGGGGTTTCTGTGATCCAGCCTGTCATAGGTGGGTGATCAGCGCTCTCTGAAAGTCCAGCTAGGCACCCAAAATCACGATTCGCTTTTGAAAAGCTTGACTCCAGTGAGCAGCTTCACTCTTCCAGCTTCATCCCCCACCTCAGGTCCAAACCCACCAAGGGAGCGAGTGCTAATGGGCATCACACTCATATTATCAGTCTTTAAACATCACTGTTTTCCCCACTCAGCCATGTGAAAGCTAGATCCCTCGCTGCTCTGTGTCAGCCTGACTCTACTGATGCCAGGGGACCAGGTGTAAATAAGAAATGCTCTATTCAAGTTCATTGCCCAGATCTCCTGCTCATGTACATTGGCCATAAACACTGTGTAATTCAATGGGGCCAGATCCCCGGCTGGCATAAATCAGTTTAGATCCAGTGAAGTCAGTGGGTCAGATCCTTAGGTGGTGTAAAGCGAAGTAGCCCCATTGAAGTCGCTATACCAGATTCTTTGCTGCTGTAACTGACGTCGCCCATTTGGAGCTTCTGGGTGGTGTAAATTGGAGTGGTCCTATTGAAGTCAACAGGCCACAGCCACAGCGGGTGTGACTCCTGTGCTGACTGGCACCCACAGAGGTGTCTGGGCCCCCTTGATTTCAATGTGAATTAGGCACCTAAATACCTGTAAGGATCTAGGCTGGCTGGGTCTAATGAGCACAATCGGGGCTCACACGATGCAAGGAACAGTCCAGCTCTTCCTTTGCTGCTATCAAATCTATTGTCCCCACTGGAGGGTGTTGCTGGGAGTTTACCAGTCCCGGCTAGTGAGCTCCGTGTACCATGAGCGCAGAGGTCAGCACGACAGGCCCTCCAAGCACGAGGCTCTTGGTGGGTCCCCATTAAATACTTCGCCTCCTGAGAGCCTCAGGTGATTTAATGCTCTGCTTACAACTTCTCATCCCCAGGCTCTGGCCCTGCTCTCAGGCTGCCTGCTACTTGTCCTCCTCTTCCACAGCCAGCTCCCGGCTGCTGCCTCTGGCCGGCCACTGCCCACTCTCAGCAGCTCGCTGGCTGACCCTGATCCTCTTCTGCCCTCTGGGTGTCACTGCCTTGCTCATTCACACAGAGCCCTTTACTGTCATGATGCGGAACTAGGGTAAGACAGCACCCTCTGGTGGTCATACAGGAACCAGATCCCCTCCCAGAATGAGCTGTGGCCCAATCCTTTTCCTCCAGCTAATTCTGGAGTGGGGTGGGTGTTGGGGCCTGACCATGAGCCAGCAGGTTCATTACATTATCTCTATAGAGTAGAACACCATATCACACACCCAGGTGTGTGTCCTGTCCCCGGACACTCTCTGCTCCACATTCCCTCATGGCTAGCCCAATCTGTGTGATGCCTCTCAGATGCACAAGGACAGTGTGGGAGCAGAGATCTTCAGTACACCCAGTTCACACGGTTCTTCCTCGCTCATTATTGGTCCACAGTGAGCTTGGAACCATCGCACAGACGAAGGCACCCCCAGGAAGGAAATGGCCCCGTGAACTTGGACTTTCTTTAGGACGGAGATTACAGGAAAAAACAGGCCCCCTTCAGTACACAAAGCTCACCGTGTATAAGCAATTCTGCCTGTGTTGTTCCATTACATTGCACCTAAGCCTTTTTCAGCTGAAAGGAATTCAGTGCACTTAAACATGGAATATTTCATAGAAAAGACTTTAGCAGAGCTGTATGAGGTGTGTGTGTGGGAGGGGGGCAAAGACTGAAATATCAGGGAGTGGGGGCTGTAGCACAACAGGATTGAAGGGCATCAGCAGAGCTGTGTGGACAGGCTCTGACTGCAATTCCAGGGGATCCAGGCAAAGAATTAGAGGGGTTATTACAGGTCAGGTCTATCTGTCTAAGGGTACGTCTACACTACAGAATTAGGTCGAAATTATAGAAGTCGATATATTAAAACCCGAACTAATGGAATCGATTGTGTGTGTCCCCACTAAAGAGCGTTAAGACCATGAGGTCGATTGTCTGTGTCCACAGTAGCGAGAGTAGCATCGACCTTCGAAGCATTGCATTGCGGGTAGCTATCCCACAGTTCCCGCAGTCTCCGCCGCCCATTGGAATTCTGGGTTGCGATCCCAAAGCCTGATGGGGCAGAAAAAAATGTCGCTGGTGGTTCTGGGTACATGTCATCAGGCCATCAAACGTCCCTCCCACCATCCCTCCTTGAAAACAATCTTTTTCGCGCCTTGTCTGCGTGCTTTCCATGTTTGCTACGGAAGGCTGCTCAGCTCACAATTACCGTACATCTCCAGCGTACGCCTTCACATTAGGTCTAGTGGAGATTCAGTCACGGCATAATACGGGCAGAGGGATAGCTCAGCGTTCTGAGCATTGGCCCGCTAAACCCGGGGTTGCGAGTTCAATCCTTGAGGGGGCCATTCCGCCGGAGGCTGGTAGTCGCGGGACTGCACAGCATAAGCTCCTTGCCTTCTAGCTGCAGATCGTGCAATATGCCATAAATGGTTGTGGTCGCGGGACCATATAGCAGAAGCTCCTTGCCTTCTAGCTGCAGATTGTACAATATGCTTGACATTACAGTGCTCCTGGCCGGCAGCCTTTGGTGTGGCTGGCCGGGGGCGCTTTTTTACGTTTTCTTTAAGGGAGATCCAGCACTGCCTGGAACACGGGCAGAGGGATAGCTCAGCGGTATGAGCGTTGACCCGCTAAACCCGGGGTTGCGAGTTCAATCCTTGAGGGGGTCAGGAGAGCTTATTGTACCATCTGCAGCTGGAAGGAAAGGCGCCTAACCCCTGCTCACGGCATATTGTACTATCTGCAGCTAGAAGGAAATGAGCCTAACCCTTCCTCCCCTCTCCCTCCGTGAAAGCACCTGATGGGGGAGCGAAAAATCCTTTCGCGCCTTTTTTCGTGCGGGCGCCATATTGCTGCCACCATTGTTATCCACCCGCCGCTTCTGCTCCCACTCTGCTGTCCTGCAAACAGCGTACCAGGGAAAGCATGGAGCACGATCAGATCACCGCAACTGTTATGGCCGTTATGAACACCACGCGCATTGTCCAGCAGTATATGGAGACCGAGAACCGGGAGCTGCTAGAGCAACAGGAGGCGAGGAGGGGACAGCATCAGCCTGAGGACAGTGATGAGGACATGGAGACAGACCTCTCTCAAAAAAGGCCCCCCCGCAAGGTGGACATCATGGTGGTAATGGGGCTCGTTGATACAGTGGAACGCCGATTCTGGGCCCGGGAAACAAGCACAGACTGGTGGGACCACATAGTGCTGCAGGTCTGGGATGAATCCCAGTGGCTGCGAAACTTTCGCATGCGTAAGGGCACTTTCATGGAACTTTGTGCGTTGCTTTCCCCTGCCCTGAAGCGCCAGAACACCAAGATGAGAGCAGCCCTCACAGTAGAGAAGCGACTGGCGATAGCCCTGTGGAAGCTTGCAACGCCAGACAGCTACCGGTCAGTCGCGAATCAATTCGGAGTGGGAAAATCTACAGTGGGGGCTGTTGTCATGCAAGTAGCCAGGGCGATCACCAAGCTGCTTGTACCAAGGGTTGTGAGTCTGGGAAATGTGCAGCTCATACTGGATGGCTTTGCAGCAATGGGGTTCCCGAACTGTGGAGGGGCGATAGACGGAACCCATATCCCTATCTTGGCACTGGACCACCAAGCCAGCGAGTACATAAACCGAAAGGGTTACTTTTCAATAGTGCTGCAAGCACTGGTGGATCACAAGGGGCGTTTCACCAACATCAACGTGGGCTGGCCGGGAAAGGTACATGACGCTCGCATCTTCAGGAACTCGGGTCTGTTTCAGCTGCTGCACCAAGGGACTTTCTTCCCAGACCAGAAAATAACCGTTGGGGATGTTGAGATGCCCATAGTTATCCTTGGGGACCCAGCCTACCCCTTAATGTCATGGCTCATGAAGCCATACACAGGTAGCCTGGACAGTAGTCAGGACCTTTTCAACTATAGGCTGAGCAAGTGCAGAATGGTGGTGGAGTGTGCATTTGGCCGTTTAAAAGCGCGATGGCGAAGTTTATTAACTAGGTTAGATCTCAGCGAAAACAATATTCCCATTATTATTACTGCTTGCTGTGCGCTCCACAATATCTGTGAGAGTAAGGGGGAGACATTTATGGCGGGGTGGGAGGTTGAGGCAAATCGCCTGGCCACTGGTTATGCGCAGCCAGACACCAGGGCTATTACAAGAGTACAGCAGGGTGCGTTGCGCATCAGGGAAGCTTTGAAAACCAGTTTCATGAATGGCCAGGATGCTGTGTGAAAGTTCTGTTTTTCCCCACAAATGAAAAGCCCCGCCCCTTCATTCACTGTACTTCCCTTTACCCAAACCACCCTGCCCTCCCCCCCTCAATCACCGCTTGCAGAGGAAATAAAGTAATTGTTGCTTAAAAATCATGCATTCTTTATTAATTCATAAAACACAGAGGGGGGACTATGGTGGTAACTGACACTGTCTCCCGGGATAGGTGGTGGAGGAAGGGAAGCACCAGGATGGGTGGTGGAGGAGGGGATGAGGGAAGGACAAGGACACACAGCACTTTAAAACTTATTGAATGCCAGCCCTTTCTTGCTTGGACTGTTCTCTTGGCTTGAGTGGCTGGGAGCACGGAGGCCACCCAAACGCGTTCTTGGGCGTCTCGGGGATGAGGTTATGGGACTCGGGAAGGAGGGCTGTTGGTTACACAGGGGCTGTAGCGGCGGTCTGGGCTCAGGCGGCATTTCCTGAACCCTACGCCTGTCCTCAGCCATAAGCCGGAGGATTTCCGTTTGATCCTCCATTAGCCTCAGAATTGCATCCTGCCTTCTCTCTGCACACTGACGCCACCTACTCTCTTCATCCTGCCGCTGTCTCTCTTCAGCCCGCCAGTCATTGTCCTCAGCACGCCACTTGTCCGCGCGCTCAAATTCTGCCTTCCTGGACTCAGACAATGTCTGCCTCCACGCATTCTGCTGGGCAGCCTCAGAGTGGGAGGATTCCATGAGTTCTGAGAACATATCGTCTCGACTCCTTTTCTTTTTACTTCTAATCTTCGCTAGCCTCTGGGATGGTGATGAAAGGGGTGGCGTTGAAACATTTGCAGCTGTGGGAGGAAGCAAACGGGAGACAGCTCTCAAAGACACATTCTGTTTGAACAATGCTCAAAACATTACATATCACATGTGCATTTGGTCCAAGGTTGCACTGTGCCTCTTATATTGAGGGTCTGCCGGTTTGCTGTGAGAGATCACACAAGCAGGTCTGGCGGGCAACAGAATTCGCCTTGCAGACAGCCATGGTAAGACACTCTATAGGCTTCTTTAAGCTTCACAACAGGCGGGAATGTTTTCAAACAGCAACCCCCTCATTTCCCATAACAAACATCCCGTGGGCTGGCAATTTAAAACAAACAGGTTAGCAATTGAAAAGTTAGGGGGGGCGGCGGTTTTCGGGTTAACATGCAGTGAGAAACTAATCACCCCCCCACACACACACACACATGCAAGATGTTCGCTGTGCCCCCTCCCCCAACCGCGTGGGTCACAGCGGGGAAGATTTCCGTTCAGCCACAGGCAAACAGCCCAGCAGGGACAGACCCCTCTGAATGCCCCCGCACTAAAATTCCCCTATTTCAACCAGGTTACCATGAATGATATCACTCTTCTGAGGATAACACACACAGATAAAGAAAGGATGTTGCTTGAATGCCAGCAAAAGCCGGGACCGTACGCCGCCATGCTTTGCAAAGCACTGATTCCAGACTACGTGCTGCTTGCCTGGCGTGGCAGAGTGTGTTACCACGGAGCACAGGATAAGGCTGCCCTCCCCAGAAACCTGTTGCACAGGCTTTGGGAGCACATCCAGGAGATCTTTCTGGAGATGTCCCCGGAGGATTTCTGCTCCATCCCCGAACATGTTAACAGACTTTTCGAGTAGCTGTGGCTGTACTGTCCACGAATGAATCATTAAACACGCTTGCTTATAAAACATGTATTAATTAAACAGAGGTACACTCACCAGAGGTCCCTTCTCCTGCATCGAGCACGCCTTGGGAGGGTTCGAACTGTACTTGCTCCAGGGTGAGAAAGAGTTCCTGGCTGTCGGGGAAAAGGGCTTCTCCGCTTCCTTGCTGGGTCTGTGTGCTATTTTCAGCATCATTATCATCATCAGGCTCCTCTGTAGGTTCTGATGATCCACATACGGAGTCAAACCACATGGGAGGGTCTGTGCTGGCTGCACCTCCTAGAATGGCATGCAGCTCATCATAGAAGTGGCATGTCTGGGGCTGTGACCCAGAGCGGCTGTTTGCATCTCTGGTTTTTTGGTAGGCTTGCCTGAGCTCCTTAATTTTCACGCAGCACTGTTGCGCGTCCCTGTTGTAGCCTCTGTCCTGCATGCCCTTGGAGACTTTGGCATATGTCTTGGCGTTTCTTCTTTTGGACCCTAGCTCTGCTAGCGCGGTTTCGTCTCCCCAAACAGCGATCAGATCGAGTACCTCACGCTCGGTCCATGCTGGAGCTCGTCTTCGGTTCTGGGACTCCATCATGGTCACCTCTGCTGATGAGATCTGCACTCACCTGCAGCTCACCACGCTGGCCAAACAGGAAATGAAATTCAAAAGTTCGCGGGGCTTTTCCTGTCTACCTGGGAGGAGCATTCGAGCTCAGACCTCTGTCCAGAGCGGTCAGCTGTTGCACCGTGGGATAGATTTAGGAGGCCGATACTGTCGAATTGCGTCCTCACTAACCCTACATCGATTCGGCAATATCGCTTTAAGCGCTAATTCTCTCGTTGGGGGTGGAGTGGCGAGATCGATTTTAAGAGCCCTAGAAGTCGATGGTAAGGGCTTCGTCGTGTGGACGGGTGCACGGATCAATCGAAATAACGCTAATAAATTCGACCTAAACTCATAGTGTAGACCAGGGCTAAGGGTACGTCTATACTTACCCGCTGCTTCAGCGGTGAGCAATCGATCTTCTGGGATCGATTTATCGCGTCTTGTCTAGATGCGATAAATCGAACCAGGAAGTGCTCGCCGTCGACGCCGGTAATCCTGCTCCGCCAACGGAGTAGGCGGAGTCGACGGGGGAGCCTGCGCGCCGCGTGTGGACCCCCGGTAAGTACCTTTTCATTCGAACTAATATACTTCGACTTCAGCTATGTTATTCACATAGATGAAGTTGCGTATCTTACTTAGAATTGGGGGGTTAGTGTAGACCAGCCCTAGGTTACTTATGTGGCTCCTGTTATCAGAGTGTGGGAGCACCTTGCAATCTGTAGTCGGTGCTGCAGGTGGAGGTAGCTCTCTGGAGCCCTCTGCTGCTGCCGGCACATATCAGTCAACAACTTCTTAGCCCTGGTCTACACTGTAAGGGGAGAATCAACCTAAGATAGGCAACTTCGGCTACGGGAATATTTAGGTTGACTTATCGCGGTGTCTTCGGCGCTGAGTCAACTGCCACCGCTCCCCCATCGACTCCACTTGTGCCTCTCATGGCCCTGGAGTTCTGGAGGCGATGGGAGAGCGATCGGGGATCGATTTATCACATCTAGACTAGACGCGATAAATCAACTCCCGATAGATCGATCTGGCGGGTAGTGTAGACCTGCCATTAGGGTGTCACACCCTTTGTAGGTTATGTTGCTCTAATATCCTTTTCAAAAAGGTATTGGGGCACTTAGAAATGTAAATACTATTGACTGTCAGAAGTCTCATTGACAGGGGGTCAGGGACATGAACCCTCCTCATCTAACAGGCTCACACCCTCAGTGTAGCTCTAGCCAGTCCCCAGGCCCTAATTGTGTGTTTGCCCCCACTACAGTTCGCCTCCCTGCTCTGCCACAGGCACCCTAAATGCTAGGCTATCTATCCTCTCAACAAAAGTGTGTTGGTAGAGATTGTGTGTGTGTGTTTGTGTGTGTATGTATCCTACATATTAATGGAAACCAAGGGGATACACATTAAGATTTGATGCAGAGCTGGGGGCATGTCTGCCAGCTCTGCACATTAGAGATGAAATGGACAGGACTGGAATGCCAGGGGATCCAGGAATAGAAATAGAAATGCCAGGAGGGTTGCTACAGATCAGAAATGAAGTGCACTGTCTATCTGGGGAGTGGGTGGATTTTCAAAATGTTCTTTTCTGTCTTTAGCAATTGGTTTAAATTTTTTTTAAATTTCCGCTCTGAATTCACCCAAACATTTCCGAACACAGAGGCTTCTCTTTGCATTATTTTTAAACAGGAAATTAAGTCGGTACACAGGTCCATAGATTTTAAGGCCAGAAAAGGTCATGGTTATCATATAGTCTTATGTCCTGCATGCCACAGATCAGAATATTCCAATCATTCCTGCAGCGAAGGGAATTATTCTATCCTACGGGAAAGCCTGTTTCGTAACCTATGGCTGTGACAGCAGTTTCCGTTTAAATCATGTTTATTCTGTCCATATTCTTTTGCTGTTTTCCCATGGTATTAAGGTGCATTCAGTCAAGATGTGTCTGTCCTGACGTACAAGGTCTGGGCAGAGGGTATGTGGGCTATAGCGAGAGAGGTGGATATGTAAGTCTGACATTAGTAGAATTAATAGTAATTTTTGACTGATACTAATATAGTCACTGGAACAACAGTTTTGAATTTCAGATGTATCTTCTGTGTAGTTTTGCTGTTACAAATCAAATCATTAGTTTCTGTCTCTGTATGTTCCCTCCTAGGGAATTCTCTGCTGGTAATTTCTTTAATTCCCCTATGAGGAACAAGGGAATGCACTTTGGAGATGATGCGTGCTTGTTCAAAATAATCACCCTGGCTCTGGCAACAAACCAAAAATGAAAATTCCAGGGAGGTTACACTTCCAGGTGCCTCCATCTCAGGACCTGAGGCGATCAATTTAGTGTAATTGACCCATCTCTCCAGAAACTGTATTAGCTTCTGACCGTATTAATAAGCTCCCAGTGGGCATGATTAGACACTGAGATGCCAAACAGAGATTGCGTAACTTGGCAAGCAAGTTTGGAAGTGTGGTTAAAGTGGGTCCACTGCGCATCATTCAAATCTGAATGTGTTTCAAAGACATTGCAAACATTCATTGAAATTAGCAGGGAGGAAGCTGCATTGTTGCAGAAGACTCTCCCTTGCTTCCCAGGTCACCCTCAGCAGTGAGATCTTCCAGGACGAACCCAGCCTGTGGAAAATGTGGGGACAGTGTTGTGTACAGGGGCCCCCTGCAGCTGTTGGCTCTCCCCAAGACACCGGACCCCAGGGCACAATATGACCCTGGAACAATCAGTCCCCCTTGTCCCTGTGGTTACTCACCATTTCGGGGCTCTTGTGGGTTATGTGCACTTGCCTTGGGAGAGGCAGTTTGTGCTATTGTGCGCACTGTGCTTGTCTTTACGTTTGGCCGAATCATTGCCCTGTCTAGTGTGAACAATGCTGCCTCTGTAAAATGTTGCATTTTGGCTTTACAGATGCAACCTTGAGATCCCATCCAGACCAAACGGCTGCGCAGCCTCAGGAAGCGGTCGCAAAGAAGCAAGGAGGAGCTTCTCCATGAAGCCATGCAGCAGACCCTTACTGAAAATCCAAAAGCGCAGGAGTGGCGGGGGAGCGAAAGGAAGCTCCGCCAGCAGAATGCGGCTCACCGGCAAGAAACCAGGGAGCGGGTCCTGAGCATTGTGGAGCACCAAGCGGACGCGATATGGGCACTCATAGCACTGCATACAGAGCAGATCCGCGCCCGCTCCCCCCTGCAGCCCTTTTCCCAAAACTCTTTTCCTTGCGCCCCCATGTCACCGCCACCCTGCTTTACCCAACATCCAGTTTCTTATCGCCACCAGCTGCCTCCAACACCTGTAGTTTAGCACCCAGCCCTGCAAACTCCGACCCTCACCCACTGCACTCAACCCCCATCACCATGCAGCTTAGACAGCCTGAAGTGCAGCACTCACTGCACGGCGCTCCAGACAGGAAGGTTGAACATGGTAACAGGACATACGCAAATCTGTGATTGTGCCATTCCCCACCCCATCCCCTTCCCTCCACCCACACAGCACAGATGTGTCGTGCCATGTGTGTTTCTCCACCAGTTGTGTTTCGTTTCAATAAATGATTTGTTTGGTTTTGAAAACTTTCTTTATTGCATAAGTAAAAGATAGCGTAGTCCAGGAAAGCAACAGGCACTGCTAGTCAGTGCATCATACGTAGCGAACACAGATGCCTACTGGCATTGGAACCAGTGCACTGCCGTGCAGGGCACCAAATATTACTGGCTTTTAGGATTGAATTGCTGCGTCAAGGCATCCGTAATCATTACAGCCCCGTGCTGGGCCCCTCTAATAACCCTGGTCTCCGGATTTTCAAGTTCAACCTCCAGTCTTTGAATCTCAGTGGTCCATGCCTGAGTGAAGCTTTCACCCGTCCCTTACACACGTTATGGAGGGTACAGCCCGTGGCTATAACCGTAGGGATGTTGTCATCGGCCAGGTCCAATTTGCCATATAGACAGCGCCAGCGGGCCCTTTGAACGTACAGAAGCACTCAGTCATTCTGCACTGACTCAGCCTGTTGTTGAACTATTCCATGCTGCTGTCAAAGCTTCCTGTGTATGGTCTCAAGAGCCATGGTATGTAAGGGTAGGCGGGGTCTCCAAGGATCACAATGGGCATTTCGACTTCCCCTACGGAGATCTTCTGGTCAAAGAAGAAAGTCCCGGCTTGCAGCTTCCTGAAGAGGCCTGTGTTCCAAAAGATGTGTGCGTCATGCACCTTTCCAGACCAGCCTGCATTAATGTCCACGAAACACCCCCGGTGATTCACAAGCGGCTGGAGAACCATTGAGAAATACCCCTTCCGATTTATGTCCTCGGAGGCTAGCTGTTCTGGTACCAGAATGGGAATGTGCGTCCCATCTATCGCCCCTCCACAGTTAGGGAAACCCATTTGTGCAAAGCCAGCCACAATGTCATGCACATTTCCCAGAGTCACGGTTCTTCTGAGCAGGATGCAATTTCGGCCCTGCACACTTGCATCAACACGATTCCAATCGTAGACTTGCCCACTCTGAACTGGTTAGCGACCGATCGGAAGCTGTCTGGAGTTGCCAGCTTCCAGGTTGCAATTGCCCTTGTTTCTCCACCGACAGGGCAACTCTCAATCTCATATCCTTGCACAGTAGGATGAGGGTGAGCTCAGCACACAGTCCCATAAAAAAGGCTTTCCTCATCCGAAAATTCTGCACCTGATATTGTAATCCATCTTGAAGCTGGTACTTTTACAGAGGGGGGTGGAATTCCAAACAAAGGTTTCCTGCCTTAGGGAAGTTCTATATGAAGTGGGAGAAGCAACCAATGAGTGTCTCCAGCTAGCTTAAGAGATGGCCCCGGCCCCCATAGAGATACCTGCAAGCACCTGGAAACAAAAGGACTGTAACCACAGGAGTGGGTGAGAACAGGCTGGAAGGATTTTACCTGAAGTAACAACTAGCATGAGACATTAACATTTGTAACTGTTTTCTGAATGTATTCAGCTTAGCCTTGCGTGTTTTGTTTTATTTTGCTTTGTGACTTACTTTGTTCTGTCTGTTCCTACTTAAAACCACTTAAACCCTACTTTTTATACTTCATAAAATCACTTTTGTTTATTTCTAAACTCAGTGTAAGTAATTGTTACCTTGGGGTAGGGGGGAAACAGTTGTGCATCTCTCTCTTGCAGTGATATAGAGGGCGAACATTTATCATTTTATCCAGTGTAAGCTGTATACAGAGTAAAACGGATTTATTTGGAGGTTAGATCCCATGGGGAGCGGAGTGTCTGCGTGCTGGAGACAGGTATACTTCTAAACTGGTTTCAGTCTAGATCTGCAGCTTTGGGGGTTTGCCCGGTCCTGGGTCTCCGTTGCAGCAGGCTAGCGTGTCTGGCTCAACAAGACAGGCTTATGGAAGCCCAGGCTGTCAGGGAAAATGAGCTTAGAGGAAATATTAGCACATCAGGTGACAGTCCCAATGAGGGTCTCTGTGACCGAACCAGTCACACTATGGACTTGGGTTTCCTGCATTTCCAGAAAGCATCCCAGCCACTGAGTTGCTCTCAATCTTTGTTCTACTGTGGCTAACTACTTAAATATCCATTGGAACACAGACGTAAATTTGAGCATGTCACCCTCCAGGTGGGTGCCCCTAGCCACCAGCTTATAGAATCATTCTCTTTTTCTTGCCCTGTGATACTTCCTGTGTTTTGTCCACTGATCTCAGTTGCGGCCTGCAGACGTTGTTGTAATACAAACAAATTAATAATAATAACAATACAATAATGAACAATACTACCATGGGCTCTTTGAACTGCAGTGGGCTGGGAATTGAATTCACCTGTTTCCACTCCCCATCACTAACCCATTACAGAGTAAAACAGATTCAAGAATTGGTTATGAGTTTATTCATTGCTTTCCTCAGGGCGTCCTTCACATCTGTGTTCCTCACGCTGTAGATAAAGGGGTTCAACATGGGGATCACCAGCATGTAAAACACTGAAGCCACTTTGTCTGTGTCCTTGGAATAGCTGGAGATGGGACGTAAATACACAAAGATGACGGTGCCAAAAAGCAGGACCACAGCGGTCAAATGGAAAGAGCAGGTGGAGAAGGCTTTGCGGCGGCCCTCGGCAGAGCGGATCTGCAGAATGGTGAAGATAATATAGACATAGGAGAGGATGATAGCCACAAAGCTGCTCACTATAATACAGCATGCTAAAGTAAACATTACCATCTCATTGCTGCGGGTGTCAGAACAGGAGATCGCCAACAGTGGGGGGATGTCACAGAAGAAATGATTGATGACGTTGGAGCTACAGAATGACAGCCGGAATGTAAAACACGTGTTTATCATTGAACCCACATACCCCACAGCGTACACCCCAGCCACCAGCTCTTTACAAAGCCTCCTTGACATGGTGACCATGTAGAGCAGTGGGTTACAGATGGCCACATAACGGTCATACGCCATCACAGCCAGCAAGAGGCAACCAACACTTGAAAAAGCATAAAAGAGATACATTTGCACAGCGCAGGCAGTGTAAGAAATGCTTTTCCTCTCGGCTAATAAATTCAGCAGCATCTTAGGGAAAATTACTGAGGAATAGCAAAGGTCGCAGAAAGATAAATTACTGAGGAAAAAGTACATGGGGGTGTGGAGTCGAGGATCAATCGTAAGTAACAAGATCATCCCCCCATTCCCCAACAGGGTGATACTATAAATCAGTAGGAACACCCCAAACAGGGGAATCTGCAGCTCCGGACGATCTGTCAATCCTGAGAGAATGAACTCAGTCACCTCCGAGTGATTTCCCTTTTCCATCTCCTCTGAACAGAGATCAGGCAGCTACAGAGATGTGGGCTGATGGATGGTGCGGAAAACCTGTCCCTTCTCTGTCATGAAGTAAGTGAAGATAAACAGAGATCAGTCTCTTAATGGACATCGGTACCCGCTCAGGGACAGGGTTAGTCCACAGAGACAGATGTTCACAGCTGGTCATTCCAGGTGTTTGATAAGATGCACACACTGTGCAAATACAATGACATGCAGGTTAATTATGCCACACATGCAAACAGACCTGTTCACAGATCCAAACAGAAAACAGTGAGTTGTGACTGGGCTGTGAGAGAATCAGTCTGAAGA
This sequence comes from Chelydra serpentina, assembly GCA_037349315.1. Lineage (NCBI taxonomy): Eukaryota > Metazoa > Chordata > Testudines > Chelydridae > Chelydra > Chelydra serpentina. The sequence goes on from JBAIAC010000151.1 coordinate 1,430,569, forward strand.
GATTATTCCTTAGCTAAAGAAGGGGTGAGAGTAAAGGAGCGTCAATCTTTCTACCCTCTTTGGGCAAGGGAAGCTCTTTGGCTTGGCATGTCTTTTGCGGGTAAAGTTGCTTCCTGTGCTAATTAAGTTTTTTGTCATTTACTTTAGCCTGTATGAAAACCCAGAGACATAACGGAAAGCACTGGCTTTGGTGACTATGTAATTGTCGATTTTTTCCCCAAGGAAGGAGGTCACTCTTTAGCTGAATGGATAGTAGTTGGGGCTCAGGCTTTTACTGCTGGAGGTCTTGAATTCAATACCTGCTAATCACCACGGTGTCTGCGTGTGTGTGACTGTGATTCAGGAAAATATCACGTACCTGATGAGAAGAGTGAGAGAGGGATGGGGCGGCGTTTCCCCAGCGACAGAAACGGCCAGTTTGGAGCCTTTTGGAAGATTTATACTGAGATGTGTGATCTGTGGGACATGATTCCTGAAGCAACTGGGAATACCTGAGCTCAGAGCCCCATCACACCTAATTAATGTGTTCCACTGAACACCAAAGCCACATTGGTGTAATTGGTGCCCTCTAGATTAATTTGACCCACTCTTTCTTATATGTATTATTAAATGATGCAATTTCTACCAGTGTTACAGAGTATGAGGTTAGGGGTGTATTTCATCCTGCTGTTTTCAGTGCAAGCCGGCTGCTTTTTAGAGCTAATCCAAAAAGGGGGTTTGTTTGTGGAAACCAGAATCGTTTTGCTAAAAACATAATATTTCAGCTTGGAAACACCACAGGGGTGCCAGATATCACACACCACCAATCTCTTCCATGGGCCAGGCTCCCAGGCTGGACTACATCCCCCATGATGCATGATGTTCTCTCCTCTTGCTGAACTGCCTTGGAACTTCACCAGAGCCCCACGGCCACGGTTTAGGGGGGAGGGGAGATTGGTTTTTTGATGGAATGCTGATAATTTCCAGGGGAAAAATAAGTTAATGGAAAAAAATAGTGGAATGGAAAATCCAATTTCCCATCCAAAAAACTTCTCAAGTAAAGTGTTCAACCAGCCTTAGCTACAAATTTGTAATCAAAGGAAGAGAAAGATAGATACAGGTGAAATGTACTAATTGTTTGCATCTGTAGCTAATATCTTCTCACACATTCCTAGCTTCAGAATCACCTCATTGTCCTTGCACCAATAAACCTTTAAGACATGTAAGCGTACTCGAGATTATCTAACTATTTATAGCCTGCCAGTCACCATGTTCCCCAAATCTATCCTATGTTCTTCCCTTGCTAGGTTACTCCCCAAAGTAGGAAAGATAGGTTCACTCATTTTGCCTGATGCAGACCACATGAAGACCAGAGGAGCTCAGGAGGAGACCACAGCATTCTATGGACTTCTGCAGTTCAAAAAAATATCCCTCTTTCATGCCTATTATCTGCCACAGAGCTCAGCTCTGAGATGCAAATCAAATCTATGAGTCAACTAGAAATAGTCATAGTCTCATCGCAAATATTAATACAATTTTTTGATAATGTCTGTGAAGTTATAAGATGACACTGTATCATGTTGTTAATACATGTTCCAAACTGAGGCTGGCACAACTTCGGAGAAGGGGGCACCAATATGCCCTGGAGCACTGATAATACCAGCCAAGCCTGCACACCCGATAATTTTGCTTCTATAGTGAAGAAGGGAAGAGTCATCACTGGCCCTGCTGTGGATCTCCTTGGGGGGACGTGGTCAGTCCTTGGTCTGTCTTAAACAGTAACCAGAGTCATCAATCAGGAAGGGAAACAAAGGAAGCCCCAAACGGTGAGGAAAAAGCAGCAGGGAGCATCCTTCTACATAGTGTGACAGCCCCAGGCCAGTTGGGTACAACACAGTAGTAGCATGCGGATATACTGGCCACTGGATTATCAATTTTATGTTCCCTGACTGACCAGGGTAGGGGCTGCTCCAAGCTAATGAGATCACCTGACTCCAATTAACCTGCAAAGAGTCAGGTGAAGCTATTAAGTTGATGTGAACACCTCACTCTAATTAACGCCTTTCTGATACTATAAAAGGGCTCCCTCCAGTCAGGCTGAGGAGAGCCAGGGAGCCAGAGGAGAGGAAGTGCTGCTGAAGGGCTGGGCAGTGAAGACACCCTCAAGCCATTGGTAAGGGAGCCCTAAGGTAAGGCTGAAGAAGGTAAGGGAGAAGCAGGAGAGCTGTGGGGAAGTGGCCCAGGGAAAGGTAGTAACTCTGGCAGTGAAAGGTCGACTGGCACCAGCTGCTACCATTAGGGACCCTGGGCCGGAACCCGGAGTAGAGACATTTTTCTTCTGGTAAACAGGTGGAAATGTTTTTCAAAGGGAGGATAGGACTATAAAAAGAAGGGGCAGACACCCCAAGGCACAACTCTCTCTCTCTCTCTCTCTCTGTGCCAATTGATCCACCACATCTTAAAGGATAAAGGAAGCAGCCATTGGACTGTGGGAGGGGTCCCAACCTAAGATGTTTGGTTAGTAAAACTGCTGGAAGCATGTGGTGAGGAAACGTTTGCTTTGAATTTCACATCATTTGTTAATTTAGGCACAAGTTGCATTCTAGCTTCTTTTTTTTTGTAACTGTCTGAATTCTATGCGTCCTTATTTGCACTCACTTAAAATCTACCTTTGTAGTCAATAAACTTTGTTTAATATTTTTATCTAATCCAATGTGTTTGAATAGAACTGTCTGAGAAACTACGCTGCATGCATGTTAGTGCTGTTAAAGAAAAATGGACAATGTAACTTGTATTGTCCAGGAGAGGACTGGGCAGCACAGGACGTACATTTTGGGAGGGAAATCAAAGACTGGGGAGTGTGTCGGGGTTTCTCTGAAGTATAACCAAGGGTGGTGAGAGCCTGAGTGCAACCCAACTGTTCCTGGCCAGGCTGCAGTTACACACACATGCTCAGGGTGTGATTTCCATACTAGACAGTTGTTTGTGAGTGGCCCAGGTGGAAGTCACTTCAGCAAGGCATTGCAAGGTTGCAGGCAGGTTTGACAAGGCTGCGCATTAGTCCAGGTTGGACCCTGGTATGTCAAAGCCACCACCCTAGAAAATATCCCAGTAACACCAAAGGGGTGGTGCTGACTGACCGTAGAGTTTGATTGACATGAAAGGGTGAGGGCCCCCCTGGGATTGGCCCTGCACTGATCCATGGCAGCAGACGCACAAGGACATCGTGGTCATCACCTCCTCCAGAGGAGACCCATGGCAGGCCCAGTGATGACTCTTCCCTTCTTCACTACAGTAGCAGAAATTATCGGGTGTGCAGGCTTGTCTGGGTTTATCAGTGCTCCAGGGCATGTTGGTGCCCCCTTATACTAAGTGGTGCCAACCTGTGAGGCATTGCCAGTGTGATTGTATTAGGAGGAAAAATTGATGATACAAGTCAGCTCTATTCTTTGCTGTAGTCTGCGGGGGAGGGAGGTTTACAAAGAATGTCACAATGTCCTGCTTCCCAGAACACCAGTAGAAACAACCAACAGTCAGCAATCTCCATATTCAGAAACTCTCAGTTCTGTCACTCCATATCTGTGCCCAGGAAACACTATGCCCCTACTTCCTCTTGGAGTCATGTTCATAACTCCTCCTCCTGGCTTCTCTGCCGTCTGTGACTTGGAGGTGCTTGGGGCAGTCCTCACTGAAAATGCCAAGGTCAGAGCAGGCTGCAAAAAGAAGGATATTCCCCAAACTGGTGCTTAACACTGAAGATCTCTGCAGCATCTCTGCAGACTATGCAACAAAGTATCACCAAGCATGTGAGCTCCCTCCCTCCCTCCCTCCTGTCACGTGATGTGCTGAAATTACCTCTGATCCTGTTTTCCCTGCCAGCCTGGGCATCCAGAACCCTGCCTTGTTGAGCCAGACACGCTAGCCTGCTGCAACACCGACACAGGGTCTGGGCCATACCCCCAAAACTGCAGGTGAAGACTGAAACCATCTTAGCAGACACCTGTCTCCAGCATGCAGTCACCCAGCTCCCAATGGGATCTAACCCCCAAATAAATCCGTTTTACTCTGTATAAAGCTTATATAGGGTAACATGATACATTTTGCCCTCTATATCACTGCAAGAGAGATCTGCACATCTCTTAGCCCTCCCCCCGCCCCTCAATTATTTACTCTGAGTTTATCAATAACCAAAAGGGATTTTATTAAGTATTAAAAGTAGGACTTAAGTGGTTTTAAGTGGAAACAGACAGAACCAAGAAAGTCACAAAGCAAAATAAAACAAAACACTTAATACACTAATAAATCAGTTACAGATGTTAACTTCTCACCCCAGTTGTTACTTCTGTTAAAATCCTTCTCAGGTCAGATGCCTTTTCTGACCAGGTCTCAGCCTGTTCTCACCCACCCCTGTGGCTACAGTCCTTTGGTTTCCAGGTGCTTGCTGGTATCTCTGTGGGGTGGGGAGGCCGTCTCTTAAGCGAGCTGAAGACACTCATTGTTTGCGCCTCCACTTTATATACAACTTCCCTAAGGTGGGAAACCTTTGTTTGGAATTCCACCACCCTCTGGAAAAGTACCAGCTTCAAGATGGATTTCAATATCAGGTGACATGGTCACATGTCACTGTCAGACCCCAGTCTCCATTCTTCCTGGTTTGTCCCACACATACACAGGAAGTCTTGCAGGTAAATAAAGACATTTACAGTTCATTGATTCTGAAGCACCTTTAATGACTTTCACTTAATATGTCTACATCAGTAATACAAATGTATATCTTATTCTCCTAATTCCAGACATAGAAATAATCCCTGCAGACAAATAGGATGAATATTCTTAGTAGATTATAAGATTTATAATGATATGTTACATGGGGCACTAAGCATAAAGCATATTCCAGTTATGTCATATTCATAAACATATTTTCATAAAGGATATGGAGTGTAGTGTCACATGTAGCTTTGCCCAGCACTGGACAGAAGGGGGAATTGAACTTGGATCTCCCACCTCACGGGTGAACACCCCAACTATTGGACTAAACGGGAAGGATCTCCACCGCCTCCTACAGTGGCTGCGTTGTGACGGGCACCTAAATCCTCCCTTTGTACAAACACATTGTTTTGGGACAAAGCTATTAGGAGTATTTGTAACACATTTGTGAATAGTTACAGGTGAATACAAACAGTATTTTTTTAAAATAAATTATTAGTCCAGAAGAAATTCACCCATTTCTAGACACCTTTGTGTCCCAACACTGGGAAATTACTTAAAGACATGTTTGTATAGGTGACCAACATATGAAGTGAAATACATACAACTCAGTTTTGTATCATATTAAAATGACCTCATGGGAGAGACAGCAATCCAGACCAGCTGATTCTCCCACCCTTTGTGTTCCATTTCCACAAGGAAAGACATGGCAAACTTTAATTTCATGTTCTGTGCAGACCTGTGGACCTGAGAGAAAAGATGTTCCAGGGAGCAAATCTCAAAGTCATCAAAGACAAATTTAATCTCCGGCGCCCGAGGAAGCAGCTCCAGAGGTATTAAAGTTAACGCCGGTGTGGTTAGCAAACAGGGAAAGATTCGTCTCTAAGTCTGACTTTAGGGTTCTGAGCAGGTACAGCTTCTGTCTTCAACTCATTGTAAGTGAAGGGAGGAAAAACACATAGATACCATCAAGTCATGGGCAAACAAATCAGTTTCAGAGCATTTCAGCCTTTATTTGAAATGACATTAATGGGAGAGGGAGGAAGAAATTATGCTGAGAGTAAAAATTTCTGAACATAGTTACCTAACCAAAGAAGGAAAAAGCTTTACAAGGGAGGGAGAAGAGTGATGGAAAAGGAGAGGAAAATAGCTTTAACAGAAATGGGGAAAATTCCCCCATCGATTCAGGGAATGTCTATACTAATGCCATTACATTGACTCAGTTATGGAGTACAGCAGCGCCATAGTGTAGATGCTTTCCACACTGACGGAAGGGTTTTTCCTTTGATGTAGTTAATCCACATCCCCAAGAGGCAGAAGCACAGGGTGTGAAATTCCTCCCCCCACCCCCATATGACGGAGCTCTGTTGATGTATCTTTTAAGCATAAACCAGGCCTCAGAGAAGCTGCCGATGGAAAAGACCATTTGGGAAATCTAGTCCTATCTCCCTGCCAGGGCACCAGAATCCCCTTCGGTTCTCTTTGTTCAAGGTAGTTAAAAATATTCCAGTTGTCCCAGCTTCCCAGTAGAGAATATTCTGCCATGTGTGGTGGGCACTATGTGTCTGTGTGTTTTGTGTGAAGTGAGCACTGTGTGTGTATGTGTAGTGGGCACTGTGTGTTTTTGGTGTGCAGTGGCCACTCTGTGTGTGAATGTGGTGGCGGGTATAGTGGAGCTGAATGTCAAGTGTAGGCAGGTGTGTGTGTCCCTTGCCCTGCTCACAACTAGCCTGAACAAAAAGAACTGAAGGGGATTCTGCTGCCCTGGGCAGGGAGATAGGACTAGTTTTCCCAACTGGTCTTTTCCATCAGCAGCTTCTCTGAGGCCTGGTTTATGCTTGAAAATTAGATCAACAGGGCTCCGTGACACAGGCCGGGGAAACGTTTCATGCCCTGTGCGAGGCAGTTAGCTTGTGCTGACCCTCAGTGTAATTCTTCCATTGACCTAGCTACCGCCTCTCGGAGTCGTGGATAACTCCATCAAAGGAAAACAATTCCATCAATGTGGAGATCATCTACACTATGGTGCTGCTGCACACCACAGCTGAGTAAATGTAATGGCCTTAGTATAGACATTCCCTGAATGGATGAAGGAGTTTTCCCCCTTCCTATTAATGCTATTTTTCTCTCTTTTCCCATCACTTTTCTCCCTTCGTAAAGCTCTTTTCATCTTTTGATAGGTAACTATGTTAATAAATGATGAATTTTTTCTCTCAGGATAATCCTTCCTTTCCCTCCCATGAATGGCTCACTGTCATTTCAATGAAAGGCTAAAATGCTCTGGAACTGACTTATTTGCCCATGACTTGGTGGTACCTTTTTGTTTTTCCTTCCCTCACTTACAATGAGTTGGGGATGGAAGCAGTACATGCTCAGAACCCTAAAAAAAGACTTACAGTCGAATTTTGCCCCGTTTGCTAACCACACCAACGTTAACCTTAAAACCTCTGTAGCTGCTTCCTTGGGTGGCAGAGGTTGAATTTGGCTTTGATGACTTTGAGATTTGATCCCTGGAACATCTTTGCTCCTAGGACAACAGGTGTGCACAGCACATGGAATTAATGTTGTTGTCGTGTCTTTCCTTGTGGAAATGGAACACAGAGGGCCAGAGCATCAGCTGATCTGTATCACTGTCTCTCCCGTGAGGTCTTTTGAATATGATACGAATTTGAGGTGACTGTATTCCACTGCATGTGTTGGTCACCTCTCCAAAAAGTCTCTTTAAGTAATTTCCCAGCATGGGGACACAAAAGTACCTAGAAATGGGTGAATTTCTTCTGGACTAATAATTTATTGTCAAAAACAATGCCATTGGGGTTGACCTGAAACTATTCACAAATGTGTTACAAAGTCTCCTAATAGCTTTGTCCCAAAACAATGTGTGCGGGGGGAGGATTTAGGTGCTGGCCACAACGCAGCCACTGTAGGAGGTGGTGCAGGTCCTTCCCTTTGTAATTTTTAGGCTGATAGTTGGGGTGTTCCCCTTTGAGGTGTGAGATCCAGGTTCAATTCCCCCTTCTCTCCAGTGCTGGATGAAAATGCACACTTGGGTTTCCTGCATTTCTAGAAAAAATCCCATCCAGTGAGTGATATTCCAGTATGGGTTGCTCCCAGTCTCTCCTTTCAAAGTTGTTCTACGGTGGATAACCAATTAAATAACCATTGGAACAGAGACATGAAGTTGAGCATGTCGGTGCCCCGAACCACTTGTCTGTAGAGTCATTCTCTCTTTCTGGCCCTGTGATTCTTCCCATGTTTTATTCACAATGCAACAACTTCAACAGGAGAGATGGAAGCCAAATCTACACTACTGGCTTAATCGGGACTACTGCGATAGATTAAATGGTGTTGATTGCGCATGTCTGGGGAAGACATGCTAAACTGATGGGAGAGCTCTCACCTGTTGAAGTCTGTACTCCACCTCCCACAGAGACAACACGAATGGTGCCGGCTGATCTATGTCACAGTACTTCAGTTATGTAACTCTCCAGTTGACATAGCACGGTGTGGACACCGCTATAAATCAGACTAACATAGTCAACTTGAAAAAGCGTAACATAGTTCAATGAACAGTTGTATCGTTGACCAGTCCTGAGAATGATTCAGGACAGAACATAGCCCAGTCTCCAGGGTACTGTCCGGCAATGAGGGAGACCCACTTTCAAATTGCTTCTCCCCATCAGACAGAGGAGGGATTGACCTGGATCTCCCAAATCCCACGGAAGTGATCTAATCACTCGTTTAAAGTCTTAAAGGGAAGCAGCACCATTAACACCTCTTCCATTCCCATCCATTTTCTCATTGTCTTTGCTTTTACATCAAGAAGTATCCAGGAATGAAAGGAAATATTCCATTTCTGGTCATGCAAAATATTTCCTTCGAGCCCAAAGGAAATTTGTCAATTTATTCAAGTTGCCAAACATTTAGGGAATTTTCAGATTTGGTTCAGATTGAACTGAATTTGTTTTTCAATTTTTGTAAACACCCATGAACTCAAAACTCAGCTATTGTTCCAGCTCTATCCATTTCCCACTCACCGTAACCCGAGCTGATAGCTCTATGCAAATAGCTCTGTGCTTTCAAAGCACATCACATATATTCATACCTGTGAAACAGGCGCCTCCTGGAATTTTGCTGGCGTAATCGCCTAATAAATCCCTGATTTTAGTTGGGGACTGCAGACCTTGTTGGAATACAAACAAATTAATAATAATAATAATAACAATGTAATAATAAACAATACTACCATTGGCTCTGCGAAATTATATATAAATGGGATGGGAATTGAATTCACCTGTTTGCACTCCCCATCACTAAACCAGTACAGAGTTAAACAGATTCAAGAATTGGTTAGGAGTTTATTCATTGCTTTCCTCAGGGCGTCCTTCACCTCCGTGTTCCTCAGGCTGTAGATGAGGGGGTTCAACATGGGGATCACCAGCGTGTAAAACACTGAGGCCACTTTGTCTGTGTCCAAGGAATAGCTGGATGTTGGACGTAAATACATGAACAGGACAGTGCCATAAAACAAGACCACAGCGGTCAAGTGGAAAGAGCAGGTGGAGAAGGCTTTGTGCCGGCCCTCGGCGGAGCGGATCTGCAGGATGGTGGAGATGATATAGATGTAGGAGAGGAGGACAGGCACAAAACTGATCATTGAAAAGCAGCACATTAAAACAAGCGTCACAATCTCATTGATGCGGGTGTCAGAACAGGAGAGCACCAGCAGTGGGGGGACGTCACAGCAGAAATGATTGATGATGTTGGACATGCAGAATGACAGCCGGAATGTAAGACACGTGTATATAATTGAATTCACCACCCCCACAGCGTACACCCCAGACACCAGCTGTTTACAAAGCTGCCTGGACATGGTGACCGCATAGAGCAGTGGGTTACAGATGGCCACATAACGGTCATACGCCATCACAGCCAGCAAGAGGCACTCAACATCTGTAAAAACGATATATAGAGATATTTGCACAGCGCAGGCAGTGTAAGAAATGCTTTTCCTCTCAGCTAGGAAATTCAGCAGCATCTTAGGGGAAATTATCGAGGATAAGCAGAGGTCACAGAAAGACAAATTACTTAGGAAAAAGTACATGGGGGTGTGGAGTTGGGGATCAATCGTGATTAACAAGATCATCCCCCCATTCGCCACCAGGGTGATACAATAAATCAGTAGGAACACCCCAAACAGGGGAACCTGCAGCTCCGGACGATCTGTCAGTCCTGAGAGAATAAACTCAGTCACCTCCGAGTGATTTCCCTTTTCCATCTCCTCTGAACAGAGATCAGGCAGCTACAGAGATGTGGGCAGGTAGATAGTGCAGAAAACTGTCTCTTCTCTGTAATGAAGTAAGTGAAGATAAACGGAGATCAGTTTATTAATGGATGTCAGTGCCCACTCAGGGAAGGGCTTAGTCCACAGAGAGATGTTCACAGCTGGTTAATCATGCCCCCCACACAAACACTCCTGTTCACTAGTCCAAACAGAAAACAGTGACTTGTGACTCTGCTGTGAGGGAATCAGTCTGAAGAGATTATTCCTTAGCTAAAGAAGGGGTGAAAGTAAAGGAGTGTCAATCTTTCTACCTTTTTTCGGCAAGGGGAGCACTGTGGCTTGGCATGTCGGTTTGGGGTAAAGTTGCTTACAGTGCTAATTAAGCTTTTTGGCATTTTCTTTATCCTCTATGAAAACTCGGAGACATAATGGAAAGCACTGGCTTCCGTGACTATGTACTTGCCTATTTTTTCAAAGCAATGAGGTCGCTCCTTTAACTGAAGGGATATGAGTTGAGACTGAGGCGTTAAGTGCTGGAGGTCTTGAATTCAATACCTGCTGATCACCATGTTGTCTGGGTGTGTGTGACTGTAATTCAGGAGAATAGCACGTACCTGCTGAGAAGAGAGAGACAGATGTGGTGGTGTTTCCCCATCAACAGAAACTGCCAGTTTGGAGCATTCGGGAAGTTTTATACTGAGATTTGTGATCTATGGGACATGATTCCTGAAGCAACTGGGAACACCTGAGCTCAGAGCCCCATAACACCTAATTAATGCATTTAGTGAACCAAAGCCACCTTGGTGTAATTGGTGCCCTGGGGATTAATTTGGCTCACGCTTTCCTCCTGTGTTATGTAATGATGCAATTTGTAACAGAGTAACAGAGTATGAGGTTAGGGGTATATTACATCCTGCTGTTTTCAGTGCAAGCCGGGTACTGTGTAGAGCTGATCCACAAAGGGGGCTTGTTTGTGGAGAAAAATCTTTTTGCTAACAACTTAATATTTCGACTCTGAAATACCATGGGGGTTCATTAGATACCACACACCACCAATCTCTTCCATGGGCCAGGCTCCCAGGCTGGACTACATCCCCCATGATGCATGATGGTCTCTCCTCTTGATGGACATCACGAGAGTCCCATAGCCATGGTTTAGGGAGGAGGGGAGTTTGGTATTTGGATGGAAAGCTGATAATTTCCAGGGAAATGAAAATTTCATGGGACAAATTCTTGAATGGAAAATCCAATTTTCCATTAAAAAAACTTCTCAAAAATTTTTTTCAATCAGCCTTAGCAATGAATTTGGAATAAAAGGAAGAGAAAGCTAGATACAGGTGAAATGTACTAATTGTTTCCATCTGTAGCTGATATCTTCTCAGTCATTCCTGGATTCAGAATCACCTCGTTGTCCTGGCGCAAATATGTGGAATGTAAAACCTGTAAGACATGTAATAGTACTCCAGATTATCTAGCTATATATAGCATGTTAGTCACCATGGTATCCTATGTCCTTCCCTTGCTAGGTTACTCCCCAAAATAGGAAAGATAGATTCTCTCATTTTTGCCTGATGGAGACCACATGATGACCAGAGGAGATCAGGCGGAGGCTACGGACTTCTGCAGTTCACAAACTATCCCTCTAGCATGCATATTATCTGCACACAGAGCTCATCTTTAAGATGCTAAATAAATCTATGAGTCAACTAGAAATAGTCATGCTCTCATCAAAATATTAATACATTTTTTGATAATGTACATGAAGTTATAAGATAACACTGTATCATGTTATTCATGCATGTTCCAAAATGAGGCTGGCAAACTGGTCTGTGTTAAAAAAATGTGTGCACTGCTTAATTTTGTATCTAAACAATAACTAGAGTCATTAAGCAGGAAGGGAAACAAACGTACCCTAAAAAGGTGAGGAAAAAGCAGCAGGGACCATCCTTCTACATAGAGTTTTTGTCTTTCAGTATCCAGTTGGAAATGTTTCTCAAAGCAGGGATAGGACTCTAAAAATCGGGGATAGACATCCCAAGGCACCGCTCTCTCTCGCTCTCTCTCCCCATTGATTCACTGCATCTGAAGGGATAAATGAAGCAGCCATTGGACTGGTGGAGGGGTCCTTACCTATGAAATTCGGTCCATAAGACCAATGGAAGCATGTGGTGAGGAAACTTTTGTTTTGAATTTCATATCATTTGTTCACTTAGGCAAAAGTTTCATTCTAGCTTTATTTTTCTTTTTACCATCTCTGACTTCTATGCCTTCTGATTTGCACTCACGTGAAATTTATCTTTGTCAATAAACTTATTGTTTTATCTAATCCAGTGTGTTTAAACAGAAGTGTCTGATATGCTAAGTTGCATGCATATTAGTGCCGTTAAAGAAATAATGGACAATGCATCTTGTATTGTCCAGGAGAGGACTGGGTAGCACAGGACATACATTTATGGAGGGAAATCAAAGTCTTGGGAGTGTGTTGGGGTCCCCCTGCAGTATAACCAAGGCTTGTGAGAGCCTGAGTGTAACCCAACTATTCCTGGCCAGGCTGCAGTTACACACACATGCTCAGGCTGTGCTTTCCATGCTAGACGGTTGTTCGTGAGTGGCCCAGGTGGAAGCCACTTCAGCAAGGCATTGCAAGGTTGCAGGCAGGTGTGACACAGCTTCTAATAAGTCTCGGTTGGACCCGGGTATGTCACAGCCACCAACCTCAAAAATATCCCAATAACACTAAAGGGGTGGTGCTGACTGACAGTCGTGTTTGATTGACATGAAAGGGTGATGTCACCACAGGGATGTGCCCATGCACTAATCCATGGCTGCAGATGCACAAGGAAATTGTGGTCATCACCTGCCCCTGAGGAGACCCATGGCAGGCCCAGTGATGACTCTTCCCTTCTTCACTATGGTAGCAGACATTATCCCCCACTGGTGTTCAGGCTTTCCTGGTATTATCTCTGCTCCAGGGAATGTTGGTGCCGCCTTCTCCTAAGTTTTATCAACCTGTGAGGCATGGCAGGGTTGATTGTATTAAGAGTAAAAATTGACGATCCAAGTCAGCTCTATTCTTTGGTATAATCCATGGGGGAGGGGTTACAAAGAATGTACAAAGTCCTGCTTCCCTTAACACCAGTAGAAACAACCAATAGCTAGCAATCTCCGTATTCAGAAATTCCCAAGTCTGTCACCCCTGGTTTTTGCCCAGGAAACACTATGCCTCTACTTCCTCTAGGAGTCATGCGCATAAACTCTTCCATCTGGCTTCTCTGCCTCCTGTGACCTGGAGGTGCCTAGGGGCAGTCCTCACTGAAAATGCCAAGGTCAGGGCAGGCTGCAAAAATGAGGATATTCCCCAAACTGGGGGTTAACAGAGTGTGACATTGCACCCCATCATTCTTTATAGAAATATGCTCATGGCTAGAAATATGACATAACTGGAATATGTTTTCTGCTAGATAGGCCATGTAACTGATCTCTGCAAAGGTTATGATCTACTGGATATATTCATCCTATTTGCATGCATGTATCATTTTTTACTCAAAGTTATGAATGTTGGTTAGGGCAGTGGGCCTGGAGAAAAAAAGAGTCTCCCTTTGCCTGTAGAGGGAAAAGGGCCTGGCTGCAGGGACCCGAGCAGGTACCTAGAGTGGAGCAGGGCCGCGGAAAGGTCAAGGGAACCTGGGAGCTCCGGACTAGGAAAACTCCAGGCTCCAGGGCTAGATGAGGGCCAAAAGGGTGTACTAGGGTTGCAGGGGCAACCCACGGGTAGGCATAGGCAGCAGGTCCAACCCTCCTTGCCTGGGATGAGTGGCTTATACTGCAGTCTGCCCCAGGGCGCGGGGGCTAGCTGGTGACTGGCATTAGCCTACGACTGAGGCGAGGTGGCGATAGAGGGTTGGAGGTCTCCCAGGGAGGGGAGACCCACATCGGTGGGGTACTGCCAGGGGGCAGCACCCGATGGGAAGGGGCACCGGATCCTGGGAGGGACACGGGGGCCAGAGTGGTAAGGCGGATCACCGGCCTGAAGAGGGCGCTCCAGAGCTGGAACGAGCTAATTCGCTGGGTCGACCAGCAGGAGGCGCCGCTGGGGTGAGTCCAACCCTGTCACAATGGGTTATTACAGGTCAGGTCTATCTGTCTAAGTTCCTTATGTGGCTCCTGTTATCACCGTGTGGGAGCACCTTGCAATCTGTAGTTGGTGCTACAGGTGGAGGTAGGTCTCTGGCGCCCTCTGCTGCTGCCGGCACATATCAGTCAACAACTTCTTAGCCTTGGACTACAGTGTGAGGGGAGAATCAACCTAAGATAGGCAACTTCAGCTACGGGAATAGTGTAGCTGAAATCGACGTATCTTAGGTCGACTTACCTCGGCGCCTTCACGGCACGGGGTCAACTGACGCCGCTCCCCCGTCAACTCCGCTTGCACCTCTCACGGCGCTGGAGTTCCGGAGTTGATGGGAGTGTGATCCGGGATCGATTTATCATGTCTAGACTAGATGCAACAAATCAACCCCCGATAGATCGATCACTACCCGTCAACCCTTAGAGTGTCACACCCTTTGTAGGTTATGTTACTCCAATATCATTTTCAACAAGTTATTTGGCCACTTAGAAATGTAAACACTATTGACTGTCAAAAATCTCATTGATGGGCGGGCAGGGACATGAACTCACCTCATCTAACAGGCTCACGCCCTAAATGTTGCTCTAGCCAGTCCCCAGACCCTAATTGTGTGTTTGCCCCCACGACACCTCGCCTCCCTGCCCTGCCACAGACACCCCTACAATGTGTTGGTAGAGACTCTGTGTGTGTGTGTGTGTGTGTATGTGTGTGTGCGTATCCTACATATTTAATGTAATGGAAACCATGGTGATGCAAATTAGGATTTGATGCAGAGCTGGGGGCATGTGTGGGAAACCAACAGATTAGAGATGAGATGGACAGGACTGGAATGCCAGGGGATCTAGTAATAGAAATATCAATGCCAGGAGGGTTGCTACAGATCAGAAATGAAGTGTGCTGTCTAATTGGGGAGTGGATGGATTTTCAAAATGTTTTTTTCAGTCTTTATCAACTGGTTTTAATTTTTTTTTAAATTCTGCTCTGAATTCACCCAAACAGTTCCGAACACAGAGGCTTCTCTTTGCATTATTTTTAAACAGGAAATTAAGTCCTCCTAGGGGAGGGCCTGTTTCGTAACCTGTGGCTGTGATAGCAGTTTCAGTTTAAAACATGTTTATTCTGTCCATATTCTTTCACTGTTTTCCCATGGTATTAAGGTGCATCCAATCAAGATGTGTCTGTCCTGACGTACAAGGTCTGGGCAGAGGGTATGTGGGCTATAGCGAGAGAGGTGGATATGTAGGTCTGACATTAGTAGAATTAATAGTAATATTTGACTGATACTAATATAGTCACTGGAACAACAGTTTTGAATTTCAAATGCATCTTCTGTGCAGTTTTGCTGTTACAAATCAAATAATTAGTTTCTGTCTTTGTATGTTCCCGCTTAGGGAATTCTCTGCTGGTAATTTCTTTAATTCCCCTATGAGGAACAAGGGAATGCACTTTGGAGATGATGTGTGCTTGTTCAAAATAATCACCTTGGCTTGGCAACAAACCAAAAATGAAAATTCCAGGGAGGTTACACTTCCAGGTGCCTCCATCTCAGGACCTGGGGCAATCAATTTCGTGTAATTGACCCATCTCTCCAGAAACAATATTAGCTTCTGACCATTTTAATAAGCTCCCAGTGGGCATGATTAGAAACTGAGATGCCAAACAGATATTACGTAACTTGGCAAGCAAGTTTGGAAGTGTTGTTAAAGTGGGTCCACTGCGCATCATTAAAATCTGAATGTGTTTCAAAGACATTGCAAACATTCATTGAAATTAGCAGGGAGGAAGCTGCATTGTTGCAGAAGACTCTCCCTTGCTTCCCAGGTCACCCTCAGCAGTGAGATCTTCCAGGACAAACCCAGCCTGTGGAAAATGTGGGGACTGTGTTGAGTATAGGGCCCCCCTGCAGCTGTTGGCTCTCCACAAGACACAAGACCCCAGAGGATAGTACGGTGTTGGAACAATTAGTCCCCCCTTCCCCCTGTGGTTACTCACCATCTTGGGGCTCTTGTGGGTTATGTGAGCTCCCCTTAGGACAGACAGTGCTATTGTGTGCACTGTGCTTGTCTTTAAGTTTGGCCGGATCATTGCCCTGTCTAGTGTGAACAATGCTGCCTCTGTAAAATGTTGCATTTTGGCTTTACAGATGCAACCTTGAGATCCCATCCAGACCAAACGGCTGCGCAGCCTCAGGAAGCGGTCGCAAAGAAGCAAGGAGGAGCTTCTCCATGAAGCCATGCAGCAGACCCTTACTGAAAATCCAAAAGCGCAGGAGTGGCGGGGGAGCGAAAGGAAGCTCCGCCAGCAGAATGCGGCTCACCGGCAAGAAACCAGGGAGCGGGTCCTGAGCATTGTGGAGCGCCAAGCGGACCCGATACGGGCACTCATAGCACTGCATACAGAGCAGATCCGCGCCCGCTCCCCCCTGCAGCCCTTTTCCCAAAACTCTTTTCCTTGCGCCCCATGTGACCGCCACCCTGCTTTACCCAACATCCAGTTTCTTATCACCACCAGCGGATTCCAACACCCATATCTCCATCACCCGGAGTCCAAACTACGACTCTTACCCCCACTCAACCCCCATCACCATGCAGCTTAGACAGCCTGAAGTGCAGCACTCACTGCACGGCGCTCCAGACAGGAAGGTTGAACATGGTAACAGGACATACGCAAATCTGTGATTGTGCCATTCCCCACCCCATCCCCTGCCCACACAGCACAGATGTGTCGTGCCATGTGTGGTTCTCCAACAATTGTGTTTTGTTTCAATAAATGATTTGTTTGGTTTTGAAAACATTCTTTATTGCATAAGTAAAAGATAGCGTAGTCCAGGAAAGCAACAGGCACTGCTAGTCAGTGCATCATACGTAGCGAACACAGATGCCTACTGGCATTGGAACCAGTGCACTGCCGTGCAGGGCACCAAACATTACTGACTTTCAGGATCGAATTGCTGCCCCAAGGTATATCTAATCATTACAGCCCCACGCTGGGCCCCTCTAATAGCCCTGCTCTCTGGCTGTTCAAAGTCAGCCTCCAGGCTTTGAACCTCAGTGGTCCCTGCCTGAGTGAAGCTTTCACCCTTCCCTTCACACGTGTTATGGAGGGTACAACAGATGGCTATAACCGTAGAGATGTTGTCATCGGCCAGGTCCAACTTCCCATATAGACAGCGCCAGCGGCCCTTTAAATGGGCAAAAACACTCCACACTCATTCTGCACCGACTCAGCCTGTTGTTGAACTGCTCCCTGCTGCTGTCAAGGCTCCCAGTGTATGGTTTCATGAGCCATGGTATGTAAGGGTAGGCGGGGACTCCAAGGATCACAATGGGCTTTTCGACTTCCCCTACAGAGATCTTCTGGTCAAGGAAGAAAGTCCCGCCTTGCAGCTTCCTGAACAGGCCTGTGTTCCAAAAGATGTGTGCGTCATGCACCTTTCCAGACCAGCCTGCATTAATGTCAACGAAATGCCCACAGTGATCCACAAGCGCCTGGAGAACCACAGACAAATACCCCTTCCGATTTATGTACTCGGAGGCTAGCTGTTCTGGTGCCAGAATGGGAATATGCGTCCCGTCTATCACCCCTTCACAGTTAGAGAAACCCATCTGTGCAAAGCCAGCCACAATGTCATGCACTTTTCCCAGAGTCACGGTTCTTCTGTGCAGGATGCGATTTCGGCCCTGCACACTTACATCAACACGATTCCAACGGTAGACGTGCCCACTCTGAACTGGTTAGCGACCGATCGGTAGCTGTCTGGAGTTGCCAGCTTCCAGATTGCAATTGCCACGTGCTTGTCCACCAACAGGGCAGCTCTCAATCTTGTATCCTTGCGCCGCAGGGTGCGGGTGAGCTCAGCACACAGTCCCATAAAAGTTGCTTTCCTCATCCGAAAATTCTGCAGCCACTGCTCATCATCCCAGACTTGCAGGACGATGTGATCCCACCACTCAGTGCTTGTTTCTTGAGCCCAAAAGTGGAGTTGCACAGTGTTGAGCATGTTCGTGAATGCCACAAGCAATCTCGTGTCATATGCATTATGCATGTCAAATTCCTCGGACTCCTCACTGTCACTTTGTAGCTTACCAGAAATCACCTCACAAATCCAGCAAGGGCTCTGGTAGGAGTCAATCTTTCAAACAGCACTTAGGGTTTTTCCCTGTAACTACAAGTTCTTAACAACCTCCGCTCAGAACTCCCTCCCCTGTGAATAGGTCAGTCTATCCTTTATACAGCTTGGGCCACTGATCTTGTGTCTCTGGGGACAGGTAGTCAGCAGACAAAGGCCCACTCTTCAGGCCAGAGCTTCAATAGGCTGGGTTTTTGCATAACTGGAGGTGGGAAACTTGCATTCACCTCTCCGTAGATAATTGCCATGAAATCCACTGCACATGTATTGTCCTAAAAGACCAGTCTAGTCTGGCACCTTATTCAATATGGCCCTTTGATCATCCAGGCCAACATCAATGCATAGACTTAATACAATGGACTCCAAAGATATTTAATAACCTTAATTCAATATCCTTGTAATATCCTTGGAAAACATCTGTCACAACCACACGAGGACGGCTAGAAGCCTAATCATCTGTAGATGAGTAATGCCATACAGGTACTGCCATGAAGATATATGTCCTAATAGTACTTGGGTGAGCAACACCACACAGGTATGGCTACACAGGCTGGTGACTTAATACACTTGAGGTGAGCAATACGTCACAGGCATTGCCTGGCAGTTATGAGGGGCCTAATCATTTTTATATGTGGAATGTTATACAAGTATTGGCCTACAGGTTTGTGGCCTAGTAATCTTTAGGTGAGTTATACCTCACAGGTGCTTCCATGTAGGCTCAAGACCTAATAATATTTAGGAGAGCCATACCACATAGCTTAGTGTCCTAAGGGAAAAAAATGGAAACAAAAAGGCATGTTGGAACAGAAAATCAAAATGTTCCCAGTCCAATGACACCAAAACAGCACATTAATCTTGAATTATCTCATATATCATGTTCACTGCAGCTCCACCACCTTCCATTTCACCCGTTACAGATGTTTTGAGACCCTCCCTGAACTTGGGCCTTTGGTCCAATTGTCCTCCCTCCCTGCCCACCTGCATCAGCCCTGACGATATGTGATGTACTTTCCTGCGTTATGTCATGTATTAGGCATTGTGTGGGGTACTGTCTCCTAGTGGCTGCTCACAGAGTTGATATGGGAACTTTCACCGAGTTCTCAAGTGGCATAAACCAGTGTTTTGGAAGATGAAAGAACATGACCCTAGTCCCAGGCAGTGGCAGAGTAGGTGGACAAAGTGACAGGGGCAAAGGAGCCAAAAGATCGAGTGTGAGATGAAACAATCCGACCGTGTGGGAACTATTTAACATCTTCTTCCTTCAGCAAATTTCAAATCCCTGTTTAGAAAAAAGAACCGTTTGTAAAAAGACCCTGAAAGCGAGAGAGTGCGGAGGGAACAAAACCACAAGGGTCAAAATAAAATAAAAGGGGGCGTGTGTTGTCAATAAAAGGTTGATCGAAAATGGGAGCGTGAAGAATGTGTTTTATGTGGTCCGCTCTGTCAGGGGGCCTGTGTCACATGATCGGATCAACACACAGTTATTCTGGCCTACATGCAAAACCTATCAGACCACAGCCATCACACCTATCGTATTGTGGTTCTCAACCAGGGGTTCAGGGCTCCCTGGGGGGCTGCAAGCAGGTTTCAGGGGGTCAGCCAAGCAGGGTGGGGATTGGACTTGCAGAAGCCCAGAAGCCCAAAGCCCCTTACCTGGGGCTGAAGCTGAAGCCTGAGCAACTCAGGTTCACAGGGCCCCCTGTGGTGGGGGCCTTGGGAAATTGCCCTGCTTGCTACCCCCTGACACCAGCCATGGCTTTTATATGCAGAAACACAGTTGTCGTGGCACAGGTGAGCTGGGGATCATGTTGCGGGGGGGCCTCAGAAAGAAAAAGGTTGAGACCCCCTGACCTACACCATCTAAGGCACCAGATTGCCCATCACCACACACCCTTTAAAGAAGCACTGGTGGGGTGGGGTGGAGTAGTTTTGAAAAGGAAAGGAGGTAGGATGAAAACCTTCGCCCCCTTAGCTGTGTATTTCAGGTTTTATACTTGTTGATAGGTTAAGTATCAAAATGAAAAGACGTATGTTCTTCTGACAATAGGCCCGTGTACTTGTGTTGGGGTGGGGCAGTTGTATGGGCAGTGAGACATCTGGCCCAACACAAAGTATCCCTCAACCACTCCATTCTCCCCTTTTCATCAAGTCTCCTCTTAAATCAGACCCTTTCCCACTGTAATTACACCTTTTAACTTTCCCTCAGTCCCTCTGCATTGTGACTTCAGTCTTACCACTGTTGCTTTCAGTCATTTCTCATGTCTCTCGTTTACTGGCTTGTATTATTTAATGGTGCAAAGTATCTAGACTTACAGCTTGTGGAAGATCAAAATATAAAGTGTTAAATAAGACCAGACAATTGATAATTGAGGCCCTTTCAATATGATGCCGAAGCAAAAATTGTAATTGTTCTCAGCAGAGGCTGCTGCAATATATCTCCAAGCATGCCAGCGCCCTCACCTGATTCTTTTGCTAATTGTATTTATTTCCTATATCTTAAATTCCATGAATCAGAGTTTAGAAATAGGAGAAGAAACAATGGGCTCCAACTGCAGCAAGGGCGGTTTAGGTTGGACATTCGGAAAAACTTCCTAACTGTCAGGGTGGTTAAGCACGGGAATAACTTGCCCAGAGAGGTTGTGGAATGTCCACCATTGGAGGTTCTAAAGAGCAGGTTAGACAAACACCTGTCAGGGATGGTCTAGATCAGGGGTTCTCAAACTGGTGGTCGCGATCCCTCAGGGGGTCACGAGGTTATTACATGGGGGGTCGCGAGCTGTCAGCCTCCACCTCAAACCCCACTTTGCCTCCAGCATTTATAATGGTTTTAAACATATAAAAATGTTTTTTTAATGTATACGGGGGGGTCGCACTCAGAGGCTTGCTATGTGAAGGGGGTCACCAGTACAAAAGTTTGAGATCTTCTGGTCTAGATAATACTTAGCCCTCCCATGAGTGCAGGGGACTAGACTAGAAGACCCCTACAAGTCCTCTCCAGTCCTACGGGTCTATGATCTCACAAAGGGCCCTGCACCGGCGGGGGGGGGGGGGGGGGGGGGGATGCCAGCCTGAGCACTGGTCAGGGCAAGGGATACACACCGGCCTACACTTGACATTCAACTCCACTGTGTAACCCGTCACACACACAGAGATAGTGCCTACTGCACACCAAACACACACAGAGTGTCCAGTACACACACACACAAAACCAGACACTGAGCTCGATCAGAATGCAGAATAATCTCTACTGGGAAGCTGGGACAACTGGAATATTTCCCACTAGCTGGAACAAAAAGAACCGAAGGGGATTCTGCTGCCCTGGCAGGGGGATAGGACTAGATTTCCCAACTGGTCTTTTCTATCGGCAGCTTCTCTGAGGCCTGGTTTATGCTTCAAAATTAGATCAAGCGAGCTCCGTCGCAGAGGACTTAGAAACTTTTCATACCATGTTCAAGGTGGTTATCTTGTACTGACGTTCAGTGTAATACTTCCATTGACCGAGCTACTGCCTCTTGGAAATGTTGATTGACTACATCAGTGGAAAAACCCCTTCCATCAATGTGGAAAGCATCTAAATTACAGCGCTGCTACACACCGTAGCTGAGTTTATGCACAAATATGTTACAAATATTCCTAATAGCTTTGTCCCAAAGAATGTGCGTGTGCGCGGGGGGAGGATTTAGGTGCCGGTCGCAACGCAGGCACCGTAGGATGCAGTGGTGGTCCTTCCAGTTGTAATTTTTAACCCAATAGTTGGGGTGTTCACCTGTGAGCTTGGAGATCCAGGTTCAATTCCCCCTTCTGTTCAGTGCTGGGCAAAGCTACGTGTGACACTGTACTCCATATCCTTTATGAAAATATGTTTATGAATATGACATAACTGGAATATGCTTTATGCTAAGTGTCCCATGTAGCATATCATTAGAAATCTTATAATCTACTAACTGTGTTCATCCTATTTGTTTACATGGATTATTTCAGTGTCTGGAGTTAGGAGACTAAGGTATAAACTTGTATTACTGATGTAGACTTATTAAGTGAAGCCCATTAAGGATGCTTCAGAATCAATGAACTGTGAATGGATCTGTTTACCTGGAAGCCTTCCTCTGTATCTGTGGGATAAACCAGGAAGAATGGAGACTGGGGTCTTACACTGACATGTGACCATGTCACCTGATATTGAAATCCATCTTGAAGCTGGTTTTTTTCCAGAGGGGGGTGGAATTCCAAACCAGGGTTTTCCACCTTAGTGAACTTCTACATCAAGTGGGGAAAGGCAGACAATGAGTGTCTTCAGCTGGTTTAAGAGACAGCCTCCCCGCCCCACGGAGATACCTGCAAGCACCTGGAAACAAAAGGGCTGTAACCAAAGGGGTAGGTGAGAAAAGGCATCTGACCTGAGAAGGACTGTACCTGAAGTAACAACTGGCATCAGAAGTTAACTTTTGTAACTGATTTCTGAGTGTATTAAGCTTAGGCTTGCGTGTTTTCTTTTATTTTGCTCTGTGATATTCTTTGTTCTGTCTGTTCCTACTTAAAACCACTTAAATCCTACTTTTTATACTTAACAAAATCACTTTTGTTTATTTATCAACGCTGTGTAAGTATTTGTTACCTGGGCCGGGGGGCAAACAGCTCTGCATCTCTCTCTATCAGTGATATAGACGACGAACATTTATGATGTTACACCGTATAAGCTTTATACAAAATGAAACGACTTTATTTGTGGTTTAGATCCCATTGGGAGTTGGGTTTCTGGGCGCTGGAGACAAGTGTCCTGCTGAGCTGGTTTCAGTCTAGATCTGCAGCTTTGAGGCGTGACCGAGAGCCTGGGTCTGTGTTGCAGATGGCTAGTGTGTCTGGCTCAACAGGGCAGGGTTGTGGAGATCCAGGCTGGCAGGGAAAATGGGTTCAGAGATTATTTCAGCAGATCAGGTGACAGTCCCAATGAGAGTCTCTGTGACCAAACCCGGCACACTATGCACTTGGGTTTCCTGCATTTCCTGTGATACTTCCCGTGTTTTTTCCACTGATCTCTTAGGGGCTGCAGACCTTGGTGGAATACAAACAAATTTAGAACAATAACAATATAATAATGAACAATACTGCCACGGGCTCTGTGAAATTACATTGCAATGGGATGGGAATTGAATTCACCTGTTTCCACTCCCCATCACTAAACCAGTAATGAGTTAAACAGATTCAAGAATTGGTTAGGAGTTTACTCATTGCTCTCCTCAGGGCATCCTTCACCTCCGTGTTCCTCAGGCTGTAGATGAGGGGGTTCAGCATGGGGATCACCAGCATGTAAAACACTGAGGCAATTTTGTCCATGTCCATGGAATAGCTGGAGGTGGGACGTAAATACATGAAGAGTTGGGTGCCATAAAACAGGACCACAGCAGTCAAGTGGAAAGAGCAGGTGGAGAAGGCTTTGCGCTGGCCCTCTTTGGAGCGGATCTGCAGGATGCTGGAGGTGATATAGACATAGGAGAGGAGGACAGTCACAAAAATGCTCAATGTAAAGCAGCACGTGAAAACAAGAATCACAATTTCATTGATGCGGATGTCAGAACAGGAGAGCACCAACAGTGGAGAGATGTCACAGAAGAAATGATCGATGATGTTGGAGCTGCAGAATGACAGCCGAAATGTAAGCCATGTGTGTATCACTGAATCCACCATCCCCACAGCGTACACCCCAGCCACCAGCTGTTTACAACGCTGCCTAGACATAGTGACCATATAGAGCAGCGGGTTACAGATGGCCACATAACGGTCATATGCCATCACAGCCAGCAAGAGGGATGCAACATCTGCAAAAGCCATAGAGAGATACATTTGCACAGTGCAGGCAGTGTAAGAAATGCTTTTCCTCTCAGCTAAGGAATTCAGCAACATCTTAGGGGAAATTATCGAGGAAATGCAGAGGTCACAGAAAGACAAATTTCTGAGGAAAAAGTACATGGGGGTGTGCAGTCGGGGATCAATCGTGATTAACAAGATCATCCCCCCATTCCCCACCAGGGTGATACCATAAATCAGTAGGAACACCCCAAACAGGGGAACCTGCAGCTCCGGACGATCTATCAGTCCTGAGAGAATGAACTCAGTTGCCTCTGAGTGATTTCCCTTTTCCATCTCCTCTGAACAGAGAACAGGCAGATACAGCGATGTAAATAGGTAGATGGTACGAAAAACCTGTCCCTTCTCTGTAATGAAGTAAGTGAAGATAAATGCAGATCAGTTTGTTAATGGGCATCAGAACCCGCTCAGGGACGGGCTTAGTCCACAGATCCAGATGTTCACAGCTGGTCATTCCAGGTGTTCGATAAAATGCACACACTGTGCAAATGCAATGACATGCAGGTTAATCATGTCCCCCCCACACACACTCCTGTTCACTAATCCGAACAGAAAACAGTAACTTGTGACTGTGCTGTGAGGGAATCAGTCTGAAGAGATTATTCCTTCGCTAAAGAAGGGGTGACAGTAAAGGAGCGTCAATCTTTCTACCCTCTTTGGGCAAGCTGAGCTCTGTGGCTTGGCATGTCGGTTTGGGTAAACCTTGCTTACAGTGCTAATTAACCTTTTGGCATTTACTTTAGCCTGTATGAAAATCCAGAGACACAATGGAAAGCACTGGCTTCGGTGACTATGTAATTGCCTATTTTTTCCAAGCGAGGGGGTCGCTCCTTTAGCTGAAGGGGTAGGAGTTGGGGCTCAGGCTTTAAGGGCTTGATGTCTTGAATTTAATACGTGCTGATCACCATGGTGTGTGTGTGTGTGTGTGTGTGTGTGTGTGTGTGTGTGCGACTGTGATGCTGGACAATCGCACGTACCTGCTGAGAAGAGAGAGAGATGTGGTGGCATTTCCTCATTGTCAGAAACTGCCAGTTTGGAGCATTTTATAGTGAGATTTGTCATCTATGGGACATGATCCCTGAAGCAACTGGGAATACCTGAGCTCAGAGAGACACAACACCTAATTAATGTGCTCAGTGAACCAAAGCCACCCTTGGTGTAACTCATGTCCTGGGGATTAATTCAGCCCACTGTTTTCTACTGTGTTATTAAATGATGCAATTTCTACCAGAGTTACAGAATATGAGGTTAGAGGTATATTTCATCCTGCTGTTTTCAGTGCAAGCCAGGTACTGCATAGAGCTGATCTCCAAAGGGGATTTTTTTGTGGAGACTGAAAGATTTTGGCTGTAAACGTAACGTTTCGGCTTGTAAATACTACGGGGGCGCATCAGATACCACACTCCACCAATCTCTTCCATGGACCAGGCTCCCAGAATGGACACCATCCCCCACGATGGAAATTAGTCTCTCCTCTTGCTGAACTGCCCTGGAACATCACCAGAGTCCCACAGCCCATCAAAAATCCTGCGCAAGAAATTTTTTCAACCCACCTTAGCAACACGTATGGAATCAAAGGAACGGATAGTTAGATACAGCTGAAATGTACTAATTGTTTCAGAATCACCTAATTGTCCCGACCCCAATTGATGAAATAGATAATCTGTAATACTCTTAAATGTCTTACAGGTTTTACATCTATCCATCCATCCATCTATATGACGCCAATCACCATGCTAGTCTATGTCCTTCCCTTGCTAGGTTACTCCCCAAAGTCGGAAGGATAGGTTCACGCATTGTTCTTGATGGAGACCACATGATCACCAGAGGAGCTCATGAGGAGACCACAGCCATCTGCCCTCCATTGTTAATTTGGTGTTTCTCTGTAAAGCTGGAAATGACCAATGGTCCCTCTATTTTTTTCCATCCATATGCGGAGTGAATATTGTTATGTGCAGCACCAATATCGAGGTCATTTATTGTGGATACTAAACCTAGATATAATATATATTTTTAAAAGTTCATAGGTATGGAAGAAGCAGAAATTATATAAAAACAAGGGATAATTAACAAGGTGCACTGTTTAAGATGCTTATTTAATATGAAATCAAATAAAAAGAAAAATAACACTGCCCTTGGAGTACATGTATTTTATCATCCTTTCTAACAACTCAAGCTAATAAACACAGAAAAATCAGCCTAGCTCCATTGAAGCCAAAGGTCCATATCTTCAACTGGTGTGAATCTGAGCACATTTTGAATCATGACTGGGACAACATACCAAGACACAATCCCTTGACATCTTTAAATCAAGATTGGATAGCTCTCTAAACGAGATGGTCTTGTTTTAATTGGTGGGCGAGGTTCCATGCCCTGTGTTAGCCAAAGGTCAGACTAGAAATCATGAATCAATGGAAAAACCTGTGTCACTTAAATGAAGTCAACGAGCCAATCCCCGGGTGGTGTAAATTGACATAACTTCATCGAAGTCAATGGCCCAGATCCCTCGCCAGTGTAAATCAGTGTCACTCCGTTGGACTCCTGGCTGGCTAAAGGAAACTGCAGCACCATGGACAGCTCAGAACCGGCAGGGACTGGGGGAGTGAGAAAGCGCTCCTGGCTGGCTGCTGGGCCTGAACGTACATTTGCTCCGAGGTAAAGGTGAAGCATTAGTGAAGGCTGGGGCTATGGGGCAGTAGCGCAAGGGAGCTGAAAGCAGTGTAGTTAAAGGGACACAGTGAGGTGTGGCTGCTATTCCTGGAGTAGTGGTTAGGCCACTGAGGAAGTGGCCTTCAACTGGACAACAGTAAAAGGGATCAAAACGACTTAGTGGCCCAGCTGGCGAGCTAGGGCCAGAGGGACCCAGAAAAGACAAAACCGTTGCCTCCAGGGAGGAAGCTCTGGGGGTATGGCCCGATACCAGGGCTGGGACTGTTTAAAGACTATGGACACACCCAGCCAGAAGGGGTGCTTGTGAGAGGTGTGTGCCAGGCTGTTACAGACCCCTAAAGTCATTAAAGGGGTCCCTTAGCGATTGTCCTATCAGCAACCCCTTGTCCATACCCAGAAACCCGGTCAGGCTAGGGAAGAGAGAATGTGCCTTATCCCCATGCTCTCTAGTGAGGTCACACAGGAGGGTGGGGCTTCGCTGAAACCTGCTTCCTTCCTTAACAGATCCACAGAGGGGAATTTTTCACTTGTTTAAACATCTCCCTAAATGTAGGGCTGTATTCATCCCTGAATGAATGAGAGCGGAGGGATGTCAAATCTAGCAACTGTCATTAATGGAGGAGCCCGGGGTCTGCTGAATTCGGCCCCTGTCCTGCGTTCCCTTGGAAGGCCTTTTTCATGAACTGTCTGGGACGTGGAGGTAGATCCGGACGTCACAGAGACCAGACCAGAAGTTAACAAGATTCTAATCCATGTTAACTCCAGCTGGGTCCCCTCCACAACTGGGTCCCCAGGTTATGTACCCATTGAGAGCAGCTTAAACACTTTATGAGCCATTGCTGTGTGTTTCTTTGGAGGTGGGAGGGATGGGAGTGAAGAGTTTCATGGCGGTGGAATACTTTCACATTCCCAAGATTAGACATTTTGTCTCCTGGTAACCAGGTGGAAATGTTTCTCAAAAGAAGGATAGGATTATAAAAGACACCTCTCTCTCTCTCTCTGCCTGTTGATTCACTGCATGTGAAGGGATAAAGGAAGCAACCGTTGGACTGGGGGAGGGGTTCTGACCTAAGAAGTTTGGTCGTTAAGACTGCTGAAAGCATGTGGGAATAAAAACTTTTCTTTGAATTTCACATTGTTTTTTAAGTTAGGCACAAGTTGCATTCTAGCTATATTTTCCTTCTAACCATGTCTGACTTCTATGCCTCCTTATTTGCACTCACTTAAAATTTGTCTTTGTAGACAATACCCTTTTTTTATTGTTTTATCTAATCCGGTGTGTTTAAATAGAAGTGTCTGAGAAGCCAAGTTGAATGCATATTAGTGTTGTTAATGAAATAGTGGACAATGTAACTTGTATTGTCCAGGAGAGGACTGGGCAGCACAGGACATACATTTCTGGAGGGAAATCGAAGACTGGGGAGTGTGTTCGGGTCCCCCTGCAGTATAACCAAAGGTGGTGAGAGCCTGAGTGTAACCCAACTATTCCTGGCCAGGCTGCAGTTATGCACACATGCCTCGGGTGTGATTTCCATGCTAGACGGCTGTTTGTGAGTGGCCCAGGTGGAAGCCACTTCAGCAAGGCATTGCAAGGTTGCAGGAAGGTGTGACACAGCTGTTGATTAGTCTGGGTTGGACCCTGGTATGTCACAGCCACCACCCTAAAAAATATCGCAGTAACACCAATGGTGTGGTGCTGACTGACAGGCGTGTTCGATTGACATGAAAGGGTGAGGTCCCCCCTGGGATTGGCCCCTGCACTGATCCATGGCTGCAGAGGCACAAGGACATTGTGGTCATCACCTCCCACCAAGGAGATCAATAGCAGGCCCACTGATGACTCTTCTCTTCTTCACTACGGTAGCAGAAATTATCCCTCACGGGTGTGCAGGCTTGACTGGTATTATCAGGATTTAGGTGCTGGTCGCAATTCAGCCACTGTAGGAGGCGGTGGTGGTCCTTCCCTTTGTAATTTTTAGCCCAATAGTTGGGGTGTTGACCTGTGAGGTGGGAGGTGCGACCAGCCTGTAAAAACATCATGTCAATGATATGCAGTGAGTTCTTTTTCAGAATTAGCAATTTTAATCATTTCTGCATTTGCATGTCTTATTTGAAGAATTCACTTTCCCACATTCTTTTGGGTTTCTTGCAAAAACTTTTGCTTCTAAAGCAGATGATCAGCTAATTCCTGCCAATACAAACCAACGGAGATGGAGAAGTTAACTAAGGGGTCGATCACGGTACTTTGAGGTTTTTCAGCTTATTAAGGTAATAAGTATGATCACTGGCGTATACATGACAGTAGGTTGGAGATAAGCCTCTAGGTTGATGCGCCTAGCCACCAGTCTAGAGAATCATTCTCTCTCTCTCTGGCCCTGTGATACTTCCCAGGTTCTCTTCACTGATCTCAGTTGGGGCCTGCAGACCTTGTTGCAATACAAACGAATTAATAATAACAACAATATAAAAATGAACAATACTACCACGGGCTCTGCGAAATTACAAAGCAATGGGCTGGGAATTGAATTCACCTGTTTCCACTCCCCATCACTAAACCAGTACTGAGTTAAACAGATTCAAGAATTGGATAGGAGTTTATTCATTACTTTCCTGAGGGCGTCCTTCACCTCCGTGTTCCTCAGGCTGTAGATGAGGGGGTTCAACATGGGGATCACCAGCGTGTAAGACACAGAGGCCACTTTGTCTATGTCAATGGAATAGCTGGAGGTGCGATAGAAATATATGAAAATTGGGATGGCATAAAACAATCTTTCCTACTGTGTTATTAAACGATGCAGTTTCTACCATTTTTATAGAGTATGAGGTTAGGGGTCTATTTCATCCTGTTGTTTTTAGTGCAAGCCTGGTACTGTGTAGAGCTGATCCACAAAGGGGGTTTGTTTGTGCAGAGTGAAACCTTTTTGCTAAAAACATAGTATTTCAGCTTGGAAATACCACAGGGGTGCATCAGATACCACACACCACCAATCTCTTCCATGGGCCAGGCTCCCAGGCTGGACTACATACCCCATGATGCATGATGTTCTCTCCTCTTGCTGAACTGCCCTGGAACATCACCAGACTCCCACAGCCACGGTTCAGGGAGGAGGGGAGTTTGGTATGTTGATGGAAATCTTAGAATTTCCAGGGAAAAGATAATTTCATGGAAAAAATAGTTGAATGGAAAATCCAATTTCCCATCAAAAACACTTCTCAAGAAAAAATTTCCACCAGCCTTAGCAACAAATTTGGAATCAAAGGAACAGAAATTTAGATAAAGGTGAAACATACTAATTGTTTGCACCTGTAGCTGATATCTTCTCAGTCATTCCTGGTTTCAAAATCACCTCTTTGTCCTGGCCCCAATAGGTGGAAGTAAAACCTGTAAAACATGTAAGAATACTCCAGATTAGCTAGCTATTTATAGCATGCCAATCACCACGGTATCCTTTTTCCTTCCCTTACTAGGTTATTCCCCAAAGTAGCAAAGATAGGTTTACTCATTGTGCATGATGTTGACCACATCATGACCACAGAGGTTGAGTAGGAGACCACAGCATGCTACGGACCTCTGCAGTTCTGCGGTTCACCAAATTCAAGAAACACTTAAGATAACAATGAACTCTGAGAGACACCAATCCACATATGAGCTTTCCTGGGAATGTTGCGTCAGCCTGTAAGGAACTGAGTCATGCATGGACATGTGACTTGCCCGTGTGACTCCAAAACTCCATCTTGGAGCTGGAATCTGCATAAGAGACAGGAAGGGGTTTCCACACACAAGGAAAAGACTATACAAGCCCCTAAGAAACCTCTCCATTTTGTCTTCAGCTGGCACAAAAGATAGCCTCCCCACCCCAAGGAGATGCGTGAAGGAAACTGGAACAAAGGACAGTAACTACAGGGGTGTGAGTGATTGCTGGACCCAGACTAGGAGGAAGTCTAGTCTGTAAAAGAGGCTTATTGGAATATCTTTCAGGGTGAGATTTATCTGTATTTAGTTTTTACTGTATTAGGCTTAGACTTGCGCATATTATTTTATTTGGTTTGGTAATTCCCTATGCTCTGTCTGTTATTACTTGGAACCACTTCAATCCTACTTTTTGTATTTAATAAAATCACTTTTTACTTATTAATTAGCCCAAAGTATGTATTAATACCTGGGAGGAGGGCAAACAGCTGTGCATATCTCTTTATTAGTGTTATAGAGGGTGAACAATTTATGAGTTTACCCTGTATATGCTTTATACAGGGTGAAACGGATTTATTTGGGGTTTGGATCCCATTGGGAGCTGGGTATCTGAGTGCTGGAGACAAGAGCACTTCTTAAGCTCTTTTCAGTGAAGCCTGCAGCTTGTGGGAGACGTGGTTCAGACTTGGGTCTGTGCTTGCAGCATTCAAGCGTGTCTTGGTCAAACAAGGTAAGGTACTGAAGTCCCAAAGTGGCAGGGGAAAAAGGCTCAGAGGTAGTCTAGGCACATAAAATGGCAGTTCCAAAAGGGGTTTCTGTGACCCAACCCGTCACTCAGAGTTTAAAATTGCAAACAACGTATTTGAAAGGGGGAGGATAGGGCAAGAACCGATGGACTTCAATTGCAGCAAGGGCGGTTTACGTTGGATATTAGGAAAAACATACCAACAGTGAGGGTGGTGAAGCACTGGAATAACTTGCCCGGGAAGGCCGTGGAATCTCCAGCAATGGAGATTTTTAAGAGCAGGTTAGACAAACACCTGTAAGGGATGGTCTAGATAATACTCAGTTGTTCTGTGAGTGAAGAGGACTGGACTAGATGACCTCTCGAGCTCCCTTCCAGTCCTACGATTCTATGATCTCACTAGGAGCCCTCCACTGGGAGGAGTGGGGACACCAGCCTGAGCACTGGGCAGGGCAAGGGACACACACTTGCCTAGACTTGACATTCAGCTTCACTGTAACCCTCACCACATGCACACACATAGTTCCCACTGCACACCAAACATAAACACACACACAGAGGGCAGACTAGACACACACACACAGACATAGTGCCTACTACACACACACACACACACACACACACAGTGCCCACTACACACACAGGCCCTGACACTAAGCTCGATCAGAATGCAGACTAATCTCTACTTGGAAGCAGGGACAACTGGAATATTTCCAACTAACCTGAACAAAGAACCGAAGGGGATTCTGCTGCCCTGGTAGGGGGATAGGACTTGATTTCCCAACTGGTCTTTTCCATCATCAGCTTTTCTGAGGCCTGGTTTATGCTTAAAAATTAGATCAACCGAGCTCCGTCACACAGGGCAGGGAAACTTTTCACACCCTGTGCGATGCAGGTGGCATGTGCTGACCCTCAGTGTAATTCTTCCGTTGACCTAGCTACCGCCTCTCACAGTTGTGGATTAACTCCATCAAAGGAAAAACCCTTTCATCAATGTGGAAAGCATCTACACTATGGTGCTTCTGCACACCATAGCTAAATTAATGTAATGACCTTATTATAGTCATTCCCTGAATCAATGCGGGAGTTTTCCCCTTCCTATTAAAGCTATTTTTCTCTCCTTTTCCATCACTTTCCACCCTCCCTTCATAAAGCTCTTTCCTTCTTTTGATAGGTAACTATGGTCAGAAATTATTACATTTCTCCTCTCTGGATCATTCCTTCCTTTCCCTCCCATGAATGTCTCACTGTCATTTCAATTAAAGGCTAACATGCTCTGAAACTGACTTGTTTGCCCATGACTTGGTGGTACCTTTTTGGGTGGGTGGGTACTCCTCCTCCCTCAGAGACTATGTTCCATCATGGTTCTTTCTCAGGGCTGATCTACACGAACGCTGTCGGATGATCTGTTACACTACTTCAGTTACGTAAGTCTCCGGTTGAGATAGCACAGAGTGGACGCCATCGTAAGTCAGAATAAGATAGTAAACTTGAAGGAGCGTAACGTAGATCAATTTACAGCCGTAGCGTAGACCGCTCCTGAGAACGATGCAAGACAGAACATAGCTCAGCTACCAGGGTACTGTCCAGCAATATGTGAGACCCACTTGTAAATTGCTTCTCCCCATCAGACAGAGCGGGGATTGACCTGGATCTCCCACATCACACGTGAGTGATCTATATCACTGGGTTAAAGTCTACAAGGGCAGCAGCACCATTACCGCCTTTTCCATTCCCATCCTTTTTGTCAGTGTCTTTGCTTTTACATCAAAAAGTATCCAGGAAGGAAAGGAAATGTTCCATTTCTGGTCATGCTCAATATATCCTTCGACCCCAAAGGAAATTTTTTGTCAATCTTTTCAGTTTGCCAAACATTTAGGGAATTTTCAGATTTGGTTCAGGTTGAACTGAATTTGTTTTTCAATTTTTTATAACCATCTATGTACTCAAAAATCAGCTATTGACCCAGGTTTATCCATTTCTCACTCACTGTAACCCGAGCTGTACGACTCCCAGAATCCCTATTCTTCAGAGTCCACAACACTTTCCAACAGAACGAAGAGTAAGAACTCAGAGCTAACCTGCTGAAGAGGTGCAAACATCTAGTATCTGATGAGAATTTTTTTTCTGTTTTATTTCTATGGTAGAGAAAACTCCAGCTTTCCATATTATTTTGTATTCAGTTCAGTGCAGATTCTCACAGAGGACGTGCACACCCCATGCTCTCTTTTGGAAATGTTACCGTTGTTCTTACTTGATTTGTTGTTCCCTTAACTTAAAATAAACGCCATTGCGGTGGAAATCACCTTTCTCCTCCACACGCATGGATAGAAACCAGGCGACAATCTCTACAACTTCCCCACAGAGGACATAAAGAGCTGCAGAGTTTCAGGAGGCCTTTGGTACAGCCATAGAAATCACACACTTCATACTTGCAACTGCATAACAAAACCAAACACAGTACAAACCAGAGAGAGACAGATAAGATGCCCCCCTCCTCTTTCCCAATGGAAATAGCTCTGTGCTTTCGAAGCATGTCACATATATTCACACTTGTGAAACAGGTGCCGCCTGGACTTTTGCTGGGGAAATCTCCTAATAAAGCCCTGATCTTAGTTGAGGCAATGCACGCCATGTTGGAATACAAACAAATTACTAATAATAACTATATAATCATGAACAATACTACCACAGGCTCTGCAAAATTACATAACAATGGGATGGGGATTGAATTCACCTGTTTCCCTTCCCCATCACTAAACCAGTATAGAGTTAAACAGCTTCAAGAATAGGTTAGGACTTTATTCATTGCTCTCCTCAGAGCATCCTTCACCTCCGTGTTCCTCAGACTGTAGATGAGGGGGTTCAACATGGGGATCACCTGCGTGTAAAACACTGAAGCTACTTTGTCTGTGTCTATGGAATAGCTGGAGGTGGGACGTAAATACATGAAGAGTTGGATGCCATAAAACAGGACCACGGTGGTCAAGTGGAAAGAGCAGGTGGAGAAGGCTTTGCGCCGACCCTCGGAAGAGCGGATCTGCAGGATGGTGGAGACGATATAGACGTAGGAGAGGAGGACAGTCACAAAGCTGCTCACTGTAATGCAGCATGTGAAAGCAAACATCACAATCTCATTGATGTGGGTGTCAGAACAGGAAAGCGCCAGAAGTGGGGGGATGTCACAGAAGAAATGATTGATGACGTTGGAGCTGCAGAATGACAGCCGGAATGTAAAACACGTGTGTATCATTGAATCCACCAACGCCACAGCGTACACCCCAGCCACCAGCTCTTTACAAAGCTTCCTGGACATAGTGACCGTATAGAGCAGCGGGTTACAGATGGCCACATAACGGTCATACGCCATCACAGCCAGCAAGAGGCAACCAACATCTGAAAAAACAATATAGAGATACATTTGCAGAGCGCAGGCAGTGTGAGAAATGCTTTTCCTCTTGGCTAAGAAATTCAGCAGCATCTTAGGGGAAATTATCAAGGAAAAGCAGAGGTCACAGAAAGACAAATTTCTGAGGAAAAAGTACATGGGGGTGTGCAGTCGGGGATCAATCGTGATTAACAAGATCAACCCCCCATTCCCCACCAAGGTGATACCATAAATCAGTAGGAACACCCCAAACAGGGGAACCTGCAGCTCCGGACGATCAGTCAGTCCTGTGAGAATGAACTCAGTCCCCTCCGAGTGATTTCTCTTTTGCATCTCCTCTGAACAGAGATCAGGCAGCTACAGAGATCTAGACAGGTGGATGGATCAGAAAACCTTTCCCTTCTCTGTAATGAAATAAGTGAAGATAAAGGGAGATCAGTTTCTTAATGCACATCAGTACCCACTCAGGGAAAGGCTTAGTCCACAGAGACAGATGATCACAGCTGGTCATTCCAGGTGTTCGATAAGATGCACACACTGGGCAAATACAATGACACACAGGTTAATCATGCCCCCCACACACAAACACTCTTGTTTACTAATCCGAACAGAAAACAGTGACTTGTGACTCTGCTGTGAGAGAATCAGTCTGAAGCTAAAGAAGGGGTGAGAGAAAAGGAGTGTCAATCTTTCTATCCTCTTTGGGCAAGGGGAGATCTGTGGCTTGGCATGTCGGTTTGGGATAAGCTTGCTTCCTGTGCTAATTAAGCTTTTGGGCATTTACTTTAGCTTGTCTGAAAACCCAAAGACATAATGGAAAACACTGGCTTCGGTGACTATGTAATGGTTGGAAAAAGTCGGCAAAGGAAGTTGTTCCTTTAGTTGAAGGGGAGGAGTTGGGTCTGTGGCTTTTAGTGCTGGAGGTCTTGAATTCAATACCTGCTATTCACCATGGTCTCTCCGTGTGTGTGATTGTAATTCAGGAAAATATCACATACCTGATGAGAAGAGAGAGATGGATGTGGTGGCGTTTCCCCAGCGACAGAAACTGCCAGTTTGGAACATTTGGGAAGTTTTATACTGAGATGTGTGATCTATGGGACATGATTCCTGAAGCAACTGGGAATACCTGAGCTCAGAGAGACACAACACCAAATGATTGTGTTCAGTGAACCAAAGCCACCATGGTGTAATTGGTACCCTGGGGATTAATTTGAGCTACTCCTTCTTACTGTGTTATTAAATGATGCAATTTCTACCAGTGTTACAGAGTATGAGGTTAGGGGGTCTATTTCATCTTCCTGTTTTCAGTGCAAGCCGGGTACTCTGTAGAGCTGATCTACAAAGGGGGTTTGTTTTTGGAGACCAAACTCTTTTTACTAAAAACTTAATATTTTGACTCGGAAATACCACAGGGGTACATCAGATACCACACACCACCAATCTCTTCCATGTTCCAGGCTCCCCGGCTGGACTACATCCCCCACAATGCATGATGGTCTCTCCTCTTGCTGAAATGCCCTGGAACATCACCAGAGTCCCACAGCCATGGTTTAGGGAGGAGGGAAGTTTGGTATGGTGATGGAAAGCTTATAATTTCCAGGGAAAAGATAATTTCATAGACAAAATTGTTCAATGGAATATTCAATTTCCCACCAAAAACATTTCCCCCAGAAAAATTTTCAACTGGGCTTAGCAACAAATTTGAAATCAAAGGAACTGAAAATTAGATACAGGTGAAACATACTAATTGTTTGCAGGTGTAGCTGATATCTTCTCAGTCATTCCTGGTTTCAGAATCACCTCATTGTCCTGGCCCCAATAGGTAAAAATAAAACCTGTAAGACATGTAAGCGTACTCCAGATTATCTAGCATGCCAATCACGATGGTATCCTATCTCCTTTCCTTGCTAGGTCACTCCCCAAAGTAGGAAGGATAGGTTCACTCATTTTGCTGGATGAAGACCACATGATGACCAGAGGGACTGAGGAGGAGACCACAGCGTGCTACGGACTCTGCAGCCCACAAAACTATCCCTCTTGCATGCACGTTAACTGCACACAGAGCTCAGCTTTAAGATGCTAGCTAAATCTATGAGTCAGCTAGAAATAGTCATGCTCTCATTGGAAATATTAATACAATAATTTTGATAATGTTCAGTAACTCCCCACTTAACGTCCTCTCGCTTAACCGTGTTTCGATCTTACTGCCCTGCTCCTTTACAGAAGCTGCTCGTTTAAAGTTGGGCAATGCTCCACTATAACGTCGTTTGGGTGCCTGCTTTGTCCACAGCTGTCAGCCCCCCTCTCACCTCTCCTACCCCCCCAGCGCTTCCCGCCGGTGGACCCCACAGATCAGCGCCTTCCCCCGTTCCCCCTGCATGATGCCCACGGCAGTCAGCTGTTTTGCGGCGTTCAGGAGGCAGGGGAGGGAGGGGGAGGAGCAGGAATGTAGCATGCGGAGTAAAGGGGGAGGAAGTGAGAGGGAGAAGAGGCAGGTTAAGGGTGTGGGTCTGAGGGAAGGGGTGGAGTGGGTGGGCCAAGCGTTAAGCCCCCGCCCCTGGATCTTGCACAGTAGGGGAAGCTGCTGCTGCTGCTGCACAACGTGTTTCTCCTCCCTACGGCAACTTCAGCCTCCTTGCCTGTCTCACTGTCTGCACTGCCACTGGGCTGTGCATGTGTGGGCTTCGGCGGAGGCACCTCCCATTGGTTCATACTCAGCCATGATGTTCCCATTGTTTCGTACTCAGCCATGATGTTCCCATTGCTTCGTACTCGGCCATGATGATTGTCGTATTAAATAGTTTCTTTATCATTGTTTTAAAACCGTATACCTGTACTAAATTTCTTGTTGAAAATTGTTTAAAAATGTTTATAATGACTTTTGTGTGGCAATTACCCCCCTACCACCGGAAACTAACCACCCCTATTTACATTAATTCTTATGGGGAAATTGGATTTGCTTAACATCATTTTGCTTACAGTCGTACTTTTCGGGAACATAACTACAACATTAAGTGAGGAATTACAGTATGGGAAGTTATAAGATTACACTGTATCAGGTTATTAATACATGTTCCAAAATCAGGCTGGCAAACCGGTCTGTCTTAAACAAATAAATTTGTGTTCTGCTTAATTTTGTATCTAAACAGTAACTGGAGTCATGAAGAAGGAAAGGAAACGAAGGAAGCCCCAAAAGGTGAGGAAAAAGCAGCAGGGAACATCCTTCTACACAGACATTTTGTCTCCTGGTAACCAGGTGGAAATGTTTCTCAAAGGGGGGATAGGACTATAAAAAGACGAGGCAGACATCCCAAGGCACTGCGCTCTCTCTCTCTCTCTCTCTCTCTTTCTGCTTCTTCCCATTGATTCACTGTATCTGAAGGGATAAAGGAAGCAGCTCTTGGACTGGGGGAGGGGTTCTGACCTAAGACGTTTGGTCATTAAGACTGATGAAAGAAAGTGGTGAGGAAAATTTTGCTTTGAATTTCACATCATTTGTTTACTTAGGAACAAGTTGCATTCAAGATTATTTTTCTTGTAACCATGTCTGACTTTTATGCCTCCTTATTTACACTCACTTAAAATCTATATTTGTAGTCAATTAATCGAATACAGTGTGTTTACATAGAAGTGTCTGAGAAGCTAGGTTGCATGCATATTAGTGCCGTTAAAGAAATAATGGACAATGCAAGTTGTATTGTCCAGGAGAGGACTGGGCAGCACAGGATGGCCCCATGACATGAAAGAGTGAGGTCACCACAGGGATGGCCCCATGCACTGATCCATGGCTGCAGATGCACAAGGACATTGTGGTCATCACAGCTACCTCCAAAGAGATCCATGGCTGGAGTAGTGATGACTCTTCTCTTCTTCACTATAGTAGCAGAAATGATCCCCCACGGGTGTTCAGGTTCTCCTGGTATTATCACTGCTCCAGGGAATGTTGGCACCCTTCTCCTAAATTTTGTCAACCTGTGAGGCATGGCAGGGTTGATTGTATTAGGAAGAAAAATTGAAGATCCAAGTCAGCTCTATTCTTTGGTATAATCCATGGGGGAGGGGTTACAAAGAATGTACGCAAAGACCTGCTTCCCTGAACACCAGTAGAAACAACCAACAGCCAGCAATCTCTGTATTCAGAAACTACCAAGTCTGTCACCGCAGGTTTTTGCCCAGGAAACACTATGCCCCTACTTCCTCTAGGAGTCATGCTCATAAATCCTCTACCTGGCTTCTCTGCCTCCTGTGACCTGGAGGTGCCTGGGGCAGTCATCACTGAAAATGCCAAGGTCATAGCAGGCTGCAAAAAGGAGGATATTCCCCCAAACTGGTGCCTAAGAGAGTGTGACATTGCACCCCATAATTCTTTATAGAAATATGCTCATGGCTGGAAATATGACATAACTGGAATATGTATTATTCTAGATAGGCCATGTAACAGATCTCTGCAAAGGTTATGATCTACTGGATATATTCATCCTATTTGCATGCATGTGTTAGGCCCAAAGATACATAGGGCACAGGGTAGTTATGTGAACTGGACTACAGGCAGGCCACAAGGGACTCTGGGTAACCCCTGGGTTAAAACTACAGATGTGAGTGAACTCTTGCCGACCCCAGAAGAGCTGCATTCTAAGCATTCTTGTACCAAATGTTCTAATCCATTGGGAGCCTCAATGTCTCCACTCCCTATTTCTGTTCTCTGTCAGTTCATTTATCTCTCCTGTCTCCTGGTTTCTGGTGCTTGTCGACCGTGCTGATAAGAAAGTTACTGAGACATTATGTATTACTTCAGATAGTTATAGCTTAGGCGTTGCTTAAGTTTGTAATTAATAGGTATGCATGAATACTAGGGGTTTCAAACGAAAAAGGGGGGGTGGGTTGCTTAAACGAATAACCTATGACGCAACGGAACTGTCTATTAAACCCTGCTAGCTGTTAGAGAGGGTAGCTGGTTCTCTTCGTAGATGGGCTGCTCTATATTGTTGTGTGCACTCTTCAATAAAGAGCTTGTTATTGGACTTTGCTGGTGTTGCCTGTCTCTTTGCGGTCAGACAACAAACCGTGCTATCGTGGGTTCGAGTCCCCGACACATGTATCATTTTTTACTCAAAGTTATGAATATTGGCTAGGTACTTGTTTGATTTTAAGTCGCCACAGTGAAGCATTTGGTCAGCTTCCAGAGAAAAGACTTTTCTCAGTAAGTGCCCAATCAAGAAACACTTACGCTAACAATTAACTCTGAGAGACGCCAATCCACATCTGAGCTTTCCTGGGAATGTGGCTTGGCTGGTAAGGAACACAATCGTGCAGGGACATGCGACTGGCCAATATGACTCTAAAACACCATTTTGTAACTGGATTCTGCACAGGGAGTGTGAGGAGTGTACACCCAGAGGAGAAAGTCTATAAAAATCCCTGGGAGACCCCTCCATTTTCTCTTCAGCTGGCTCAAGAGCCTCTCCACCCTGAAAGCAACTGGAACAGGGGACAGTAATTACAGGGGGTGTGAGTGATTGCTGGACCCAGAATAGGGGGAGCCTCGTCTGTAAAAGGAAGCTTAATGGAACGTTTCCTTACTGTATTAGAGATAGATCTGCGTGTTTTATTTTATTTTACTTGCTAATTTACTTTCTTCTGTCTGTTACTACTTGGAACCACTTAAATCCTACTTTCTATACTTAATAAATTCACTTGTACTTATTAATTAACCTGGAGTATGTATTAGTACCTGGGGGGGGGGGGGGGGAACAGCTGTGCATCTCCCTCTATCAGTGTTATAGAGGGCGAACAAGCTTTATACAGGGAAAAAACAGATGTATTCAGGGTTTGGACCCCATTGGGAGTTGAGCATCTGAGTGTTAAAGACAGGAACATTTCTTAAGTTGCTTCCAGGTAAGCCTACAGCTGTTAGGGGACATGGTTCAGGCCTCGGTTTGGGTTTGCAGCAGGCTAGCGGGTTCATTAGGTGCTGCCATCTAGGCTTAAGGTCTCATACCCCTTAGGTGGGCCATACCTGAGAGGGGCTTCTATGCAGGTTTATGGCCTAATAATTTTTACATAGGCAATACCTCACAGATAGTACCATGTAGGCTTGTGGCCTGAGAATCTTTAGGTCGCCATATGTCACCGGTACGTCCGGTGTAGCTGGAG
This sequence comes from Chelydra serpentina, assembly GCA_037349315.1. Classification (NCBI taxonomy): domain Eukaryota; kingdom Metazoa; phylum Chordata; order Testudines; family Chelydridae; genus Chelydra; species Chelydra serpentina. The sequence goes on from JBAIAC010000151.1 coordinate 1,471,312, forward strand.
TGGTGAAAGCAGCCGAAGGGGCTAGCCACTCCAAGTACGTATCAATCCGAGATGCTAGGCATATACTTATGGTGGCTAGCTCCTCATGCCACCCAAGTTACACTCTATAGACATGCCTTGCAAGTGAACAATAACACACAGGGAATGCCAATAAGCCCTAAGGTCTAATAATCTTTGGGTGCATAATACTACACAGGTATTGCCCAGCAGACATGTGGCCTAATAATATTGAGGTGAGCAATGCTACACAGGAACTGCCATGAAGGTGTATGGCAAATAATCTTTGGATGAGAAGTAATACATAAATACCGCTATCTACGCATAAAGTTTAATAATCTTTACATTAGGACTAGCACATAGATACTACCATATAGGCCTGAAGCCTAATGCTCTAGAGGTGAGAAATAACACTCAGGTAATGCCAGCTAGGACTAAGGCAAAATAATCTTTAAGTAAGCAATACCACTGTCACAATACAGAGCAACAGCACTTGTATTTACCACTTACTGGTCCATACGGTGACCAGACAGCAAGTATGGGAAATTGTAACAGGGGATGGGGGATAGTAGGAGCCTATATAAGAAAAAGACCCAAAAATCGGGACTGTCCCTATAAAATCGGGACATCTGGTCACCCTAGTGGTCCACCAAGGGCATCCATTCTAGTCTCCCAGCTCTTCAGTCAACACCGCTCTTGGACGGAGATCTGTATCACTCCCCCACCTGACTTGGGATTTTCCAGTTCCCTGCCTACACTGTGATATCCCCAGCAAATGAAACTGCCTAAACAGGCCTGCTTCTGTGCTTTGCTTGCTCATCAAAGATTATGAACAGTGTAATTGTCAGCGAGAGTTATAAATTACTACACAGAACTTGATAAGCTGGCACATGTATTCTTAAGGTAAAATTATTACAGGGAAAACATATTAAAAACAATAACAGAACCTACACACCTGCTAATAAGCTAACCAGAAATCAAATCCAGCAAGGGCTCTCGTAGGAGTCAATCTTTCAAACCGCACTTTGGGTTTTTCCCCGTGATGAGAAATTTACAACAGCCTCAGCTCAAAACTCCCTGCCCTGTGAATAGGTCAGTCTATCCTTTATACAACATGTTCCCACAGAAATGACAGTTTTGACTACATTAGGGTTTTTGTTTTGGTATTTCAGGTTTTATACTTGTTGATAGGTTAAGTATCAAAAAGAAAAGACGTATGTTTTTTCTGACAATAGGCCCGTGTACTTGTGTTGGGGTGGGGCAGTTGTATGGGCAGTGAGACATCTGGCCCAACACAATGTATCCCTCAACCACTCCATTCTCCCCTTTTCATCAAGTCTCCTTTTAACGCATTATAAAGGTTATAATCTATTAATTTTGTTTATCCTATTTGTTTACATGGATTATTTCTATGTCTGGATTTAGGGGAATAAGGTATAAACTTGTATTACTGATTAAAGGTGCTTCAGAATCAATTAACTGTGAATGGCTCCGTTTACTTGCAAGCATTCCTGTGTACCCGTGGGCCACTCCAGGAAGAATGGAGACTGAGAGCAATGAAGAGTTGAGCATCTCACCCTCTAGGTGGGTGCCCCTAGCCAACAGCCTATAGAATCATTTTCTCTTTCTAGCCCTGTGATTCTTCCTGTATTTTGTCCACTGATCTAAAGTTGAGGGCTGCAGACCTTGTTGCAATAAAAACAAATTAATAATAATAACAATAAAAAATGAACAATACTCCCAAGGGCTCTATGAAATTACATTGCAATGGGCTGGGAATTGAATACACCTGTTTCCACTCCCCACCACTAAACCAGTACAGAGTTAAACAGATTCAAGAATTGGTTAGGAGTTTATTCATTGCTCTCCTCAGGGCATCCTTCACCTCCATGTTCCTCAGGCTGTAGATGAGGGGGTTCAACATGGGGATCATCAGCGTGTACAACACTGAGGCCACTTTGTCCGTGTCCATGGAATAGCTGGAGGTGGGACGTAAATACATGAAGAGGAGGGTGCCAAAAAGCAGGACCACAGCGGTCAAGTGGAAAGAGCAGGTGGAGAAGGCTTTGCGACGGCCCTCTGCGGAGCGGATCTGCAGGATGGTGGAGATGATATAGACATAGGAGAGGAGGACAGTCACAAAGCTGGTTACTATAATGCAGCACATTAAAGCAAAGATCACAATCTCATTGATGTGGGTGTCAGAACAGGAGATTGCCAACAGTGGGCGGATGTCACAGAAGAAATGATTGAGGATGTTGGAGCTGCAGAATGACAGCCGAAATATAAAACACGTGTATATCACTGAATCCACCAATCCCACAGCGTACACCCCAGCCACCAGCTGTTTACAAAGCCTACTGGACATGGTGACCGTATAGAGCAGCGGGTTACAGATAGCCACATAACGGTCATAGGCCATCACAGCCAGCAAAAGGCACTCAAAATCTGAAAAAGCACAAAAGAGATACATTTGCACAGCGCAGGCAGTGTGAGAAATGCTTTTCCTCTCAGCTATGAAGTTCAGCAGCATCTTAGGGGAAATTACTGAGGAATAGCAGAGGTCACAGAAAGACAAATTACTGAGGAAAAAGTACATGGGGGTTTGGAGTCGGGGATGAATCGTGATTAACAAGATCATCCCCCCATTCCCCACCAGGGTGATACCATAGATCAGTAGGAACACCCCAAACAGGGGGACCTGCAGCTCCGGACGATCTGTCAGTCCCAAGAGAATGAACTCAGTCGCCTCCGAGTGATTTCCCTTTTCCATCTCCTCTGAACAGAGATCAGGCAGCTACGGAGATCTGGGCAGGTGGATGGTGCGGAAAATATCTCCCTTCTCGGTAATGTAATAAGTGAAGATAAACCGAGATCAGTTTCTTAATGCACATCAGTACCCGCTCAGGGAAGGGCTTAGTCCACAGAGCCAGATGTTCACAGCTTGTAATTCCAGTTGTTCCATAAAATACACACTGAATAAATACCATGACAAAGGTTAATCATGCCCCAGAGACGGACACTCCTGTTCACTAATCCGAGCAGCAAACAGTGACGTGTGACTCTGCTGTTACAGAATCAGGGTGAAAACCATCCCAGTCTGAAGAGACTGAAGGGGTGAAGGTAAAGGAGTGTCAATCTTTCTACCCTCTTTGGGCAAGGGGAGCTCTGGGGCTTGGCATGTCAGTTTGGGGTAAATCTGGCTACAGTGCTAATTAAGATTTCTGTCATTTGCTTTAGCCTGTATGAAAACCCAGAGACATAATGGAAAGCACTGGCTTCCGTGACTTTAATTGGCTATTTTTTCCAAACAAGGTGGTCGCTCCTTTAGCTGAAGGGGTAGGAGTTGGGGATGAGGCGTTAAGGGCTGGAGCTCTTGATTCAATACCTGCTGATCACCATGTTGTCTGCATGTGTGTGTGACTGTAATTCAGGAAAATAGCACGTACCTGCTGAGATGAGAGAGAGGGATGTGGTGGCGTTTCCCCATCAATAGAAACTGCCAGTTCGGAGCATTCGGGAAGTTTTATACTGAGATGTGTGATCGGTGGGACATGATTCCAGAAGCAACTGGGATTACCTGAGTTTAGAGCCCCATCACACCTAATTAATGTGTTCAGTGAACCAAAGCCACCTTGGTGTAATTGGTGCCCTGGGGATTAATTTCACCCACTCTTTCTTACTGTGTTATTAAATGATGCAATTTCTACCAGTGTTACAGAGTATGAGGCTAGGGGTCCATTTCATCCTGCTGTTTTCAGTTCAAGCCGGGTACTGTTTAGAGCTGATCCACTAACGGTTTATTTTTTGTGGAGAATGAAATCTTTTTGCTAAGTCTTAATATTTCTCCTTGGAAATACCACAGGGGTGCCTCAGACACCCCACACCATCAATCTCTGCCATGTTCCAGGCTTCCAGGCTGGACTACATCTCCCACGATGCATGATTGTCTCTCCTCTTGCTGAATTGCTCTGGAACATCACCAGAGTCCCACAGACATGGTTTAGGGAAATGGGGAGTTTGGCTTTTTTGATGGAAAGCTGATAATTTCCAGGGAAAAGAGAATTTCATGGAAAAAATAGTTGAATGGAAAATCCAATTTCCCATAAAAAAAAAGTCCCAAGAAAAAATTTCTACCAGCCTTAGCAACAAATTTGGAATCAAAGGAACAGAAAGCTAGATACAGGTGAAACATACTAATTGTTTGCAGCTGTAGCTGATATCTTCTCAGTCATTCCTGGTTTCAGAATCACCTCATTGTCCTGGCCCCAATAGGTGAAAGTAAAACCTGTAAGACATGTAAGAGTACTCCAGATTTTCTAGCTATTTAGAGCAGGCCAATCACCATGGTATCCTTTGTCCTTCCCTTGCTAGGTTATTCCACAAAATAAGAAAGATAGGTTCTCTCATTTTGGTCGATGGAGTAACTGAGGGGATCTTGCCTATCGAAAGCACTCCATTAAAGAATGTTATTCCTGAAACCCTTATACAAAAATATCACTGTCTCTTCAAGGCTGCTTGGGAAGCTTCACAAGAGGGAGGGGCTGAGGGCAGGCATGGTTGCAGTACACCTTTTCCTTGCCAAAGCCTCAAACACATGCCTGAATTAAAAGCCTTCTCCAAAGAGGCAGAAGAATCTGCATCAGAGCGCCTACCAGGGTACACAAAGGAATTGGGAAATGCAATAGACACTAAACAAGCTAAATTGTGTGAACAGAGCCTGTCTGCCGTTGATTTGCTGTTAATCTTGTGTCTTTTGCTACTTCTTCTATGGGTCAAGACAAAGGAGCTAATACTAGTGATAAACCCTTTAAAGATCTGTGACATACCTGCTTTGTGGAAAAAAAAACTTTTGTTCATACTAGGGATGGTGACAAGACAGTCCCACAAGCATGTGCTTTTCAGCTTATACCTGTAAACAGGCTGGAAGCTTGACACAGCAGCAAAAGCATCACAGGCCTATGCTGCTGTGTGGAAGGGGAAACTGAGGCACACCACCTCATGGCATTGGTGGCTACATGCCAAGACACCTACACTTTAACAGATATTGCTGTCTGCCTTCTATTAGCAATACTACACCCCAACCTGTATTCAGGAACCCCAAACCTTGTTAGAACACCTATGAAAGACATCGTACGGTTTAAAGGTACTGAAAGGGCGGGTGACCAGAAACAAACAAAGATTTCACATGTACTGCATCCGCCATGGACAGTGTCCAAGTCTCTGGCAGTAAGTTCAGGAGGAGGGTGTGATGTTGCACCCCATAATGCTTCATAGAAATATGCTTATGAGTGTAAATATGACATAACTGGAATATGTTTTATGCTAGATAGGCCACGTAACAGATCTCTGCAAAGATTATGATCTACTGGATATATTCATCCTATTTGCATGCATGTATCATTTTTGTATTTGAAGTTATGAATATTGGCTATGTACTTGTTTGATTTAAGTAGCCTCAGTGAAGCAGTTAGTCGGCTTCTTGAGAAAAGACTATTCTCAGTAAGTGCCCAATCAAGAAACACTTAAGCTAACGATGAACTTTGAGAGATGCCAATCCACATCTGAGCTTTCCTGGGAATGTGGTGTTGGTTTGTAAGGAACTGAGTCATGCATGGACATGTGACTTGCCCATGGGACTCCAAAACGCATAACTGGAGCTGGATTCTGAATAGGAGACGGGAAGAGATTTCCACCCACAAGAGAGAGACTATATAATCCCCTGGGGAATCCCCTCTATTTTGTCTTCAGCTGGCACAAGAGAGAGCCTCTCCACCCCAAGGAGATGCCTGAAAGAAACTGGAACAAAGGGCAGTAACTACAGGGGTGTGAGTGATTGCTGGACCCAGACTAGGAGGAAGTCTAGTCTGTAAAACAGGGTTATTGGAACATCTCTGAGAGTGAGATGTACCTGCATTTAGTTTTTACTGTTTTAGGCTTAGACTTGCGTGTTTTATTTTGTTTTGTTTGGTAATTCCCTTTGTTCTGTCTGTTATTACTTGGAACCACTTAAATCCTACTTCTTGTATTTGATAAAATCACTTTTTACTTATTAATTACTCCGAGTATGTACTAATAACTGGGGAGGGGCAAACAGCTGTGCATATCTCTCTATCAGTGTTATAGAGGGCGAACAATTTATGAGTTTACCCTACATAAGGTTTATATGGGGTACAGTGGGTTTATTTGGGGGTTGGACCCCAGTAGAAGCTGGGTGTCTAAGTGCTGGAGACAGAAGCACTTCTTACGTTGTTTTCAGTTAAGCCTGCAGCTTGTGGGGGACGTGGTTCAAACATGGATTTGTGTTTGTAGCAGGCAGTCGTGTCTGGGTCAAACAAGGTAAGGTACTGAAGTCCCAAGCTGGCAGGGAACACAGGCTCAGGGGTAGTCTAGGCACATCAGGTTCCAAAGGGGTTTCTGTGACCCAACCCTTCACACAGAGATTAGGAATAAAATTGCAAAACAATGCGTGTGGGGTGGCAGGATAGGACAAGAACCAATGACTTCAATTGCAGCAAGGGCGGTTTAGGTTGAACATTCGGAAAAAACATCCCAACAGTGAAGGTGGTGGAGCACTGGAATATTTTGCCTAGGAACCTTGTGGAATCTCCATCAATGGAGATGTTTAAGAGCAGGTTAGACAAACAACTGTCAGGGATGGTCTAGATAATACATAGTCCTGCCATGAGTGCAGGGGACTGGACTAGATGACCTCTCGAGGTCCCTTCCAGTCCCATTATTCTATGATCTCACAAGGAGCCCTGCACTGGGAGGAGGGGGGATGCCAGCCTGAGCACTGGGCAGGGCAAGGGACACACACCTGCCTACACGTGACATTCAGCTTCACTGTACCCCCCTACCACATGCACACACCGAGTGCACAATGCACACCAAACACACACAGTGCCCACTACACACACACAGCTCAATCAGAATGCAGAATAATCTCTACTGGGAAGCTGGGACAGCTGGAATATTTCCAACTAGCCTGAACAAAAAGAACCGAAGGGGATTCTGCTGCCCTGGCAGGGACATAGGACTGGATTTCCCAGCTGGTCTTTTCCATCGGCAGCTTCTCTGAGGCCTGGTTTATGCATAAAAATTAGATCAACCGAGCTCCGTCACACAGGGCGGGGAAACTTTTCACACCCTGTGCGAGGCAGTTAGCTTGTACTGAGCCTCGGTGTCATTTTTCCATTGGCCTAGCTACTGCCTCTCGGAGATGTGGATTAACTACGTCGAAGGAAAAAAAACTTCCATCAAAGTGGAAAGCATCTACACTACGGCGCTGCCGCACACCATAGCTGAGTCACTGTAATGGCTTTAGCACAGATATTCCCTGAATCGATGGGGGAGTTTTTCCCCTTCCAATTAAAACTATTTTTCTCTCCTTTTCCAGTCACTCTTCTCCCTCCCGGTAAAGCTCTTTCCTTCTTTTGATGTTCAGAAAAGTTGACATTTCTCCTCTCAGGATAATTCCTTCATTCCCGTCCCATGAATGGCTCGCTGTCATTTCAGTTAAAGGGCGAAATGCTCTGCAACTGACTAGTTTGCCGATGACTTGGTGGTACCTCTTTGTTTTTCTTCCCTTCACTTACAATGAGTTGGGGACGGAAGCAGTACCTGCTCAGAACCCTAAAATCAGACGTCGAATCTTTCCCTGTTTGCTAACCACACCAGCGTTACTCTTAATACCTCTGTAGCTACGTCCTAGGGCGGTAGAGGTTAAATTTGGCTTTGATGTTGAGATTTACTCCCTGGGGCATCTTAGCTCATAGGACAACAGGTGTGCACAGCACATGCAATGAATGTTGTTGCCGTGTGTTTCCTTGTGGAAATGGCACACAGAGGTCCAGAGCATCAGCTGCTTTGGATTGCTGGCTTTCCCGTGAGGTCTTTTTAATATGATACAGTCAACTCAGTTTTATATTCCACTTTTATTTGTTGGTCACCTCTCCAAATGTCTCTTAAGTAATTTCCCAGCGTTGGGACACAAAGGTGTCTAGAAATGCATGAATTTCTTCTGGATGAATAATATATCGTCATAAACAATTTCATTTCGATTGACCTGTAACTATTCACAAATGTGTTACAAATACTCCTAATAACTTTCTCCCAAAATAATGTGTGTGTACAGGGGGAGGATTTAGGTGACGGTCACAGCGCAACCACCGTAGGAGGGGGTGGTGGTCCCTCCCATTGTAATTTTTAGCCCAATAGTTGGAGTGTTCACCCGTGAGGTGGGAGATCCAGGTTCAATTCCCCCTTCTGTCCAGTGCTGGGCAAAGCTACGTGTGACATTGCACTCCATATGCTTCATGAAAATAATCTTATGAATATGACATAACTGGAATATGCTTTACGCTAAGTGCCCCTTGAAACATATCAATATAAAGGTTATAATCTACTACCTGTGTTCATCCAATTTGTTTACATGGATTATTTCTATGTCTGGAGTTAGGAGAAGAAGGTATAAACTTGTATTACTGATGAAGACATATAAAGTGGAAGCCATTAAAGGTGCTTCAGAATCAATGAACTGTGAATGGCTCCGTTTACTTGCAAGCCTTCCTGTGTACCCGTGGGCCAACCCAGGAAGAATGGAGACTGGGGTCTTACAGTGACATGTAACCATGTCACCTCAAACTGAAATCCATTTGGAAGCTGGTAGTTTTACAGAGGGCGGGTGGAATTCCAAACAAAGTTTTCCACCTTAGGGAAGTTCTATATTAAGTGGGAGAAGCAAACAATGTTGATCATCATTTGGCTTAAGAGACGGCCTCCCCACACCACAGAGATACCTGCAAGTACCTGGACACAAAAAGATTGTAACCACAGGGCAGGGTGAGAACAGGCTGGACCCAGGTCAGAAAAGGAATCTGCCCTGAGAAGGATTTTACCTGAAGTAACAACTAGCGTGAGACATTAACATTTGTAACTGATTTCGGTGTGTATTAAGCTTAGCCTTGTGTGTTTTGTTTTATTTTGCGTTGTGACTTGCTTTGTTCTGTCTGTTTCTACTTAAAGCAACTTAAATCCTACCTTTTATACTTAATAAAATCACTTTTGTTCATTTCTAATCTCAGTGTAAGTAATTGTTACCTTGAGGAGGGCAAACAGTTGTGCATCTAACTCTTGCAGTGATATAGAGGGCGAACATTTGTCATTTTACCCTGTATAAGCTGTATACAGAGTAAAACGGATTTATTTGGGGTTTAGATCCAATTAGAAGCTGGGTGTCTGCGTGCTGGAGACAGGTGTCCTGCTGAGCTGGTTTCAGTCTTGATATGCAGCTTTGGGGGATTTCCCAGACCCTGGGTCTCTGTTGCAGCAGGCTAGCGTGTCTGGCTCAACAATACAGGGTTCCGGAAGCCCAGGCTGTCAAGGAAAATGGGCTCAGAGGTCATTTTAGCACACAAGGTGACAGTCCCAATGAGGGTCTCTGTGATCAAACCTCTCACACTATGCACATGGATTTCCTGAATTTTCAGAAAACATCCCAGCCACTGACTGCTGTGCTCTTCCAATCTTGGTTGCTCTCAATCTCTACTTTCAAAATTGTTCTACTGTAGATAACTAATTAAATGACCATTGGAACAGAGACGTGAAGTTGAACATCTCACCCTCTAGGTGGATGCCCCTTGTCACCAGTTTATAAAATTGTCTCTTTCTGGACCTGTGATTCTTCCCGTCTTTTGTCCACTGATCTCAGTTGGTGCCTGCAGACCCTGTTGGAATACAAACAAATTAATAATAATAACAATACAATAATGAACAATACTACCATTGGCTCTGCGAAATTGCATTGCAATGGGATGGGAATTGAATTCACCTGTTTACACTACTCATCACTAAACCAGTACTGAGTTAAACAGATTCAAGAATTGTTTAGGAGTTTACTCATTGCTCTCCTCAGGGCGTCCTTCACCTCAGTGTTCCTCAGGCTGTAGATGAGGGGGTTCAACATGGGGATCACCAGCATGTAAAACACTGAGGTCACTTTGTCTGTATCCTTGGAATAGCTGGAGGTGGGACGTAAATACACAAAGATGACGGTGCCATAAAGCAAAGCCACAGCGGTCAAGTGGAAAGAGCAAGTGGAGAAGGCTTTGCGCCGGCCCTCTGCAGAGTGGATCTGCAGGATGGTGGAGATGATATAGACATAGGAGAGGAGGACAGTCACAAAGCTGCTCACTGTAATGCAGCAGGTTAAAGCAAACAGCACAATCTCATTGATGTGGGTGTCAGAGCAGGAGATCGCCAACAGTGGGGGGATGTCACAGAAGAAATGATTGATGATGTTGGAGCTGCAGAATGACAGCCGAAATGTAAAACACGTAAGTATCATTGAATCCACTAACCCCACAGCGTACACCCCAGCCACCAGCTGTTTACAATGCTGCCTGGACATAGTGACCGTATAGACCAGAGGGTTACAGATGGCCACATAACGGTCATATGCCATCACAGCCAGCAAGAGGCAACCAACATATGCAAAAGCTATAGAGAGATACATTTGCACAGCGCAGGCAGTGTAAGAAATGCTTTTCCTCTCGGCTAAGAAATTCATCAGCTTCTTAGGGGAAATTATCGAGGAATAGCAGAGGTCACAGAAAGACAAATTCCCGAGGAAAAAGTACATGGGGGTGTGAAGTTGGGGATCAATCTTGATTAACAAGATCATCCCCCCATTCCCCATCAGGGTGATACCATAGATCAGTAGGAACACCCCAAACAGGGGAACCTGCAGCTCCTGACGATCTGTCAGTCCTGAGAGAATGAACTCAGTCACCTCCGAGTGATTTCCCTTTTTCATCTCCTCTGAACAGAGATCAGGCAGCTACAGAGATCTGCACAGGTGAATGGTGCGGAAAATATGTCCCTTCTCGGTAATGTAATAAGTGAAGATAATTGGAGATCAGTTTCTTAATGCACATCAGTACCCACTCAGGGACGGGCTTAGTCCACAGATCCAGATATTCACAGCTCGTCATTCCAGGTATTCAGTAAGATGCACACACTGTGCAAACACGACACGCAGGTTAATCATGCCTCACACACAAACACTCCTGTTCACTAATCCGAACAGAAAACAGTGACTTGTGACTCTGCTGTGAGGGAATCAGTCTGAAGAGATTATTCCTTAGCTAAAGAAGCGGTGACAGTAAAGGACCGTCAATGTTTCTACCCTCTTTGGGCAAGGGGAGCTCTGTGGCTTGGCATGTTGGTTTTGGATAAAGTTGCTTCCTGTGCTAATTAAGCTTTATGGCATTTACTGTAGCCTGTATGAAAACCCAGAGACATAATGGAAAGCACTGGCTTCGGTGACTATGTAATTGCCTATTTTTTCCAAGCACAGAGATCCTTCCTTTAGCTGAAAGAGTAGGAGTTGGGGCTGAGGCTTTTAGTTCTGGAGGTCTTGAATTCAATACCTGCTGATCACCACGGTGTCTGCATGTGTGTGTGACTGATGTTGGAGAATCTTACGTACCTGCTGAGAAGAGAGAGAGAGATGTTGACAGAAACTGAAGTTTGGAGCATTCGGGAACTTTTATACTGATATTTGTGATCTATGATTCCTGAAGAACTGGGAATACCTGAGCTCAGAGCGCCATAACACCTAATTAATGTGTTCAGTGAACCAAAGCCAGCTTGGTGTAATTGGTAACCTGGGGATTAATTTGACCCACTCTTTCTTACTGTACTATTAAATGATGCAATTTCTACAAGTGTTACAGAGTATGAGGTTAGGGGTATATTTCATCCTGCTGTTTTCGGTTCAAGCCAGCTACTGTTCAGAGGTGATCTACAACGTGGGGTTATTTGTGGAAACCAACATCTTTTTGCTAAACACTTAATATTTTGATGAGGAAATACCGCAGGGGTACATCAGATACCACACACCACCAATCTCTTCCATGGGCCAGGCTCCCAGGCTGGACTACATCCCCCATGATGCATGATGGTCTCTCCTCCTGATGAACTGCCCTGGAACATCGCCAGAGTCCCACAGCCACGGTTTAGGAAGGAGGGGAGTTTGGTATCTTAATCAAAATCTTATAATTTCCAGGGGAAATATAATTTAATGGAAAAAATAGTTGACTGGAAAATCCAATTTCCCATGAGAAAAACTTCCCAAGAAAAAATTTCAGCCAGCCTTAGCAACAAATTTGGGATCAAAGGAACAGAAAATTAGATACAGGTGAAACGTATTTATTGTTTGCAGGTTTAGCTGATATCTTCTCACTCATTCCTGGTTTCAGAATCACCTCATTGTCCTGGCCCCAATAGGTGGAATGTTAAACCTTTAAGACATGTAAGCGTATCCTAGATTAGCTGGATAATTATAGCATGCCAATCACCATGTTACCCTTTGTCCTTCCCTTGCTAGATTATTCCCCAAAGTAGGAAAGATAGGTTCATTCATTTTGCCTGATGGAGGCCACATGATGAATAGAGGAGCTCTGGAGGAGCATTCTATGGATGTCTGCAGTTTACATATTATCTGCACACAGAGCTCAGCTTTAAGATGCTAAATAAATCTATGAGTGAATTAGAAATAGGCACGCTCTCATCGCAAATATTAATACATTTTCATTTGATAATGTCTGTGAAGTTATAAGGTGACACTGTATCATGTTATTAATACATGTTCCAAAATGAGGCGGGCAAACTGGTCTGACGTAAACAAAGAAATGTGTGTTCTGCTTAATTTTGTATCTAAACAGTACCCAGACTTGTCACGCAGGAAGGAAAACAAAGGAAGCCCAAAAAGGTGAGGAAAAAGCAGCATGTCTTCTACATAGACATTTTGTCTTCTGGTAACCAGGTGGAAATGTTTCCCAAAGGAGGGATAGGACTATAAAAAGAAGGGGCAGATATCCATAGGCACCGCTTTCTTTCTCTCTCTCTCTCTCTGCCCATTTATTCACTGCATCTGAAGGGATAAAGGAAGCAGCACATGGACTGGAGGATGGGTCCTGACCTAAGACATTTGGTCACTAAGACTGCTGAAAGCATGTGGTGAGGGAACTTTGAGGAAACTTTGAATTTCACCTCATTCGTTAACTTAGGTACAAATTGTATTCTAGTTTATTTTTCTTTTAACCATCGATGACTTATTTGCAATCAATTAAAATCTATCTTTGTAGTCAATAATTCTTTTATCTAATCCAGTGTGTTTGAATAGAAGTGTCTGAGAAACTAAGTTGCATAGATATTAGTGCTGTTAAAGAGGAAATGGACAGTGTAACTTGTATTGTCCAGGAGAGGACTGGGCAGCACAGGACATACATTTCTGGAAGGAAATTGCAAACTGGGGAGTGTGTTGGGGTCACCCTGAAATATAACCAAGGGTGGTGAGAGCCCGAGTGTAACCCAACTATTCCTGGCCAGGCTGCAGTTACACACACATGTTCAGGGTGTGATTTCCATGCTAGATGGTTGTTTGTGAGTGGCCCAGGTGGAAGCCACTTCAGCAAGGCATTGCAAGGTTGCAGTCTGGTGTGACACAGCTGCTGATGAGTCAGGTAAAACCCTGGTATGTCACAGCCACCAACCTAGAAATATCCCAGTCACACTAAAGGGGTGGTGCTGACTGACAGTCGTGTTCGATTGACATAAAGGGTGAGGTCACCAAAGGGATGGGCCCATGCACTGATCCATGGCTGAAAATACGGAAGGACATCACCTCCCCCAAGGAGATCCATGGCAGGCCCAGTGATGACTCTTCTCTTCTTCACTATGGTAGCATAAATTATCCCCCACAGGTGTGCAGGCTTGGCTGGGATTATCAGTGCTCCAGGGCATGTAGGTCCCCCTTCTCCTAAGTGGTGCCAACCTGTGAGACATTGCCAGTGTGATTATATTAGGAGGAAAAATTGATGATACAAGTCAGCTCTATTCTCTCATATAATCCAGGGGGGAGTTGTTACAAAGAATGCACTCAAAGACCTGCTTCCCTGCACACCAGTAGAAACAACCAACAGCCAGAAATCTCTGTATTCAGAAACTCCCAAGTCTGTCACTCCAGGTTGGTGCCCAGGAAATACTATGGCCTTACTTCTTCTTGGAGTCATGTGCATAAACTCCTCCACCTGGCTTCTCTGCCTCCTGTGACCTGGAGGTGCCTGGGGGAGTCCTCACTGAAAATGCTAAGGTCAGGCCAGGCTGCAAAAAGGAGGATATTCCCCAAACTGGTGGTTACCAGAGTGTGAAATTGCACCACATCATTCTTTATAGAAATATGCTCATGGCTGGGAATATGACATCACTGGAATATGTTTTATGCTAGATAGTCCATATAACAGATCTCTGCAAAGGTTATGATGTACTGGATATATTCATCCTATTTGTATGTATGTATCATTTTTTACTCAAAGTTATGAATATTGGCTAGGTACTTGTTTGATTTTAAGTTGCCTCATTGAAGCATTTGGTCAGCTTCCAGAGAAAAGACTTTTCTCAATAAGTGCCTAGTCTAGAAACACTTAAGCTAACAATTACCTTTGAGAGACGCCAATCCACATCTGAGCTTTCCTGGGAATGTGGCTTGGCTGGTAATTATCACAATCGTGTAGGGACATATGACTTGCCCATGTGACTCTAAAACTCCATTTTGTATCTAGATTCTGCACAGGGAGTGCGGGGGGTGTTCACCCAGAGGAGAAAGTCTATAAAATTCCCTGGGAGACCCCTCCTTTTTGTCTTCAGCTGTCTCAAGAGATAGCCTCTCCACCCTCAAGGATACCTGAAAGAAACTAGAACAGAGGACTGTAACTACAGGGGGTGTGAGTGATTGCTGAACCCAGGCTAGGGGGAGCCTAGTCTGTAAAAGGAAACGTAATGGAACACCAGTGAGGGTGAGGTTTTTATCTGTGTTCAGTTTCACTACTGTATTAGAGATCGATCTGCGTGTTTTATTTTATTTTACTTGCTAATTCCCTTTCTTCTGTGTGTTACTACTTGGAGCCACTTAAATCCTACTTTCTATACTTAATAAAATCACCTTTTACTGATTAATTAACGTGGCGGGAGGGAACAGCTGTGCATATCTCTCTATCAGTGTTATAGATGGTGAACAATCAATGTGTTTACCCTGTATAAGCTTTACAGAGGGTAAAACAGGTTTCTTCATATTCCCTCATCTGTGTGATGCCTCTCAGATTCACAAGGGTAGTGTGGGAGCAGGGAAATCCAGTACACTCAAAAACAACGAGGAGTCCTGTGGCACCTTAGAGACTAACACATTTATTTGAGCATACGTTTTCGTGGGCTAGAACCCACTTTGTCAGATGCAGGGAGTGGCAGTACACTCAGTCCACGCAGCCACTTCCTCGCTCAGTGTTGGTCCACAGAGAGCTTGGAACCATTGTGCAGCTTAAGTTGCCCCCAGGAAGGAAATGGCCCCGGGACCTTGGACTTTCTTTAGGATGGAGATTGCAGGAAAAACCAGCCCCCGTCAGTACACAAAGCTCACCATGTATATGCAATTCTGCCCGTGTTGTTCCATTGCATTGCACCTAAGGCTTTATCAGCTCAAAGGAATTCAGTGCACTTACGCATGGAATATTTTATTGAAAAGACTTTAGCAGAGCTGTATGAGGTGTGTGTGTGGGGGGGGGCAAAGACGGAAACATCAGGGCAGGGGGAGGGCTGTAGCACAATAGGATTGAGGAGCGTCAGCAGAGCTGTGGGGACAGGCTCTGACTGAAATTCCAGGGAATCCAGGCAAAGAATTAGACAGATAGACCTGACCTGTAATAACCACTCTAAGTTACTTATGTGGCTCCTGTTATCACCGTGTGGGAGCACCTTGCAATCTGTAGTTGGTGCTGCCGGCGGAGGTAGCTCTCTGGCGCCCTCTGCTGCTGCCGGCACATATCAGTCAACAACTTCTTAGTCCTGGTCTACACTGTAAGGAGGGAATCAACCTAAGATAGGCAACTTCGGCTACGCAAATATTTAGGTCAACTTTCCGCGGAGTCTTCACGGTGCTGAGTCAACCGCTGCCGCTCCCCCGTTGACTCCACCTGCGCCTCTTGCGGCAGCGGAGGTCTGGAGTTGAGGGAAAAGCGCTCGGGGATCGATTTATCGCGTCTAGACTAAACATGATAAATCAACCCCCGATAGATCAATCTGGGGGGTAGTGTAGACCTGCCATTAGGGAGTCACACCCTTTGTAGGTTACATTGTTCCAATATCCTTTCCAAAAAGGTATTTTGGCACTTAGAAATGTAAATACTATTGACTGTCAAAAATCTCATTGACGAGGGGCAGGGACATGAGCACACATCATCTAACAGGATAGCACCCTAAATGTTGCTCTAGCCAGTCCCCAGCCTCGAACTGTGTGTTTGCTCCCACTACAGCTCGCCTCCTTCCCCTGCCATAAGTACCCTAAATGCTAGGCTATCTATCCTCTCAACTAAAGTGTGTGTGTACGTACATATCCTACATATTAATGGAAACCAAGGGGATACACATTAAGATTTGATGCAGAGCTGGGGCCATGTGTGGGAGTTCTACAGATTAGAGATGAGATGGACAGAACTGGAATGCCAGGGGATCCAGGAATAGAAATGGCAGGAGGGTTGCTACAGATCAGAAATGAAGTGCACTGTCTATCTGGGGAGTGGGTGGATTTTCAAAATGTTCTTTTCTGTCTTTAGCAATTGGTTTAAATGTTTTTATTCTGCTCTGAATTCACCCAAACATTTCCGAACACAGAGTCTTCTTTTTGCATTATTTTTAAACAGGAAATTAAGTCAGTATACGGGTCCATAGATTTTAAGGCTAGAAGAGGTCATGATTATTAGATAGTCTCATGTCCTGCATGCCACAGGTCAGAATATTCCAATCATTCCTGCAGCGAAGGGAATTATTCTATCCTAGGGGAGAGCCTGTTTTGTAACCTGTGGCTGTGATAGCAGTTTCCGTTTAAAACGTGTTTATTTTTCCACATTCTTTTTCTGTTTTCCCATGGTATTAAGGTGCATCCAATCAAGATGTGTCTGTCCTGGTCTACAAGGTTTGGGAAGAGGGTATGTGGAATAGAGAGAGAGAGGTGGATATGTAGGACTGACATTAGTAGAATTAATTGTAATAATTGACTGATACTAATATAGTCACTGGAACAACAGTTTTGAATTTCAAATGTATCTTCTCTGCAGTTTTACTCTTACAAATCAAATAATTAGTTTCTGTATTTGTACGTTCCCGCTTAGGGAATCCCTGCTGGTAATTTCTTTAATTCCCCTATGAGGAACAAGGGAATGCACTTTGGAGATGATGTGTGCTTGTTCAAAATAATCACCCTGGCTCTGGCAACAAACCAAAAATGAAAATTCCAGGGAGGTTACACTTCCAGGTGCCTCCATCTCGGGACCTGAGGCGATCAATTTAGTATAATTGACCCCTCTCTACAGAAACCCTATTAGCTTCTGACCATTTTAATAAGCTCCCAGTGGGCATGCTTAGACACTGAGATGCCAAACAGATATTGCGTAACTTGCCAAGCAAGTTTGGAAGTGTGGTTAAAGTGGGTCCACTGGGCATCATTAAAATCTGAATGTGTTTCAAAGACATTGCAAACATTCATTGAAATTAGCAGGGAGGAAGCTGCATTGTGGCAGAAGACTCTCCCTTGCTTCCCAGGTCACCCTCAGCAGTGAGATCTTCCAGGACGAACCCAGCCTGTGGAAAATGTGGGGACAGTGTTTAGTATAGGGCCCCCCTGCAGCTGTTGGCTCTCCACAAGACACAAGAACCCAGAGGATAGTACGGCCCTGGAACAATCAGTCCCCCCTGCCCCTGTGGTTACTCACCATTTTGGGGCTCTTTTGGGTTATGTGCGCTCCCCTTGGGACAGGCAGTTTGTGCTACTGTGCACACTGTGCTTGTCTTTAAGTTTGGCCAAATCATTGCCCTGTCTAGTGTGAACAATGCTGCCTCTGTAAAATGTTGCATTTTGGCATTAAAGATGCAACCTTGAGATCCCAGCCGTCCTTGTTATCAACGACCAAATGGCCGTGCAGCCTCAGGAAGTGGTCTCCAAGAAGCAAGGAGCACCTGTTGCATGAAATCATGCAGCAGTCCATTCCTGAAAATAAAAAAGCGCAGGAGTGGCCGGGGAGCAAAATGAAGGTGCGCCAGCCAGGGCCGCCTCCAGCCAAACAAAATGGCCGCCGCCAAACACCCAAGCGGACATCCCAAGAATCCCGGCTTTCCCGTCTGGTGCCTGAAGACAGCCCTGCCGCCAGCAGAATGCGGCTCATTGGCAAGAAACCACGGAGAGGATCCTAAGCATTGTGGAGCGTGAATCGGACTCTATGCAGGCGCTCACAGCACTGCATACGGAGCAGATCCGCGCCCACCTCCCCCTGCAGCCCTTGTCCCAAAACTCTTTTCCTTGCGCCCCCATGTCACCGCCACCCTGCTTTACCCAACATCTTATTGCCACCAGCTGCCTCCAGCACCTGTAGCTCCACCACCCAGCCCTGCAAACTCCGACCCTCACCCACTGCGCTCAACCCCCATCACCATGCAGCTTAGACAGCCTGAAGTGCAGCACTCACTGCACGGCGCTCCAGACAGGAAGGTTGAACATGGTAACAGGACATACGCAAATCTGTGACTGTTCCATTCCCCACCCCATCCCCTTCCCTCCACCCACACAGCACAGATGTGTCGTGCCATGTGTGGTTCTCCAGAAGTTGTGTTTCTTTTCAATAAATGATTTGTTTGGTTTTGAAAACATTCTTTATTGCATAAGTAAAAGATAGCGTAGTCCAGGAAAACAACAGGCACTGCTAGTCCGTGCATCATACGTAGCGAACACAGATGCCTACTGGCATTGGAACCAGTGCACTGCCGTGCAGGGCACCAAACATTACTGGCTTTCAGGATCGAATTTCTGTCTCAAGGCATCCGTAATCATTACAGCCCCACGCTGGGCCCCTCTAATAACCCTGGTCTCCGGATTTTCAAGTTCAACCTCCAGTCTTTGAATCTCAGTGGTCCATGCCTGAGTGAAGCTTTCACCCTTCCATTGACAAATGTTATGGAGGGTACAGCACGTGACTATAACCATAGGGATGTTGTCATCGGCCAGGTCCAACTTCCCATACAGACAGCGCCAGCGGCCCTTTAAATGAATAGAAGTGTTAAAAGAATTGCTCCCCTCGGGTTACTATTTTCTGCCCTGCCCTCGAGAACACATATTTAGGGGCCCTGCTTGCCTCTAAACAGGGTTGCTATCTGTGGCAGTTAGAATTGCACACACCACCATCTCACCCCCCCCCCAGGGAAGTGATCTTGCTTAACCGCCCAAATGAACAAAACAACTTCTCAGAATTTGTAACTGCTGAGGGGGGCAGCCCCCCCTCCCCCGTTCTCCCCTGTCTCTCCACCAGATATGGGGAAATAGTCAAGGGAGAAACAAAAACAGGTCTCTTTTTTTTACCTTATTTGGTACAAAAACTGCCCCCCAACAAACGCGTCATTCTGGCCCCAAGGACGCGTCATCTTAGGTATATCTGTCTCGTCCCTCCGAGGGAGGGAGAGGAGGAACCGAAGACACATAGCAGTCACGAATTCGCAATTCGGGCCTGATCAACCCGAAAACCTCCCCCAACTCAGCGTGTGCCGGCCGTAATGTTTGTATACGGGTTTGTATTCGTAAGTATTCTTTAATACCTTATTGTTTTAATATTTTGCTTTACCCCTTCCCCTTCAATTGTAATTCATTGTTGTAAAAGTATCCTATGTATTATTCCTCTAATTCTACTAGTCCGTGGCTCATCCCAAGTAATTATTGGGATTTAGAACAACTCCAAGGACTGTTGCTGTTTTTAATAGGAGTAATCTTGTTTTTTGCATTAATTGTGTATTGTAAACCTAGGTTATAAGTGTCATTGGCAATAAAGCTGAAATTTCTAGCCTTATTGCCTCGGTGTCTGTGTGGTTCCCATCAGCTCCAGGGGGGTTCCCTCCGAACATCCACGCGAACCTTAGTACTGTGCCCTGGTAGATAACAGGTGCACACATACCCTCGCCCTGCCAGGTGGCTCTCGAGGGTACACGCTTCCACATGGCGTCACGAACAGGATGTTCTGAGGTTGGACCCTGCCCCTGGCGTGGTGGGACCCGCACACAGACCGAACTAGAACAGTTCCAGCATCTACAGTTCCACCTTTTACAAACCAAGCAGTCCAATCAACCGACCTTGGACTGGGTATGTGTTATCCCAGCACCGGCTGGGTCCGCTAGCTATACGACCCCATTGACCTTAGAGGCAGTGGGGTGCCTCTTGTATTGTCACCCCGGCGTTAAATGCCAACCGGCCGAGTGCTCCCTTCAACCCCAGTGCACGGGGGTTGCTGGAAGTACCCGTACCGAAGAGCCGAGCCATATTTGGCGGGAATGCAGTCGTATAGTTAGACGGTCGGGGGCCACAGTCTCGAAGATAGCCCCGTCGCCAAGAGTATCTAGTGGCGATCCAGCTCACCAACTTATGACCCAAATGTTGGCCGAGCTCGAACAAATTAAGAAACCAAAGAAATTAAAACCCGACGAGTATAAATCAGAGGACGTGTCCACCGTCCTGTTTTCTATCGTGAACCGGGCACTGGACCTCTGTACCGTACTTCACGGGGGCACCCTGTTTGCCGCACGGCAAGCCGTCGCGGCCTCGCCACCTGACGACGAGAGCGGGGCCGGTGAGGGGGAGGAAATTAGAAAGATATCCCCTGACCGAGACCAGGAGTTTTCCCCTCCCCCATACGAGGCTCCACCCGCCCCACGGCTGTACCCAGCTCTTCCCACTGCCCCCCCGGTTGCGAATAAAGGGCCCGTAGCGGAGGCACTGCCCGTAGTTGTAATCAAAAATAAACTGGATGCCACTACAGGTGAAATGGTCACTACGACCGAGTGGCGCACTCGGTCAAAAGCCGAGTTAAAGGATTTTTTGCTAGACACCCAGCGTAAAGACGACGAGTCTCCCGTAGTCTGGTTGGGTCGCCTCGCCTTAGACCATGGCGCAGACACCTTAAACCAGGACGAAGCGGCAGTGTTGGCCAAGACGGGCAATTGGGCCAAAGGTCTCCCAGGCCACGGGCTTCTTAGTAATAGGGTGTGGCCGGTGATTACCCCAGCAGCTGCACTCCTGGCAATGAAAGGCAGCTTTAAGGGGATGTTTATGACTTCTGAGTCTATTAAAACCCCACATGAATTGATTTGGGCTATCGCGGGAGCATCGATTGTCCTCTGGGACTACAACCAGGTTCCTCTTAATCTCACCAACGCCCAGCTGAGATCCCCCACGCCCTTTTTGTACGTCACCGACCCATCTCAGCTCCCTATAACTCTGAACGCCCTCACTTTAGCTCTGGAGGGCAGCCCCCAACTTGATACGGGGGCCGTGTTATCGTTACATGCCCAGGCTGGGCGGCCCATAGTCACCCTATACGAGGCAGTTAGTAAAATCCGCTTTCCAGCGATGACCCCCGCCTCCGTTCTGGCCGGGAAAAGTGCCCAGAAGGCTGCCCAGCCCCCTAAGGGGTATCCCGAGCGCACAAAGATAGAACGCGCGCTCTTTGGGTTCCTCCTTAACAAGGGGATCCCCAAGGAGGCCCTACGGAAAATGACCTCCGCCGAGCAGCAAACCCTTGCCAAACAGCTCGGATGGAAAGACTGGGACGACTACGTTAAATCAAAAAACTAGTAGTGGCCGGGTGCTCCCCGGCCCACTCCGTCTCCCTTTCCGACGAGCGCCCTTACGTGTCATTATGCGTTGAGGGCGCTCCGGTTCGATTTCTATTAGATACCGGCGCCCAAGTCAGCATAATCACGGCTACGGTCCCCCACACTCCCACGGGCTCGTCTATGTTTGTCCAAGGCCTCAATAGCATTGAAAAAAAACCCATAGTTTGGGTCCCAATCACCCACGGAAAATATGTAAGGAAAATAAAAGCCCTGTTGGGGGCACAAAATCTGTTAGGGGTCTCCGACATAAAAAGATTCAAATTGCAAGCCTCTGTTCTACAGGCCCTCCCCATCACGGTAGGCGGCTCGTCCCTTTACACCCCTGAGCTAATTAGCTCCCAACCATGGAAGTTCTCTCCCATCCCCACAAAGCCGGAGGGAGTCCCTTTTATTGAGGACCTGCTCAAGCAGCTCCTGGCAGAGGGAAAGATCGAGCGCGCGGTCGCCTCTGTCTTCCTATCCCCGGGTTGGGGTATCCCGAAGCCAGGGGACCCCTCAAAATTTCGCCTCGTTATTGATTATAGAGAAGCGAATAGCCGCATTAAGCGCGTCGCCTTTGCTAGTGCAGCCACCATTCCTGATATCCAGAGGCAGTTAAGTAATGCCCACAACCAATGGGCATGTACCCTGGATCTAAAGGACATGTTCTACCAAATTCCATTAAGGGATGTGCATGAAATTTTAAACTTTGCCTTCAGTGGCGCTCAGTATAAATGGAAGGTGTGCCCACAAGGGTTTTGTAATTCCCCAGCACTAGCAACATCCCACCTTAGCGTTACCTTGCAGAGGGTGAGTGTCCCGTCTGGGGTCACTGTTTCATCCTACGTGGATGACATTATCGTATGTGGCCCTGACCCTCAGTTGGTCCAAGCCACTACGCAGGAGGTCGTCCGCGTTTTACAAGCTGACGGGTGGCTAATTAATACAGCAAAAAGCCACCTGCAGGCTTCCCAACAGTTCTCATTCCTGGGGTTTCAGTTCACCCCTGCCTCTTACTCCCAGGCGCCCGCTGGCGTACTAGATCCTTGGGTAGCGAGCCCTCCCAGGACCAAAAAGGCACTCCAGCGGTTACTGGGGCTCCTCAATTATCACCGCCACTTCCTCCCCACTCGGCTAGTCCCCGCGTTAGAGACCCTGCAAGCCCCTATCTCCTCAAAACGCACTCGCGAGGTGTGGGGCCCGTCAGCTCAAAGCTCCCTGGAGGAATTGGCCTCCTGGTTTTCCTCCAACCCTCGTTTAGCTCGATTCGACCCAACCCAGCCCCTTACCATCACCTTGTTCGTAACCTCACATCATGTGGGGTACTCTGTTTCGCAGCGCAACGAGATTGTTTACAACAGGGCTCATCGGCTCACTGGGCCCCAATTCAATTATGGGCCTGTGGGGAAGATGTTGTTAGCTGCAGCCGCAGCCCGTCACTGGGCACCCCTGGCGGCCGTCGGTACCCTAGCCGGACCGTGGGTCCACCTGATTCCCTGGCTAACAGACACCCCCCCGCCAGAATTCCACGGGACCACCCCCACCTGGCAGCTCCTTTGCTTCCAGGCGGAGATGGCCTGGCGGGGGTGGAAGCTCAGCCCGCTGGCGGACGAAGTGTCCCCCCCTCGGGACCTTCCCCCTTGCATTGAAACCCAGTACGAACCATGGATCGTCAGTGACGGGGGCACATCCCCGGCCCCGCGAGCAGGGGTCCTTTGCGGGAAGTGCGACCACTTCGCCGTAGAGCATTTGTCCCCATCCTGCTCCGCACAACAGAGCGAGGTCCAGGGCATTCTTCTAGCGGCGCAGCATGTTTCGCAGGCCCACTCCGTTAGGGAGCAGGTAGTTTTAGGTATCGACTCACAGTTCTGTTTAAGCATTCTAATTGGTGACGCCCACCCTTCCGCGTTTGAGACTCTCTGGGAAGACATTTTTCCGCTCATTCGCAGGTCATCCCGGCCCTGGTTTGTCACCCATTGCCCCTCACATCGGCCTAACTCTAACCCCCTGCACTCCAGGTTGGACCAGCAATTAAGGCAGGCCGATGTGGCTCAGGTTTCTGTCACACAACCCGCCATACAGGCCGATCCTCTGCTCCGCTGGCTCCACGAGGAGTGGGGTCACTTGCCTCCCACCAAGTTGTACGGCCTGCTGTCAGGTTTCTCTGACCAGAGGCCCGACGTTAGCCACGGTCAGTGCGAGCTCATTGTTCGGTCCTGTTTGCAATGCGTGCAGGTAAAAACTAGAAATCGCCCCCGATATGAGCGCTCTGCATACGCTGCTGAACACTTTGCCCCAGGTAGCACGTGGCAGGTGGACCTGATTGGCCCCCTGCCGGGTGCTCGTCGTTTCCCGAAGGCCTTAGTTACCGTAGATTTGGGGTCTCGGCAAACCTTTTGTGTCCCTCTTAATAAAACCAATGCTGCTTCAGTCGCTGCAGCTCTTAAGCAAACAGCGGCTGCCTGGGGCACTCCCACTGAAGTTCAAGCAGATGGTGGCCCACCCTTTCCCAGCAAAAGCATAGAACGGCTCATTTATGAATGGGGGGCCTCCCTTCACATCCATACCAAATATCATCCTCAGAGTAATGGTGTGGTGGAGCGAAAAATCGCAGTCCTTAAGACCATGCTGCGAACCGCAAACCCCAACCCTGATTTTAAAAACTGGAGCTCGTTTCTGCCCCAGGTACTTATCGCGCTCAACAAAAGTTACTCTCGCTGGCCACACCTGGTGCCTACACCAAGGCCGCCCTGGTCTCCGGTGTTTAGCCCCGGCCAACAGGTTTGGCTCACGGAACCCCAGGCCTCAGGGCTTCGAGAACCCGTGGAAGCCACCATCCTCCGGGCCGGCAAGTACCCAAACACCTACTTGGTAGCCTTAGCTACCCCCGGGAACACCCCCGGAAACAAGCTAGTTCACCATAACTGGCTCAGTAAACGTTCCTAGTGCTTATGTTAACCCGCTGGCCAATTAGGGCCTTCGTTATTTTGTCTTTCAGATTTCCTCGGCCCTCGCCGACACGCTCCCCCGTAGACCCCTGGGCCCAGGCGGCCTCCGCTCCTGGTTCGCGGCCTACTGGGTCCAAGAGCTCGCCGGTGACCCCGACCTCTCGAACATCCCCTCGGAGGACTGCCTCGTGTGCTCAGCGGCGATCTCGTCCAATTTTCCCACCCCTTTCCCCTTGCTTCCCGTTGTGTATAACTTGGTGTGTTAAAAGAATTGCTCCCCTCGGGTTACTATTTTCTGCCCTGCCCTCGAGAACACATATTTAGGGGCCCTGCTTGCCTCTAAACAGGGTTGCTATCTGTGGCAGTTAGAATTGCACACACCACCATCTCACCCCCCCCCCCCAGGGAAGTGATCTTGCTTAACCGCCCAAATGAACAAAACAACTTCTCAGAATTTGTAACTGCTGAGGGGGGCAGCCCCCCCTCCCCCGTTCTCCCCTGTCTCTCCACCAGATATGGGGAAATAGTCAAGGGAGAAACAAAAACAGGTCTCTTTTTTTTACCTTATTTGGTACAAAAACTGCCCCCCAACAAACGCGTCATTCTGGCCCCAAGGACGCGTCATCTTAGGTATATCTGTCTCGTCCCTCCGAGGGAGGGAGAGGAGGAACCGAAGACACATAGCAGTCACGAATTCGCAATTCGGGCCTGATCAACCCGAAAACCTCCCCCAACTCAGCGTGTGCCGGCCGTAATGTTTGTATACGGGTTTGTATTCGTAAGTATTCTTTAATACCTTATTGTTTTAATATTTTGCTTTACCCCTTCCCCTTCAATTGTAATTCATTGTTGTAAAAGTATCCTATGTATTATTCCTCTAATTCTACTAGTCCGTGGCTCATCCCAAGTAATTATTGGGATTTAGAACAACTCCAAGGACTGTTGCTGTTTTTAATAGGAGTAATCTTGTTTTTTGCATTAATTGTGTATTGTAAACCTAGGTTATAAGTGTCATTGGCAATAAAGCTGAAATTTCTAGCCTTATTGCCTCGGTGTCTGTGTGGTTCCCATCAGCTCCAGGGGGGTTCCCTCCGAACATCCACGCGAACCTTAGTACTGTGCCCTGGTAGATAACAGGTGCACACATACCCTCGCCCTGCCAGGTGGCTCTCGAGGGTACACGCTTCCACAAGAAGCACTCAACAGTCATTCTGCACTGATTCAGCCTGTTGTTGGAAGGCTTCCTGTGTATGGCTTAATGAGCCATGGCATTAAAGGGTAGGCGGTGTCTCCAAGGATCACAATGGGCATTTCAACTTCCCCTACGAAGATCTTCTGGTTCAGGAAGAAAGTCCCGGCTTGCAGCTTCCTGAACAGGCCTGTGTTCCAAAAGATGTGTGCATCATGCATCTTTCCAGACCAGCCTGCATTAAAGTCCGCAAAACGCCCACGGTGATCCACAAGTACCTGGAGAACCATTGAGAAATACACCTTCTGATTTATGTACTCGGAGGCTAGCTGTTCTGGTGCCAGAATGGGAATATGCGTCCCATCTATCGCCCCTGCACAGTTAGGGAAACCCATCTGTGCAAAGCCAGCCACAATGTCATGCACATTTCCCACAGCCATGGTTCTTCTGTGCAGGATGCAATTTCGGCCCTGCACACTTGCATCAACACGATTCCAACGGTAGACTTGCCCACGCTGAACTGGTTAGCGACCAATCGGTAGCTCTCTGGAGTTGCCAGCTTCCAGACTGCAATTGCCACGTGCTTCTCCACCGACAGGGCAGCTCTCAATCTCGTATCCTTGCACCGCAGGGTGCGGGTGAGCTCAGCACACAGTCCCATAAAAGTGCTTTCCTCATCCAAACGTTCTGCAGCCACTGCTCGTCATCCTAGACTTGCAGGACGATGTTATCCCACCACTCAGTGCTTGTTTCCTGAGCCCAAAAGTGGAGTTCCACGGTGATGAGCATGTCCGTGAACGCCACAAGCAATCTCGTGTTGTATGCATTATACATGTCAACATCATCATTGGACTCCTCACTGTCACTTTGTAGCTTACCAGAAATCACCTCCCAAATCCAGCAAGGGCTCTGGTCAGAGTCAATCTTTCAAACCGCACTTAGGGTTTTCCCCCATGACTACAAGTTCATAACAACCTCAGCTCAGAACTCCCTTCCCCGTGAATAGGTCAGTCTATCCTTTATACAGCTTGGGCCACTGATCTTGTGTCTCTGGGAACAGGTAGTCAGCAGACAAAGGCCCACTCTTCAGGCCAGAGCTTCAATAGGCTGGGTTTTTGCATAACTGGAGGTGGGAAACTTGCATTCACCTCTCCGTAGATATTTGCCATGAAACCCACTGCACATGTATTGTCCTAAAACACCAGTCTAGTCTGCCACCTTATTCAATATGGCCCTTTGATCATCCAGGCCAACATCAATGCATAGACTTAATACAATGGACTCCAAAGATATTTAATAACCTTAATTCAATATCCTTGAAATATCCTTGGAAAACATCTGTCACAACCACACGAGGACGGCTTGAAGCCTAATCATCTGTAGATGAGTAATGCCATACAGGTACTGCCATGAAGATATATGTCCTAATAGTACTTGGGTGAACAACACCACACAGGTATGGCTACACAGGCTGGTGACTTAATAAACTTGAGGTGAGCAATACGTCACAGGCATTGTCTGGCAGTTATGAGGGGCCTAATCATTTTTATATGTGGAATGTTATACAAGTATTGGCCTACAGGTTTGTGGCCTAGTAATCTTTAGGTGAGTTATACCTCACAGGTGCTTCCATGTAGGCTCAAGACCTAATAATATTTAGGAGAGCCATACCACATAGCTTAGTGTCCTAAGGGGAAAAAATGGAAACAAAAAGGCATGTTGGAACAGAAAATCAAAATGTTCCCAGTCCAATGACACCAAAACAGCACATTAACCTTGAATTATCTCATATATCATGTTCACTGCAGCTCCACCACCTTCCATTTCACCTGTTACAGATGTTTTGAGACCCACCCTGAACTTGGGCCTTTGGTCCAATTGTCCTCCCTCCCTGCCCACCTGCATCAGCCCTGACTATATGTGATGTACTTTCCTGTGTTATGTCATGTATTAGGCATTGTCTGGGGTACTGTCTCCTAGTGGCTGCTCACAGAGTTGATATGGGAACTTTCACTGAGTTCTCAAGTGGCATAAACCAGTGTTTTGGAAGATGAAAGAACATGACCCTAGTCCCAGGCAGTGGCAGAGTAGGTGGACAAAGTGACAGGGGCAAAGGAGCCAAAAGATCGAGTGTGAGATGAAACAATCCGACCGTGTGGGAACTATTTAACATCTTCTTCCTTCAGCAAATTTCAAATCCCTGTTTAGAAAAAAGAACCATTTGTAAAAAGACCCTGAAAGCAAGAGAGTGAGGAGGGAACAAAACCACAAGGGTCAAAATAAAATAAAAGGGGGCGTGTGTTGTCAATAAAAGGTTGATCGAAAATGGGAGCGTGAAGAATGTGTTTTATGTGGTCCGCTCTGTCAGGGGGCCTGTGTCACATGATCGGATCAACACACATTTATTCTGGCCTACCTGCAAAGCCTATCAGAGCACAACCATCACACCTATCATATTGTGGTTCTCAACCAGGGGTTCAGGGCTCTCTGGGGGGCTGCAAGCAGGTTTCAGGGGGTCAGCCAAGCCAGTTGTCGTGGTACAGGTGGGCTGGTGATCATGTTGCGGGGGGGCCTCAGAAAGAAAAAGGTTGAGAACCACTGACCTACACCATCTAAGGCATCAGATTGCCCAACGCCAAACACCCTTTAAAGAAGCACGGTGGGGGGGGGGGGGGGTGGAGTAGTTTTGAAAAGGAAAGGAGGTAGGATGAAAACCTTCGCCCCCTTAGCTGTGTATTTCAGGTTTTATACTTGTTGATAGGTTAAGTATCAAAAAGAAAAGACGTATGTTCTTCTGACAATAGGCCCGTGTACTTGTGTTGGGGTGGGGCAGTTGTATGGGCAGTGAGACATCTGGCCCAACACAAAGTATCCCTCAACCACTCCATTCTCCCCTTTTCATCAAGTCTCCTCTTAAATCAGACCCTTTCCCACTGTAATTACACCTTTTAACTTTCCCTCAGTCCCTCTGCATTGTGACTTCAGTCTTACCTCTGTTGCTTTCAGTCATTTCTCATGTCTCTCGTTTACTGGCTTGTATTATTTAATGTTGCAAAGTATCTAGACTTACAGCTTGTGGAAGATCAAAATATAAAGTGTTAAATAAGACCAGACAATTGATAACTGAGGCCCTTTCAATATGATGCCGAAGCAAAAATTGTAATTGTTCTCAGCAGAGGCTGCTGCAATATATCTCCAAGCATGCCAGCGCCCTCTCCTGATTCTTTTGCTAATTGTATTTATTTCCTATATCTTAAAGTCCATGAATCAGAGTTTAGAAATAGGAGAAGAAACAATGGGCTCCAACTGCAGCAAGGGCAGTTTAGGTTGGACATTCGGAAAAACTTCCTAACTGTCAGGGTGGTTAAGCACAGGAATAACTTGCCCAGAGAGGTTGTGGAATGTCCACCATTGGAGGTTCTAAAGAGCAGGTTAGACAAACACCTGTCAGGGATGATCTAGATCAGGGGCTCTCAAACTGGTGGTCGCGATCCCTCAGGGGGTCACGAGGTTATTACATGGGGGGTCGCGAGCTGTCAGCCTCCACCTCAAACCCCGCTTTGCCTCCAGCATTTATAATGGTTTTAAACATATAAAAATGTTTTTTTAATGTATACGGGGGGGTCGCACTCAGAGGCTTGCTATGTGAAGGGGGTCACCAGTACAAACGTTTGAGATCTACTGGTCTAGATAATACTTAGCCCTCCCATGAGTGCAGGGGACTGGACCAGAAGACCCCTACAAGTCCTCTCCAGTCCTACGGGTCTATGATCTCACAAAGGGCCCTGCACCGGCGGGGGGGTGTGTGGGGATGCCAGCCTGAGCACTGGTCAGGGCAAGGGATACACACCGGCCTACACTTGACATTCAACTCCACTGTGTAACCCGTCACACACACAGAGATAGTGCCCACTGCACACCAAACACACACAAACACACACAGAGTGTCCAGTACACACACACACAAAACCGGACACTGAGCTCGATCAGAATGCAGAGTAATCTCTACTGGGAAGCTGGGACAACTGGAATATTTCCCACTAGCCGGAACAAAAAGAACTGAAGAGGATTCTGCTGCCCTGGCAGGGGGATAGGACTAGATTTCCCAACTGGTCTTTTCTATCGGCAGCTTCTCTGAGGCCTGGTTTATGCTTCAAATTTAGATCAATCGAGCTCCGTCGCACAGGATTGAGAAACTTTTCATAGCATGTTCGAGGCAGTTATCTTGTTCTGACGTTCAGTGTAATTCTTCCATTGACCTAACTACTGCCTCTTGGAAATGTGGATTAACTACATCCATGGAAAAACCCCTTCCATCAATGTGGAAAGCATCTACATTACGGCGCTGCTACACACCGTAGCTGAGTCAATGCACAAATATGTTACAGATACTCCTAATAGCTTTGTCCCAAAACAATGTGCGTGTGCGCGGGGGGAGGATTTAGGTGCCGGTCGCAACGCAGGCATCGTAGGACGCAGTGGTGGTCCTTCCAGTTGTAATTTTTAACCCAATAGTTGGGGTGTTCACCTGTAAGCTTGGAGATCCAGGTTCAATTCCCCCTTCTGTTCAGTGCTGGGCAAAGCTACGTGTGACACTGTACTCCATATCCTTTATGAAAATATGTTTATGAATATGACATAACTGGAATATGCTTTATGCTAAGTGTCCCATGTAGCATATCATTAGAAATCTTATAATCTACTAACTGTGTTCATCCTATTTGTTTACATGGATTATTTCAGTGTCTGGAGTTAGGAGACTAAGGTATAAACTTGTATTACTGATGTAGACTTATTAAGTGAAGCCCATTAAGGATGCTTCAGAATCAATGAACTGTGAATGGATCTGTTTACCTGGAAGCCTTCCTCTGTATCTGTGGGATAAACCAGGAAGAATGGAGACTGGGGTCTTACACTGACATGTGACCATGTCACCTGATATTGAAATCCATCTTGAAGCTGGTACTTTTCCAGAGGGGGGTGTAATTCCAAACCAGGGTTTTCCACCTTAGTGAACTTCTACATCAAGTGGGGAAAGGCAAACAATGAGTGTCTTCAGCTGGTTTAAGAGACGGCCTCCCCGCCCCACGGAGATACCTGCAAGCACCTGGAAACAAAAGGGCTGTAACCAAAGTGGTAGGTGAGAAAAGGCATCTGACCTGAGAAGGATTGTACCTGAAGTAACAACTGGCGTCAGAAGTTAACATTTGTAACTGATTTCTGAGTGTATTAAGCTTAGGCTTGCGTGTTTTCTTTTATTTTGCTCTGTGATATTCTTTGTTCTGTCTGTTCCTACTTAAAACCACCTAAATCCTACTTTTTATACTTAACAAAATCACTTTTGTTTATTTATAAACGCTGTGTAAGTATTTGTTACCTGGGCCGGGGGGCAAACAGCTCTGCATCTCTCTCTATCAGTGATATAGACGACGAACATTTATGATGTTACACCGTATAAGCTTTATACAAAATGAAACGACTTTATTTGCGGTTTAGATCCCATTGGGAGTTGGGTTTCTGGGCGCTGGAGACAAGTGTCCTGCTGAGCTGGTTTCAGTCTAGATCTGCAGCTTTGAGGCATGACCGAGAGCCTGGCTCTGTGTTGCTGATGGCTAGCGTGTCTGGCTCAACAGGGCAGGGTTGTGGAGATCCAGGCTGGCAGGGAAAATGGGTTCAGAGGTTATTTCAGCAGATCAGGTGACAGTCCCAATGAGAGTCTCTGTGACCAAACCCGGCACACTATGCACTTGGGTTTCCTGCATTTCCTGTGATACTTCCCGTGTTTTTTCCACTGATCTCTGTTAGGGGCTGCAGACCTTGGTGGAATACAAACAAATTTAGAACAATAACAATATAATAATGAACAATACTGCCACGGGCTCTGTGAAATTACATTGCAATGGGATGGGAATTGAATTCACCTGTTTCCACTCCCCGTCACTAAACCAGTAATGAGTTAAACAGATTCAAGAATTGGTTAGGAGTTTACTCATTGCTCTCCTCAGGGCGTCCTTCACCTCCGTGTTCCTCAGGCTGTAGATGAAGGGGTTCAACATGGGGATCACCAGTATGTAAAACACTGAGGCAATTTTGTCTATGTCCATGGAATAGCTGGAGGTGGGACGTAAATACATGAAGAGTTGGGTGCCATAAAACAGGACCACAGCGGTCAAGTGGAAAGAGCAGGTGGAGAAGGTTTTGCGCTGGCCCTCGGTGGAGCGGATCTGCAGGATGCTGGAGGTGATATAGACATAGGAGAGGAGGACAGTCACAAAAATGCTCAATGTAAAGCAGCATGTGAAAACAAGAATCACAATTTCATTGATGCGGATGTCAGAACAGGAGAGCACCAACAGTGGAGAGATGTCACAGAAGAAATGATCGATGATGTTGGAGCTGCAGAATGACAGCCGAAATGTAAGCCATGTGTGTATCACTGAATCCACCATCCCCACAGCGTACACCCCAGCCACCAGCTGTTTACAACGCTGCCTAGACATAGTGACCATATAGAGCAGCGGGTTACAGATGGCCACATAACGGTCATATGCCATCACAGCCAGCAAGAGGGATGCAACATCTGCAAAAGCTATAGAGAGAGACATTTGCACAGTGCAGGCAGTGTAAGAAATGCTTTTCCTCTCAGCTAAGGAATTCAGCAACATCTTAGGGGAAATTATCGAGGAAATGCAGAGGTCACAGAAAGACAAATTTCTGAGGAAAAAGTACATGGGGGTGTGCAGTCGGGGATCAATCGTGATTAACAAGATCATCCCCCCATTCCCCACCAGGGTGATACCATAAATCAGTAGGAACACCCCAAACAGGGGAACCTGCAGCTCCGGACGATCTATCAGTCCTGAGAGAATGAACTCAGTTGCCTCTGAGTGATTTCCCTTTTCCATCTCCTCTGAACAGAGAACAGGCAGATACAGCGATGTAAATAGGTAGATGGTACGAAAAACCTGTCCCTTCTCTGTAATGAAGTAAGTGAAGATAAATGCAGATCAGTTTGTTAATGGGCATCGGAACCCGCTCAGGGAAGGGCTTAGTCCACAGATCCAGATGTTCACAGCTGGTCATTCCAGGTGTTCGATAAAATGCACACACTGTGCAAATGCAATGACACGCAGGTTAATCATGCCCCCCAGACAAACACTCCTGTTCACTAATCCGAACAGAAAACAGTGACTTGTGACTGTGCTGTGAGGGAATCAGTCTGAAGAGATTATTCCTTCGCTAAAGAAGGGGTGACAGTAAAGGAGCGTCAATCTTTCTACCCTCTTTGGGCAAGCTGAGCTCTGTGGCTTGGCATGTCGGTTTGGGTAAACCTTGCTTACAGTGCTAATTAACCTTTTGCCATTTACTTTAGCCTGTATGAAAAGCCAGAGACACAATGGAAAGCACTGGCTTCCGTGACTATGTACTTGCCTATTTTTTCCAAGCAAGGGGGTCGCTCCTTTAGCTGAAGGGGTAGGAGTTGGGGCTCAGGCTTTAAGGGCTTGATGTCTTGAATTTAATACGTGCTGATCACCATGGTGTGTGTGTGTGTGTGTGTGTGTGTGTGTGTGTGTGTGTGTGTGTGTGTGTGTGTGTGTGTGAGAGAGAGAGAGAGACTGTGATGCTGGACAATCGCACGTACCTGCTGAGAAGAGAGAGAGAGATGTGGTGGCATTTCCTCATTGTCAGAAACTGCCAGTTTGGAGCATTTTATAGTGAGATTTGTCATCTATGCGACATGATCCCTGAAGCAACTGGGAATAGCTGAGCACAGAGAGAAACAACACCTAATTAATGTGCTCAGTGAACCAAAGCCACCCTTGGTGTAACTCGTGTCGTGGGGATTAATTCGGCCCACTGTTTTTACTGTGTTATTAAATGATGCAATTTCTTCCAGAGTTACAGAATATGAGGTTAGAGGTATATTTCATCCTGCTGTTTCCAGTGCAAGCCAGGTACTGCGTAGAGTTGATCCACAAAGAGGGTTTGTTTGTGGAGACAGAAATCTTTTTGCTAAAAACTTAATATTTCAGCTTGGAAATACCACGAGGGTTCCTCAGATACCACACACCACCAATCTCTTCCATGGACCAGGCTCCCAGGCTGGACTCCATCCCCCATGATGCTTGATGGTCTCTCCTCTCGCTGAACTGCCCTGGAATATCACCAGAGTCCCACAGCCCATCAAAAATCCTGCTCAAGAAATAGTTTCAACCAACCTGAGCAACAAGTCTGGAATCAAAGGAACGGACAGTTACATACAGCTGAAACGTACTCATTGTTTCAGAATCACCTCATTGTCCCGACCCCAGTTGATGAAATGTAAAACCTGTAAGACTTGTAAGAGTATTACAGATTATCTATCTATCCATCCATGCATCTATAGGATGCCAGTCACCGTGGTATTCTATGTCCTTCCCTTGCTAGGTTACTCCCCAAAATGGGAAGGATAGGTTCACACATTGTACTTGATGGAGACCACATGATAATCAGAGGAGCTCAGGAGAAGACTACAGCCGTCTGCCCTCCATTGTTAATTTGGTGCTTCTCTGTAAAGCTGGAAATCACCAATGGTCCCTCTATTTTTTTCCATCCATGTGCAGATTGAATATTGTTATGTGCAGCACCAATATCGAGGTCATTTATTGTGCATACTAAACCTAGATATAATATATATATTTAAAAGTTCGTAGGTATGGAAGAAGAAGAAGAGAATATTAAAACAAGGGGTAATTAACAAGGTGCACTGTTTAAGATGCTTATTTAATATGAAATCAAATAAAAAGAAAAATAACACTGCCCTTGGAGTACATGTATTTTATCATCCTTTCTAACAACTCAAGCTAATAGACACAGAAAAATATGGCATAATGAAAACCGCTATATAAATAAAACAAAGTCATCGTGGTCATTAAGGGAAAGCATAAAAAACATGCACAAAGAGCAAAACAAAGCCACAAACAAACAAGTGACAACACTGAAAATACGAAGGGAAGTAAAGTGGTTGATGATGGGTATTTTAAATGAGTGTTTAGGACCCACTCAATGCAAGTGCAACAGAGCCGTGTAGAAACAGGCAAAGTTCTCCTGGTTTCACATTGTGTGTGTCCCCAACTCAAAAACTTGGAGTACACTGACTCATTACATTTTTTCACACCCTGCAGGACATTAACACATGACTTTGAAGTAGGGAATCTCTCTGCAAACTCCAAAGAGTTTGCAGATAAGGTCTTTATCCTACCAAACACCTAGCACCCCACCAAACCTAGTGCTGCTTGCCACTTAGGAGTCAAAGGGAGTACTTTGAAGAGCCAAAACTAGACCAGATAGCAAAGATCTGGCCTTAATGGTTTCCAATACCTCTCCCCGAACAAATGTTAAAAACAATGGAAATGCTGGAGATGTTCCTAGTGGCAGCCTCTTGTTCCTGCCCAGTAACCTGGTGAAGCTAGGGAGGAGATAATGTGCGTACTCCCCTGCCTTCTAGTGACAGCACACTGGCGGACTGGGCGTCATTAGACATTCTACATTCCTCAACCTGTGCCCCCTGAAGATGCTCGGGGCTTGTCTGCATCGCGCCTAGGTCTGGTGGATATGGATAGACTTGCTTAAAGAGGTAAACATAACATGGACACTGCCCATTAGCCCACATCCCCTGCTGGTGTAAATGGATGCCTCTCCCTGGGAGTCACTGGCCCAGATTCATAGCTGGTGTACATCAGCGGAGCTCCATTGAAACCAAAGGGCCAGATCTTCAGCTGGTGTGAATCGGAGCACGTTTTGAATCGCGACTGGGACAACATACCAAGACACAATCCCTTGACATCTTTAAATCAAGACTGGATAGCTCTCTAAACGAGATGTTCTAGTTTTAATTGGTGGGCGAGGTTCCATGCCCCGTGTTAGCCAGAATAGAAATCATGAATCATGAATCTATGGAAAAACCTGTGTCACTTAGATGAAGTCATTGATCCAATCCCCGGGTGGTGTAAAGTGACATAGCTTCATAGAAGTCACTGGCCCAGATCCCTCGCCGCTGTAAATCAGTGTCACTCCGTTGGACTCCTGGCTGGCTAAAGGAAACTGCAGCACCATGGACAGCTCAGAACCGGTGGGGAGTGAGAAAGCGCTCCTGCCTGGCTGCTGGGCCTGAACGTACATTTGCCCCGAGGTAAAGGTGAAGCATTAGTGAAGGCTGGGGCTATGGGGCAGTAGCGCAAGGGAGCTGAAAGCAGTGTAGTTAAAGGGACACAGTGAGGTGTGGCTGCTATTCCTGGAGTAGTGGTTAGGCCACTGAGGAAGCGGCCTTCAACTGGACAACAGTAAAAGGGATCCAAACGACTTAGTGGCCCAGCTGACGAGCTAGGGCCATAAGGACCCAGAAAAGACAAAACCGTTGCCTCCAGGGAGGAAGCTCTGGGGGTATGGCCCAATACCAGGGCTGGGACTGTTTAAAGACTATGGACACACCCAGCCAGAAGGGGTGCTTGTGAGCGGTGGGTGCCGCGCTGTTACAGTACCCTAAAGTCATTAAAGGGGTCCCTTAGCGATTGTCCTACCAGCAACCCCTTTGCCCATACCCAGAAACCCGGTCAGGCTAGGGAGGAGAGAATGTGCCTTATCCCCCAGCCCTCTAGTGATGTCACAGAGGAGTGTGAGGCTTCGCTGAACCCTGCATCCTTCCTTAACAGATCCACGGAGGATCCACTGAGCTTCACTAATGCTAAGAGGAGAATTTATCACTTGTTTAAACATTTCCTTTGGTTAACTTTTATATAGTGTCCATACGAATCAGAGGCAGCTGACAATGGCACTTTTATTTATTAAAACTCTCACAAATTATGGTTTTGGTATTTGGCCAGTTTGAGGCCAGGTGTACACTAGAAACCTTTTGCCAGTATAGCGATGTGGGTTAGGCGTGTGATTTTTTTTTAACAACATTTCTACACCAGCAAAAGCCGTAGGGCTTGTCTACACTTGGACTGTTACAGTGGCACCTCTATAGCGCCTCAGGGTAGAGACTTTCAGTGCTGATGGGAGGTGTTCTCTTGTCGGAAGAGGTAATCCACTTCCTTGAGAGGTGGTAGCTAGTGCTGTCTACTTGGCGACTTAGGTTGGCTTAACTACATCACTTGGGGTTTGATGTTTCCACACCCCTGAGTCACAAAGCTGGGTCGATCTAAGGCTAGGTCTACACTAACCCCCCCTGTCGAACTAAGATACGCAACTTCAGCTACGTTAATAACGTAGCTGAAGTCGAAGTATCTTAGTTCGAACTTACCTGTGGTCCAGACGCGGCGCGCAGGCTCTCCCGTCGACTCCGCCTGCTCCGTTCGCAGAGCAGGATTACCGGCGTCGACGGGGGAGCACTTCCTGGTTTGATTTATCGCGTCTAGACAAGACGTGATAAATCGAACCCAGAACATCGATCCCGCGCCTCCGACGCGACGGGTAAGTATAGACATACCCCTAAGTTTCTAGTGCAAACCAGCCCTCAGTGGAGATGCAGGTATAATGGCCAAAAATATAAGTGCTTTTGCTGATATAGTTATTTCTTTTGTGGAATGGATATAAGTTACACAGACAAAAATGTTTTTATGCTCGCAAACACTGAGGCTACACTAGGCAGGTTTGCTGGTGTAGCTATACCAGTATAGCTAAACAGGCACACCTTTTGTGGGGTAGACTAGGCCTAGAATCATCATAGAATCTCAGGGTTGGAAGGGACCTCAGGAGGTCATCTAGTCCAACCCCCTGCTCAAAGCAGGACCAACCCAACTAAATCATCCCAGCCAGGGCTTTGTCAAGCCTGACCTTAAAAACCTCTAAAAACCTCTAAGGAAGGAGACAAATAGCTTTTTCCATTATTGTTCATTTATGCCTCGTCACTCCAGCCTTTCTAACTTTCTGTGGAAAGCATTTTGAAAGTTCCATTAAACCTGGAAACACCAAGATTCCAGCAAATTAAAAGTTCTACGGGAGCATTTTGCACAGGGAAAACTTTCTGAGTGAATGTAACATACTAGCTTAATGCACCCTGCCTCCATCTAGTGCCTGGTGCATAGAGAAGATAAAAGGAGACCAGCAAAGGGAGTTACTATGCACTCAAGGGGTGTGACGTTATTGACAATAACTGGGACCATATAGAACATTGTTACAACCAAGGTCCTGTAGTGTCACCAAATCTTATCTAAAGGGGGTCAAATGAGGTGTCTAAGACCAGGTTACGCTTGGCTGGTTATGATTATGTCATTTCTATGTATGTATCAGTTTTGTAGTTGAAGTTATGAACATTGGCTTTATACTGTCTGTATTTCAAACTGGGGCTGGGCTTCTGGGACCCAGGACAAGCTATCAGCTCTGCCAGGCCTGCTGGATGGCCCATTAAGGGCCATTAGTGATACAATGGACCCATTGAGAGATGGCAGACACGCCTGTGACTTAACAAGATATGCAGGGACTTTGCCCATGTGACTCCAGACTCCATTTTGCTGTGATTTTCCACAGTAAGGACAAAGAGGTGTTTTTACACCTGGAAGAAACTATAAAAGGCAGCTGCCTCATCTCCATTTTGTCTTCATTCCTGCTTCTTACCTCTGGTGGAACCCTTCTGCACATGGAAGCTTTGAACAAAGGACTGAAGGACCCATCCCAGCTGGGAATGTAATCCAGAGATTTGATTTGAACCTGCAGTATTTCATCTTTACTGCAAGCCTGGACCATGAACTTTGCCATTACTGTATGTAATTGATTCCTTTTAACCAATTCTAGCTCTCACCTAGACCTTTTTTCCTTTTATGAATAAACCTTTAGATTTTAGATTCTAAAGGATTGGCAACAACGTGATTTGTGGGTAAGATCTGATTTGTATATTGACCTTGATCTGGGGGCTTGGTCCATTGGGATCGGGAGGACCTTTTTTTCTTTTACTGGGGCATTGGTTTTCATGGAAAGTCATCCCCATAACGAGTGGCATTGGTGGTGAGACTGGGAAACTGGAGTGTCTTAGGGGATTGCTTGGGATGACTTGTGGTTAGCCAGTGGGGTAAAACCAAAGTGTCCTCTGTCTGGCTGGTTTGGTTTGCCTTAGAGGTGGAAAACCCCCAGCCTTGGGCTGTAGTTGCCCTGCTTGAAGCAATTTGTCCTGAACTGGCACTCTCAGTTAGGTCCTGCCAGAACCAGCATCGTTACAAGGGGTATGGGGCTATGCTTTGGTGCTGAAGGTCTTGGGTCCTCTAAGCAATTATGACACATAGTTTTAAGGCAGGACATGTTTTTTAGGCCTGGAGATTTGTGCACAGCTAAGTTTCTAGGGGAGCAGTTGCCTGCAAATGGTCACATTGTCCTTGCTTGGATGTGCAGGCTTAAGGAGACAGTGCAAGGAAAGTTTCCACTGTAACGCCCCTGCAGAGATACCAGGCACAACTGCATTCTCTTTGCTTTCCTGAGTCCAAACATCGCTCCCTGCTAATCCCCTTTTGGCTGCGAGCTCTCCCTCAAAAGGAGGCAGAGAAGCAGGGGGGGAGATAGGGTCATGTTCCCCATCCCTCTTAGAAGGCAGCAGAGATGACTGGACCTGGATGGGAGGAGGTGCTGTTCCTATGGGCCTGCTGCAAATCCCACTGACATTAATAAGTCTATTGATTTCAATGTGAATTAGGCACCTAAATACCTGTAAGGATCTAGGCTGGCACGAGGCTTTTGGTGGGTTTTCCGTCCCTTGGTGGTGTGATGGTGTACTCCATAAGACTTTATGGGGAGATGCTTATAAATGTATATATGATGTAACTGGAATATATTTTGTGCTACATGTGCCATGTAACATATCTCTGTAAAAGTTATGATCTACTGAATCTATTCTTCCTGGTTGTATGCATGTATCATTTTTGTAATTGAAGTTATGAATATAGGTTGTATATTTGCTGGTTTTATACATAGCCTCTTAAAGAGCATTGAATCAATGTCTGGAGAAAGGAAGGTGCAGGTTAAGAGCCCAATCAAGAAACTCTTAAACAGACAAAAGAAGTTGCAGACACCAATCCACATCTGAGCTTGGCCAGGAATGTCACTGGGCTGGTTACTGAGTTGTGCATGGACATGCGACTTGCCCATGTGATCCCCAAACTCCATTTGGTAACTGGATGCTACACAGAGAGTGGGAGGGGTATCCACCAGGGGGAGAAAGTCAATTTAAATCCCTGGGAGACCCCTCCATGTTGGCTTCAGCTGGCTAAAGAGAGAGCCTTTCCACCACCCGGAAAGAGACTGGAACAAATACAAGGACAATAGGGAGTGTGAGTGATTGCTGGACCCAGGCTAGGAGGAACATAGCCTGTAAAAGGAAGTTTCCTGGAACTGGTGAGGTTTTTATCTGTATTTAGTGCGATTAGACATAGACGTGCATGTTTTATTTTATTTTACTTAGTAATTCACTTTGTTCTGTCTGTTACTACTTGGAAGCACTGAAGTACTACTTTCTGTACTTATTAAAATCACTTCTTACTTATTAAGTTACCCGGAGTACGTGTTAGTACCTGAAGAGGGGCAAACAACTGTGCATACATCTCTATCTATGAAATAGAGGGTGAACTATTTATGAGTATAACCTGTATAAGCTTTATAGTTCCACTATAAGACAGCGCCCTCTGGTGGTCATAAACGAACCAGATCCCCGCCCAGAATGAGCTGTGGCCCAATCCTTTTCCTCCAGCTATTTCTGGAGTGGGGTGGGCGGTGGGGCCTGACCATGGGCCAGCAGGTTCATCACACTATCTCTATAGTTCCCAACACCGTAACACACACTCCCACTCCTCTCCCCGGACACTCTCTGCTCCACATTCCCTCGTCTGTGTGTTGCTTCTCAGATGCACAAGGACAGTGAGGGAGCAGAGAAATTCAGTGCATTCAAAAACAACAACGAGTCCTCTGGCACCTTTGAGACTAACACATTTATTTGGGCATAAGCTTTCATGGGCTATAGCCAACTTCATCAGATGCATGGAGTGGCAGTATGCTCAGTCTACGCAGTGCTTCCTCACTCAGTATTGGTCCACAGTGAGCAGACTAAGGCGCCTCTGGGAAGGAAATGGCCCCAGGACCTTGGACTTTCTTTAGGATGGAGATTGCAGGAAAAACCAGGCCCCCGTCAGTACACAAAGCTCACCGTGTATAAGCAATTCTGCCCGTGTTGTTCCATTGCATTGCACCTAAGGCTTTATCAGCTGAAAGGAATTCAGTGCACTTACGCATGGAATATTTTATGGAAAAGACTGTAGCAGAGCTCTCTGAGGTGTGTGTGTGGGGGGGCAAAGACTGAAACATCTGTGCAGGTGGAGCTGTAGCAGAACAGGATTGAGGGGCATCAGCACAGCTGTGTGGACAGGCTCTGACTGCAATTCCAGGCGAGCCAGGCAAAGAATTAGAGGGGTTATTACAGGTCAGGTCTGTCTGTCTAAGTTCCTTATGTGGCTCCTGTTATCACCGTGTGGGAGCACCTTGCAATCTGTAGTTGGTGCTGCAGGCGGAGGTAGGTCTCTGGCGCCCTCTGCTGCTGCCGGCACATATCAGTCAACAACTTCTTAGAGTGTCAACCCCTTGGTAGGTTATGTTGCTGCAATATCATTTACAAAAAGGTTTGGGGCACTTTGAGATTTTTGACAGTCAATAGTATTTACATTTCTTTGACAGGGGGGCAGGGACATGAACCCACCTCATCTAACAGGCTCATACCCTCATGTTGCTCTAGATAGGCCCCAGCCTCTAATTGTGTGTTTGCCCCCATGACACCTCGCCTCCCTTCCCTGCCACAGGCACCCAAAATGCTAGGCTATCTATCCTCTCAATTAAAGTGTGTTGGTACAGATTGTGTGTGTGTGTGTGTGTGTGTGCACATGTATCCTACATATTTAATGTAATGGAAACCAAGGGCATGCACATTTGCCAGAGTCATGGTTCTTCTGAGCAGCATGCGATTTCGGCCCTGCACACTTGCATCAACACGATTCCAACGGCAGACTTGCCCACTCCAAACCGGTTATCGACCGATTGGTAGCTGTCTGGAGTTGCCAGCTTCCAGATTGCAATTGCCACGTGCTTCTCCACCGACAGGGCAGCTCTCAATCTCGTATCCTTGCGCCACAGGGTGGGGGCGAGCTCAGCACAGTCCCATAAACGTGGCTTTCCTCATCCAAAACTTCTGCACCCGATACTGAAATCCATCTTGAAGCTGGTACTTTTAAAGAGGGCGGTGGAATTCCA
Source organism: Chelydra serpentina (assembly GCA_037349315.1). Taxonomy (NCBI): domain Eukaryota; kingdom Metazoa; phylum Chordata; order Testudines; family Chelydridae; genus Chelydra; species Chelydra serpentina. The sequence goes on from JBAIAC010000151.1 coordinate 1,513,444, forward strand.
AACAAAGGTTTCCTGCCTGAGGGAACTTCTATATGAAGTGGGAGAAGCACACAACGAGTGTCTTCAGCTGCCTTAAGAGACGGCCCCCACACCCCACAGAGATACCTGCAAACACCTGGAAACAAAAGGACTGTAACCACAGGGGTGGGTGAGAACAGGTTGGACCCAGGTCAGAAAAGGAATCTGCCCTGAGATAGATTTTACCTGAAGTAACAACTAGCGTGAGACATTAACATTTGTCACTGATTTCTTAATGTATTAAGCTTAGCCTTGCGTGTTTTGTTTTATTTTGCGTTGTGACTTACTTGGTTCTGTCTGTTCCTACTTAAAACCACTTGAATCCTACTTTTTATATGCATCTGAGGGAACACAGCAGAAGGAGACTCCACTGATTGGAAGGCATGAGATGCACAGTCCTAGGGATGGGGGTTCCACGACCACCACTCCCAAGAGGAGGAGGAGGGTGGTGGTGGTCGGGGACTCTCTCCTCAGGGGGACTGAGTCATCTATCTGCCGCCCTGACCGGGAAAACCGAGAGGTGTGCTGCTTGCCAGGGGCTAGGATTCGTGATGTGACGGAGAGACTGCCGAGACTCATCAAGCCCTCAGATCGCTACCCCTTCCTGCTTCTCCACGTGGGCACCAATGATACTGCCAAGAATGACCTTGAGCGTATTACTGCAGACTACGTGGCTCTGGGAAGAAGGATAAAGGCGTTTGAGGCGCAAGTGGTGTTCTCGTCCATTCTCCCTGTGGCAGGAAAAGGCCGGGGTAGAGACCGTCGAATCGTGGAAGTCAACGAATGGCTACGCAGATGGTGTCGGAGAGAAGGGTTTGGATTCTTTGACCATGGGATGGTGTTCCAAGAAGAAGGAGTGCTAGGCAGAGACGGGCTCCACCTGACGAAGAGAGGGAAGAGCATCTTTGGAAGCAGGCTGGCCAACCTAGTGAGGAGGGCTTTAAACTAGGTTCACCGGGGGAAGGAGACCAAAGCCCCGAGGTAAGTGGGGAAGTGGGATACCAGGAGGAAGCACAAGTAGGTGAGTGCAAGAGGGGAGGGCTCCTGCCCCATACTGGGACAGCAGGACAATCGGTGAGTTATCTTAAATGCCTATACACAAATGCAAGAAGCCTGGCGAACAAGCAGGGAGAACTGGAAGTCCTGGCACAGTCAAGGAATTATGACGTAATTGGAATAACAGAGACTTGGTGGGATAACTCACACGATTGGAGTACTGTCATGGATGGATATAAACTGTTCAGGAAGGATAGGCAGGGCAGAAAAGGTGGGGGAGTTGCGTTGTATGTAAGAGAGCAGTATGACTGCTCAGAGCTCCAGTATGAAACTGCAGAAAAACCTGAGAGTCTCTGGATTAAATTGAGAAGTGTGAGCAACAAGGGTAACGTCGTGGTGGGAGTCTGCTACAGACCACCAGACCAGGGGGATGAGGTGGACGAGGCTTTCTTCCAGCAACTAACAGAAGTTACTAGATCACAGGCCCTGGTTCTCATGGGTGACTTTAATCACCCCGACATCTGCTGGGAGAGCAATACAGCGGTCCACAGACAATCCAGGAAGTTTTTGGAAAGTGTAGGGGACAATTTCCTGGTGCAAGTGCTGGAGGAACCAACTAGGGGAAAAGCTCTTCTTGACCTGCTGCTCACAAACAGGGAAGAAATAGTAGAGGAAGCAATAGTGGATGGGAACCTGGGAGGCAGTGACCATGAGATGGTCGAGTTCAGGATCCTGACACAAGGAAGAAAGGAGAACAGTAGAATACAGAGCCTGGACTTCAGAAAAGCAGACTTTGACTCCCTCAGGAAACTGATGGGCAAGGTCCCCTGGGAGAATAACATGAGGGGGAAAGGAGTCGAGGAAAGCTGGCTGTATTTTAAAGAAACCTTATTGAGGTTGCAGGAACAAACCATCCCGATGTGTAGAAAGAAAAGTAAATATGGCAGGCGACCAGCTTGGCTTAACAGTGAAATCCTTGCTCGTCTTAAACACAAAAAAGCATCTTACAAGAAGTGGAAGATTGGACAAATGACCAGGGAGGAGTATAAAAATATTGTTCAGGCATGCAGGAGTGAAATTAGGAAGGCCAAATCACACTTGGAGTTGCAGCTAGCTGGAGATGTTAGGAGTAACAAGAAGGGTTTCTTCAGGTATGTTAGCAACAAGAAGAAAGTCAAGGAAAGTGTGGGCCCCTTGCTGAATGAGGGAGGGAACCTTGTGACAGAGGATGTGGAGAAAGCTAGTGTACTCAATGCTTTTTTTGCCTCTGTCTTCACAGACAAGGGCAGCTCCCAGATGGCTGCACTCCGCAGCACGGTATGGGGAGGAGGTGACCAGCCCTCTGTGGAGAAAGAAGTAGTTCGGGACCATTTAGAAAAGCTGGACGAACACAAGTCCATGGGGCCGGATGCACTGCATCCGAGGGTGCTAAAGGAGTTGGCCGATGTGATTGCAGAGCCATTGGCCATTATCTTTGACAAATCATGGCAATCGGGGGAGGTCCCGGATGACTGGAAAAAAGCTAATGTAGTGCCCATCTTTAAAAAAGGGAAGAAGGAAGATCCGGGGAACTACAGGCCAGTCAGTCTCACCTCAATCCCTGGAAAAATCATGGAACAGGTCCTCAAGGAATCAATTTTGAACCACTTAAAGGAGGGGAAAGTGATCAGAAACAGTCAGCATGGATTCACCAAGGGCAAGTCATGCCTGACTAACCTAATTGCCTTCTATGATGAGATAACTGGCTCTGTGGATGAGGGGAAAGCAGTGGATGTGCTATTTCTTGACTTTAGCAAAGCTTTTGATACAGTCTCCCACAGTGTTCTTGCCAGCAAGTTAAAGAAGTATGGGCTGGATGAATGGACGGTAAGGTGGATAGAAAACTGGCTGGATGGTCGTGCTCAACGGGTAGTGATCAATGGCTCCATGTCTAGTTGGCAGCCGGTATCAAGTGGAGTGCCCCAAGGGTCGGTGCTGGGGCCGGTTTTGTTCAATATCTTCATCAACGACCTGGAGGATGGTGTGGACTGCACCCTTAGCAAGTTTGCAGATGACACTAAACTGGGAGGAGTGGTTGATACGCTGGAGGGTAGGGATAGGATACAGAGGGACCTAGACAAATTAGAGGATTGGGCCAAAAGAAATCTGATGAGGTTCAACAAGGACAAGTGCAGAGTCCTGCACTTAGGACGGAAGAATCCCATGCACTGCTACAGACTAGGGACCGAATGGCTGGGCAGCAGTTCTGCAGAAAAGGACCTAGGGGTTACAGTGGACGAAAAGCTGAATATGAGTCAACAGTGTGCCCTTGTTGCCAAGAAGGCTAATGGCATTTTGGGTTGTATAAGTAGGGGCATTTCCAGCAGATCGAGGGACGTGATTATTCCCCTCTATTCGGCACTGGTGAGGCCTCATTTGGAGTACTGTGTCCAGTTTTGGGCCCCACACTACAAGAAGGATGTGGATAAATTGGAAAGAGTCCAACGGAGGGCAACAAAAATGATTAGGGGGCTGGAGCACATGACTTATGAGGAGAGGCTGAGGGAACTGAGATTGTTTAGCCTGCAGAAGAGAAGAGTGAGGGGGGATTTGATAGCTGCTTTTAACTACCTAAAAGGGGGTTCCAAAGAGGCTGGATCTAGACTGTTCTCAGTGGTAGAAGATGACAGAACAAGGAGTAATGGTCTCAAGTTGCAGAGGGGGAGGTTTAGGTTGGATATTAGGAAAAACTTTTTCACTAGTAGGGTGGTGAAGCACTGGAATGGGTTACCTAGGGAGGTGGTGGAGTCTCCTTCCTTGGAGGTTTTTAAGGTCAGGCTTGACAAAGCCCTGGCTGGGATGATCTAGTTGGGGTTGGTCCTGCTTTGAGCAGGGGGTTGGACTAGATGACCTCCTGAGGTCCCTTCCAACCCTGAGATTCTATGATTCTATGATTCTATGATTCTAATTGTTACCTTGTGGGGGCAAACAGTTGTGCATATCTCTCTTGCAGTGATATAGAGGGCGAACATTTGTCATTTTACCCTGTATAAGCTGTATACAGCGTAAAACAAATTTATTTGTGGTTTAGATCCCATTGGGAGCTGGGGGTCTGTGTGCTGGAGACAGGTATGCTGCTGAGCTGGTTTCAGTCTAGATCTCCCGCTTTGGGGGTTTGCCCAGACCCTGGGTCTCCGTTGCTGCAGGCTAGCGTGTCTTACTCAACAAGACAGGGTTCCAGAGGCCCAGGCTGTCAGGGCAAATGGGCTCAGAAGTAGTTTTAGCACATAAGGTGACAGTCCCAATGAGGGTCTCTGTGTCCGAACCCGTCACACTATGCACTTGGGTTTCCTGCATTTCCAGAAACCAACCCATCCACTGAGTGATGTGCTCTTCCAGTCTGGGTTACTCTCAATCTTTGTTCTACTAAGGCTAACTAATGAAATAGCCATTGGAACAGAGACGTAAAGTTGAGCATCTCACCCTCTTGGTGGGTGCCCCTAGCCACCAGCCTATAGAATCATTCTCTCTTTCTGGCCCTGTGATTCTTTCCCATGTTTTGTCCCCCACTCAGTTGGGGCCTGCATACCCTGTTGGAATGCAAACTAATTAATAATAATAGCAATATAACAATGAACAATACTCCCAAGGGCTCTGTGAAATTGCATTGCAGTGGGCTGAGAATTGAATTCACCTGTTTCCACTCCCCACCACTAAACCAGTACTGAGTTAAACAGATTCAATAACTGGTTAGGAGTTTATGCATTGTTTTCCTCAGGGCATTCTTCACCTCCGTGTTCCTCAGGCTGTAGATGAGGGGGTTCAACATGGGGATGAGCAACGTGTAAAACACCGAAGCCACTTTGTCTGTGTCCATGGAATAGCTGGAGGTGGGACGTAAATACATGAAGAAGTCAGTGAAAAAACACACGACCACCGCAGTCAAGTGGAACGTGCAGGTGGAGAAGGCTTTGCGCCGTCTATCCACGGAGCGGATCTGCAGGATGGTGGAGATGATATAGACATAGGAGAGGAGGACAGTCACAAAGCTACTCACTGTAATGCAGCACGTGAAAGCAAACATCACAATCTCGTTCATGCGGGTGTCAGAGCTGGAGAGCTCCAGCAGTGGGGGGATGTCACAGAAGAAATGATTGATGATGTTGGAGCTGCAGAATGACAGCCGGAATGTAAAATACGTGTGTATTATTGAATCCACCAATCCCACAGCGTACACCCCAGCCACCAGCTGTTTACAACGCTGCCTGGACATGGTGACCGTATAGAGCAGCGGGTTACAGATGGCCACATAACGGTCATATGCCATCACAGCCAGCAAGAGGGACTCAACATCTGCAAAAGCGATAGAGAGAGACATTTGCATAGCGCAGGCAGTGTAAGAAATGCTTTTCCTCTCGTCTAAGAAATTCAGCAGCATGGTAGGGGAAATTATCGAGGAATAGCAGAGGTCACAGAAAGACAAATTTCTGAGGAAAAAGTACATGGGGGTGTGGAGTCGTGGGTCAATCGTGATTAACAAGATCATCCCCCCATTCCCCACCAGGGTGATACCATAAATCAGTAGGAACACTCCAAACAGGGGAACCTGCAGCTCCGGACGATCTGTCAGTCCTGAGAAAATGAATTCAGTCACCTCCGAGTGATTTCCCTTTTCCATCTCCTCTGAACAGAGATCAGGCAGCTACTCGGCTGTGGGCAGGTGAATGGTGTGGAAAAGCTGTCCCTTCTCTGTAATGAAGTAAGTGAAGATAAATGGAGATCAGATTCTTAATGCACATCAGTACCCGCTCAGGGAAGGGCTTAGTCCACAGAGCCAGACGTTCACAGCTGGTAATTCCAGGTGTTCGATAAGATGCACGTGCTGTGCAAATACAATGACACGCAGGTTAATCATGCCCCCCACACAAACACGCCTGTTCACTAATCCGAACAGAAAACAGTGACTTGTGACTCTGCTGTGAGGGAATCAGTCTGAAGAGATTATTCCTTAGCTAAAGAAGGGGTGAGAGAAAAGGAGCATCAATCTTTCTACCCTCTTTGGGGAAGGGGAGCTCGGTGGCTTGGCATGTCGGTTTGGGGTAAAGTTGCTTCCTGTGCTAATTAAGCTTTTTGGCATTTACTTTAACCTGTATGAAAACCCAGAGACATAATGGAAAGCACTGGCTTCGGTGACTATGTAATTGCCTGTTTTTTCCAAGCACAGAGATCCTTCCTTTAGCTGAAGGGGTAGGAGTTGGGACTGAGGCTTTTAGTGCTGGGGGTCTGAATTCAATACCTGCTGATCACCACAGTGTCTGTGTGTGTGTGAGACTGTGATGTTGGAGAATCGTACGTACCTGCTGAGAAGAGAGAGAGAGAGAGAGAGATGTTGACAGAAACTGAAGTTTGGAGCATTCGGGAAGTTTTATACTGAGAATTGTGATCTATGATTCCTGAAGCAACTGGGAATACCTGAGCTCAGAGCACCATAACACCTAATTAATGCGTTCAGTGAACCAAAGCCACCTTGGTGTAATTGATGCCCTGGGGATTAATTTGACCCAGTCTTTCTTACTGTAATATTAAATGATGCAATTTCTACCAGAGTTACAGAGTATGAGGTATGGGGTATATTTCATCATGCTGTTTTCAATGCAAGCCGGCTACTGTTTAGAGGTGATCTACAAATTGCGTTTGTTTGTGGAAACCAACATCTTTTTGCTAAAAACTTAATATTTCATCTTGGAAATACCACGGGGATGCCTAAGATACTACCACCAATCTCTTCCATGGGCCAGGCTCCCAGGCTGGACTACATCCTCCATGATGCATGATGGTCTCTCCTCTCGCTGAACTGCCCTGGAACATCACCAGAGTCCCACCGCCATGGTTTATGGAGGAGGGGAGTTTGTTATGGTGATGGAAATCTTAGAATTTACAGGGAAAAGATAATTTCATGGAAAAAAATTGTTGAATGGAAAATCCAAATTCCCATCAAAAAAACTTCAAGAAAATTTTTCAACCAGCCTTAGCAACAAATTTGGAATCAAAGGAACAGAAATTTAGAAACAGGTGAAACATACTAATTGTTTACATCTGTGGCTGATATCTTCTCAGTCATTCCTGGTTTCAGAATCACCTCTTTGTCCTGGCCCCAATAGCTGGAATGTAAAGCCTTTAACACACATAAGAATACTCCAGATTAGCTAGCTATTTACAGCATGCCACTATGGTATCCTTTTCCCTTCTCTTACTAGGTTATTCCCCAAAGTAGCGAAGATAGGTTTACTCATTGTGCTTGATGTAGACCACATGATGACCACAGGAGCTCAGGAGGAGACCACAGCATGCACCGTTCTTCGGCAGTTCACAAAACTCAAGAAACACTTAAGCTAACAATGAACTTTGAGAGACACCAATCCACATCTGAGCTTTCCTGGGAATGTGGCGTCGGCCTGTAGGGAACTGAGTCATTCATGGACATGTGACTTGCCCGTGTGACTCCAAAACTCCATCTTGGGGCTGGATTCTGCATAAGAGATGGGAAGGGGTTTCCACACACAAGGGAGAGACTAGAGAAGCTCCTGGGGAAACCCCTCCATTTTGTCTTCAGCTGGCACAAAAGGTAGCCTCCCCACCCCAAGGAGATGCGTGACTGAAACTGGAACAAAGGTCAGTAACTACAGGGGTGTGAGTGATTGCTGGACCCAGACTAGGAGGAAGTCTAGTCTGTAAAACAGGGTTATTGGAACAGCTCTCAGGGTGAGATTTACCTGCATTTAGTTTTTACTGTATTAGGCTTAGACTTGGGTATTTTATTTTATTTTGTTTGGAAATTCACTATGTTCTGTCTATTACTTGGAACCACTTAAATCCTACTTTTTGCATTTAATAAAATCACTTTTTACTTATTAATTAACCCCGAGTATGTATTAATACCTCGAGGAGGGCAAACAGCTGTGCATATCTCTCTATCAGTGTTATAGAGGGTGAACAATTTATGAGTTTACCCAGTATAAGCTTTATACAGGCAAAACAGATTTATTCAGGGTTTGGACCCCCATTGGGAGCTGGGTATCTGACTGCTGGAGACAAAAGTACTTCTTAAACGCTTTTCACTGAAGCCTGCATCTTGTGGGGGACATGGTTCAGACTTGTATCTGTGCTCGCAGCAGGTAAGCGTGTCTGGGTCAAACAAGGTAAGGTACTGAAGTCCGAAGTTGGCAGAGGAAAAAGGCTCAGAGGTAATCTAGGCACATCAAATGGCAGGTCCAAAAGGGGTTTCTGTGACCCAACCCATCACACAGAGTTTAAGAATAAAATTGCAAAACAATGTATTTGTGAGGGGGAGGATAGGACGAGAACCAATGGTCTTCAATTGCAGAAAGGGCAGTTTAGGTTGGATATTAGAAAAAACATCCCAACAGTGAGGGTGGTGGAGCATTATAATAACTTGCCCAGGAAGGTTGTGGAATCTCCACCACTGGAGATTTTAAGAGCAGGTTAGACAAACACCTGTCAGGGATGGTCTAGATAATACTCAGTTGTGCTGTGAGTGCAGGGGACTGGACTAGATGACCTCTCGAGGTCCCTTCCAGTCCTACGATTCTAAGATCTCACACGGAGCCCTCCACTGGGAGGAGGGGGGACACCAGATTGAGCACTGGGCAGAGCAAGGGACACACACTTGCCTATACTTGATATTCAGCTCCACTGTATCCCCACCACAAGCAACACACACAGTTCCCACTGCAAACCAAACACGCACACACACAGCCTGACACTGAGCTCGATCAGAATGCAGAATAATCTCTACTGGGAAGCTGGGACAGCTGGAATATTTCCAAGTAGCCTGAACAAAAAGAACCGAAGGGGATTCTGCTGCCCTGGCAGGGACATGGGACTAGATTTCCCAACTGCTCTTTTCCATCGGCAGCTTTTCTGAGGCCTGGTTTATGCTTAACAATTAGATCAACAGAGCTCCATGACACAGGGCGCGGAAACTTTATACACCCTGTGCGAGGCAGTTAGCTTGTGCTGACCCTCAGTGTAATTCTTCCATTGACCTAGATACCACCTCTCAGAGACGTGGATTAACTCCATCAAAGGAAAAACCCTTTCATCCATGTGGAAAGCATCTACACTCTAACTAAGACAGAAATGCACCTGCTCAGAACCCTAAAATCAGACTTAGAGTCGAATCTTGCCCTGTTTTCTAACCACACCAACGTTACCCTTAATACCTCTGGAGCTGCTTCCTTGGGCGGCAGAGGTTGAATTGGGCGGCAGAGGTTCAATTTGGCTTTGATGACTTTGAGATTTGATCCCTGGAACATCTTTGCTCCCAGGACAACAGGTGTGCACAACACATGCAATTAATGTTGTTGCTTTGTCTTTCCTTATGGAAATGAAACACAGAGAGCCGGGCCATCAGCTGGTTTGTATTGCTGTCTCTCCCGTGAGGTCTTTTGAATATGATACGAAACTGAGGTGACTGTATTCCACTGCATGTGTTGGTCACCTCTCCAAAAGTCCCTTTAAGTAATTTTGAATCATTGGGACACAAAAGTATCTAGAAATGGGTGAATTTCTTCTGGACTAATAATTTATTGTCAAAAACAATGCCATTGGGGTTGACCTGAAACTGTTCACAAATTTGTTACAAAGTCTCCTAATGGCTTTGTCCCAAAACAATGTGTGCAGGGGAAGGATTTAGGTGATGGCCGCAACACAGCCACTGTAGGAGGCAGTGGTGGTCCTTCCCTTTGTAATTTTTAGCGTAATCGTTGGGGTGTTCACCTTTGAGGTGGGAGATCCAGGTTCAATTCCCACTTCTGTCTGGTGCTGAACGAAAATGTGCACTTGGGTTTCCTGCATTTCTGAAAAGCATCCCAGCCAGTGAGTGATATTCCAGTGTGGGTTGCTCTCAATCTCTTCTTTCAAAGTTGTTCTATGGTGGATAACTAAGTAAATAACCCTTGTAACAGAGACGTGAAGTTGAGAATGTGGGTGCCCCGAACCACTAGTTTATAGAGACATTCTCTCTTTCTGGCCCTGTGATTCTTCCCGTGTTTTATCCACAATGCAACAACTTCAACAGGAGAGACTGAGGCCAAATCTACACTACTAGCTAAATCGGGACTAGTGTGATAGGTGAAATGGTGTTGATTGAGCAGGTCTGGGGAATACATGCTAAATCGATGGGAGAGCTCTCACCTGTTGAAGTCTGTACTCCACCTCCCTCGGACACTATGTTCCATCATGGTTCTTTCTCAGGGCTGGCTACACTAATGCTGTCAGATGATCTATGTTACACTATTTCAGTTATGTAACTCTCCAGTTGACATAGCACGGTGTGGACACCACTATAAGTCAGACTAACATAGTCAACTTGAAGTAGCATAACGTAGATCAATTTACAGCCGTAGCATAGACCAGTCCTGAGAACGATGCAGGACAGAACATAGTCTAGTCACCTGGGTACTGTCCGGCAAAGTGGGAGACCCACTTTCAAATTGTTTCTCCCCATCAGACAGGGGTGGGATAGACCTGAATCTCCCACATTCCACAGAAGTGATCTATATCACTCGTTTAAAGTCTACCAGGGAAGCAGCACCATTACCGCCTCCTCCATTCCCATCCATTTTGTCAGTGTCTTTGCTTTTACATTGAAAAGTATCCTGGAAGGAAAGGAAATGTTCCATTTCTGGTCGTGCGAAATATTTCTCTTGACCTCAAAGGAAATTTTGGTAATGTTTTCAATTTGTCAAACTTTTAGGGAATTTTCAGATTTGGTTCAGGTTGAAGTTAATTAGTTTTTCAATTTTTTGTAACCACCCATGAATTTCAGCTATTGTCCCAGCTCTATCCATTTCCCACTCACTGTAACCTGAGCTCATACCTCTACGGAAATAGCTCTATGCTTTTGAAGCACATCACATATATTTACATATGTGAAACAGGTGACTCCTGGAATTTTGCTGGCGTAATAGCCTAATAAAGCCCTGATTTTAGTTGTCGACTGCAGGCCTTGTTGGAATACAAACAAATTAATAATAACAATAACAATATAATAATGAACAATACTACCACGGGCTGTGCGAAATTACATAACAATGAGATGGGAATTGAATTCCCCATTCAACATCACTAAACCAGTACTGAGTTAAACAGATTCAAGAATTGGTTAGGAGTTTATTCATTGCTCTCCTCAGGGCGTCCTTCACCTCTGTGTTCCTCAGGCTGTAGATGAGGGGGTTCAACATGGGGATCACCAGCGTGTAAAACACTGAGGCTGCTTTGTCTGTGTCAATGGAATAGCTGGAGGTGGGACGTAAATACATGAAGAGTTGGATGCCATAAAACAGAACTACCGCGGTCAAGTGGAAAGTGCAGGTGGAGAAAGCTTTGTGCCGGCCCTCGGTGGAGCGGATCTTCAGGATGGTGGAGATGATATAGACGTAGGAGAGGAGGACAGTCATAAGGCTGCTCACTACAATACAGCCAATGAAGGCAAACATCACAATCTCATTTATGCGGGTGTCAGAACAGGAGAGCACCAGCAGTTGGGGGATATCACAGAAGAAATGACTGATGATGTTGGAGCTGCAGAATGACAGCCGAAATGTACAAAATGTGTGTATCATTGAATCCACCAATCCCACAGCGTACACCCCAGCCACCAACTGTTTACAAAGCTGCCTGGACATGGTGACCGTATAGAGCAGCGGGTTACAGATGGCCACATAACGGTCATATGCCATCACAGCCAGCAAGAGGCACTCAACATCTGCAAAAGAGACAAAGAGATACATTTGCACAGCGCAGGCAGTGTAAGAAATGCTTTTCATCTCAGCTAACAAATTCAGAAGCATCTTAGGGAAAATAATCGAGGAATAGCAGAGGTCACAGAAAGACAAATTTCTGAGGAAAAAATACATGGGGGTGTGGAGTCGGGGATCAAGCGTGATTAACAAGATCATCCCCCCATTCCCCAACAAGGTGATACCATACATCAGTAGGAACACCCCAAACAGGGGAACCTGTAGCTCCAGACGATCTGTCAATCCTGAGAGAATGAACTCAGTCACCTCTGAGTGATTTCCCCTTTCCATCTCCTCTGAACAGAGATCAGACAGCTATAGAGATGTGGCAGGTGGATGGTGCGGAAAACCTGTCCCTTCTCTGTAATGAAGTAAGTGAAGATATATGGAGATCAGTTTCTTAATGGACATCAGTACCCGCTCAGGGAAGGGCTTAGTCCGCAGAGCCAGATTTTCACAGCTGGTCATTCCAGTTGTTCGATAAAATACACACTGCGTAAGCACAATGACACAGAGGTTAATCATGCCCCACACACGGACACTCCTGTTCACTAATCTGAGCAGCAAGTAGTGACTTGTGACTCCGTTGTAAGAGAATCAGGGTGAAAACATCTCAGTCTGAAGAGATTATTTGTTAGTTCAAGAAGGGGTGAGAGTAAAGGAGTGTCAATCTTTCTACCCCCTTTGGGCAAGGTGAGCTCTGTGGCTTGGCATGTCGGTTGGGGAAAGTCTGGCTTATTGTGCTAATTAAGCTGTTTGGCATTTATTTTAGCCTGTATGAAAACCCAGAGACATAATGGAAAGCACTGGCTTTAGTGACTATGTAATTGGCTATTTTTTCGAAGCAAGGAGGTCGCTCCTTTAGCTGAAGGGGTAGGAGTTGGGGCTCAGGCTTTTAGTGCTGGAGGTCTGAATTCAATACCTGCTGATCACCACGGTGTCTGCGTGTGTGTGTGTGTGTGTGACTGTGAGGTTGGAGAATCGCACGTACCTGCTGAGAAGAGAGACAGGGATGTGTTGGCGTTTCCCCATCGACAAACTGTCAGTTCGGAGCATTCGGGAAGTTTTATACTGAGATGTGTGATCTATGGGACCTGATTCCTGAAGCAACTGGGAACACCTGAGCTCAGAGCCCCATCACACCTAATTAATGTGTTCAATGAACCAAAGCCACCCTCGGTGTAATTGGTGCCCTGGGAATTAATTTGACTCTCTTTTTCCTACTGTGTCATTAAATAATGTAATTTCTACCAGAGTAACAGAGTGTGAGGTTAGGGGTATATTTCGTCCTTCTGTGTCAGTGCAAACCGGGTACTGTGTAGAGCTGATCAACAAAGGATTTTTTTTTTTGCCGAGAATGAAAGCTTTGGGCCCAAAACTCGGAAATACCACGGGGGTGCTTCAGATACCACACACCACCAATCTCTTCCATGGGCCAGGATCCAAGGCTGGACTACATCCCCCATGATACATGATGGTCTCTCCTCTTGCTGAACTGCCCTGGAACATCACGAGATTCCCACAGCCATGGTTTAGGAAGTTGGGGAGTTTGGATTTTTTGATGGAAAGCTGATAATTTCTAGGGAAACGATGGATGGAAAAAATAGTTGAATGGAAAATCTAATTTCCCATCAAAAAAACTTCCCAAGAAAAATTTTCAACCAGCCTTAGCAACAAATTTGGAATCAAAGGAACAGAAAATTAGATAGCAGTGAAACGTACTAATTGTTTTCAGCTGTAGCTGATAACTTCTCAGTTATTCCTGGTTTCAGAATCACCTCATCTTCCTGGCCCCAATAGTTGGAATGTAAAACCTGTAAGACACGTAAGAATACTCCAGATTATCTATCCATCTATCCATCCGTCCATCCATAGGACACCAATCACCATTGTATTCTATGTCCTTCCCTTGCTTAGTTACTTCCTAAAGTAGGAAGGGTAGGTTCACACATTGTGCTTGATGGAGACCACATGATGACCAGAGGAGATCAAGAGGAGACCACAACCGTCTGCCCTCCATTGTTAATTTGGTGCTTCTCTGTAAAACTGGAAATGACCAGTGGTCCCTCTAATGTTTTCCATCCATGTGCGGATTGAATCTTGTTATGTGCAGGTCATTTATTGCACATTGGGATGGAAGAAGAAGGAAGAATATTTAAACAAGCGATAATTAACAAGGTGCACTTCTTACGATGCTTATTTAATATGAAATCAAATAAAATACATGTAGTATCATCCTTTCTAATAACCCAAGCTAGTAAGCACAGCACAATGCCGCATACTGAAAACAGCTATATAAATAAACCAAAGTCATCATAGGCATTAAGTGAAAGCATAAAAAATATGCATCAGAGACCCACTTAAATAACCTACACCTACCATAGACCCCTAAATCTTCAGGGAAAGCTGCTCTCGAAAAGCGAAGTATCTGCCAAAACACTAGCATGCTATGGACTTCTGCAGATCACAAAACTATCCCCCTTTGCATGCCTATTATCTGCACACAGAGCTCAACTTTAAGATGCTAAATAAATGTATGAGTCAGCTAGAAATGATCTCACCGCAAATATTAATACAATATTTGCTGATACTGGAAAGGAGAGTAAAAGGCATTCACTTGGGATTATACAATGTCTCTGGAATGTCCACTTTAAATTTGATTAATACTTCACACACACAGAACTGTAAAAATAAGTAATAAAGCGACACAGATACCAAAACAAGTGACAACACTGAAAATACAAAGAGAAGTAAAACATCAAGTGGTTGGTGATGGGTATTTTAAATGAGCGTTTAGGACCCACTCAATGCAAGTGCAACAGAGTCCTGTAAAACAGGCAACGTTCTCCTGGTTTCACATTGGAACAGAACAAAAGGGGCTGCAATCATGAGACATCCCCTATCTACCACCTGAGCTGGAACAAGAGCTGTACCAGGGGAAAGGATTGTGCCCAGACTAGGAAGGCGTCCAGTCTGCGAAACAAACTTATTGAAACATCTCTGAGGGTGAGGTTTAATCTGTATTCAACTTCTTACTGTATTAGGCATAGGCTTGTGTGTTTTATTTTATTTTGCTTGGTAATTCACTTTGTTCTGTCTGTTACTACTTGGAATCACTTAAATCCTACTTTCTGTATATAATAAAATCACTTTTTACTTATTAATTAACCCAGAGTATGTATTAATTCCTGGTGGGGGTGGGGAACAGCTGTGCATCTCTCTCTATCAGTGTTATAGAGGGCGGACAATCTAGGAGTTTACCCCGTATAAGCTTTATACGGGGTAAAACAGATTTATTTGGGGCTTGGACCCCATTGGGAATTGGGCATCTGAGTGTTAAAGACAGGAACACTTCTTAGGCTGATTTCAGTTTAAGCCTACAGCTGTTAGGGGACATGGTTCAGATCTGGGTCTGGGTTTGCAGCAGGCTAGCGGGTCTGGCTCAAACCAGGCAGGAGTCCCAAGCTGCCAGGGCAGGAAAGCAGGGACAGAAGTAGTCTTGGCACATCAGTTGGCAGCCCCAAGGGGGTTTCTGTGATCCAGCCTGTCACAGATACTTCACCCCAGGGTTCACATATAATTCCACTGTCTACCTACCTACCCTTTACTGCATGTCTCAGCAAATACCAGAGCCCATTATGAGTTCTTTAACATTGCCTACTGAGGCTAAGGTCAACAATACCAATTGTTTGGACAGTCCACTTCCTTTGCCTTTAACACAAAGATGCACAAAGGAACTTGAAGTTGAAAGGCTCCGTAACCCGTTCTACTCATAATCAGGGGTATGTGCCGGGATTTAAATGTGACTATTTTGAGGGTGTGGGACACTTTAAACACTGATCCCCCCCACCCAATTCCCCCAGACCCTGCTGCCTCCCCTACCCCCTTAGCTCCCGCTGATCCCCACCCATCTCCCAGCACCCCACTGCCTCCACCCCCCATTGTCCCGGGCTCCAAACACTTAGTGGAGGCTGTGGGCAAGGAAGGGACAGGGCTCAGCAGGCTTCTCGGGCCCCCTCCAGCAGAAATCTGCTACCAGCCCGGTTTCCCTGTTCTGGGCACCATCTAGTGGGGCTCAGCAGGAGGGAAATTGGAGTGCCTTTCCCAGGCACCTCTCCAGCCATTGTCAGCCCGACTTCCACCCTGGCAGAAAAGAGGGAGAAGGGACTTTGGAGAGGGAATCTTGGGTCGGGGGCCGGTGCAGAAGCTGCAGATGGTGGAGGAGATTCTGGGGGGCCTGTGCCCGGGCTTTCCCCACTTTGTGCACGCCCCTGCTCATCATCATTACTTGATACAGTGACCAGGACACAAAAATTTAGCTAGAAGAGGGTGAAACTTTCCATGAATCATTTTATCCACTTTTTGGGGGGCCAGGAATTGGGTGCCATGTTGGAGGAGAAGATGGTAAAGTGGTCAGGAGCCACTCTTCAAAATGGGTGGGAGGCACCGATGGAAAAGTGGGGGGGGGCTGCATGGGCTACTGTAATAAAAGGGCACAAGACCCAGTTTGCCCCTCCCACGCGTTGCCACTGAAAGTAGTGGTATTGAAATGATTCATTCAACCCAAAATGAATTTTTTTTTCTCTCAACTTTTTCAATTCACCAATATTTTTGGCAGTTTTCGGTTTGGGTGAAGCAGAATTTTTTTTCCCCAACAAACTGAAAAATTAGTTCCGGGTCCAGCGCTATCCATGGCCCATTCACCGTGCCCTGAGCAATAATGGTCCCTGAATCCCTGCTCTTCAGAGTCTAGAATATTTTCCAGTTGACCTAAAAGCAAGAACTCACAGTAAACATGGCGATGTGATGTAAATATGTTGTGTGGGATATGACTTTTTTCCCTGTTTATTTCTCTTTTAGAAAGAATGCTGTCCCGCCTCCCGGCCCCCGGATGCCATTTTGGCATTCAGTTCACTGTCCCAGAGGTTTCAGAGGGGTAGCCGTGTTAGTCTGTATAAGTAAAAACAATGTGGAGTCCTTGTGGCATCTTAGAGACAAACAAATTTATTTGGGCATAAGCTTTTGTGGGCTTAAACCCACTTCATTAGATGCATGGAGTGGAAAATACAGTAGGCAGGTATAAATAGACAGCACATGAAAAGATGGGAGTTGCTTTACCAAGTGGGGGGGTCAGTGCTAACGAGGCCCATTCCATTAGGGTGGATGTGGCCCATTTCCAACAGTAGACAAGAAGGGATGAGTATCAACAGAGAGAAAATTACTTTTTGTGGTGCTAACAAGGCCAATCCAATCAAGGTGGATGTGGCCCATTCCCATCAGTTGACAAGAAGGTGTGAGTATCAACAGAGGGAAATTATTTTTTGTACTGACCCAGTCTTTATTCAGGCCTAATTTGATGGTGTCAAGTTTGCAAATTAATTCCAGTTCTGCAGTTTCTCATTGGAGTCTGTTTTTGAAAGTTTTTTTTGTTGAAGAATGTCGACTTTTAAGTCTGTTATCGAGTGTGCAGGGAGATTGACGTGTTCTCCTACTGGTTTTTGAATGTTACAATTCTTGATGTCTGATTTGTGTCCATTTATTCTTTCGCATAGACACTGTCCGGTTTGGCCAGTGTACATGGCAGAGGGGCATTGCTGGCAGTGTCCACAAACAGTGCGCTCTCATAAAAACATTTGCTCCTACTTGTGTTGTTGTTCTCTTAACCTAACATAAAGACCATTCTGACTAAAAGCCTCTTTCCATGCTTGGTTCATGGACAACAAGCCAGGTGACAATCTCGACAACTGATTTTGACTGCACAGAACACATGAAGGCCAGCAGAGAACCAGCATGGTACGTGAACTTCTCTTTGTTTCAGCTGCAGAAATCTTGAACGTCACACTTGCCACTGTATAATGAAACCAGCTCCATGGCAAAGGAGAGGGAGATGGATTAGGTGCCCAATTGCGTACTTGCAAAGCATATCCCATATATTTGTATATTTATACATGTGAAACGGGTCTCTTTGTAACCCTAACAACCCCTCGGTGCCATTGAACAGAGTTCAATGTCATGTTAAGCAACTCCTGTCAGCCCTGACAAACTCACTGCACCCAATGCGTTGCTGCGATGGTATTTATCTATAAAGAACATTGCGTAAGGCATCAAATGAAAACCGATATCATACTGGCCTTCATACGCGTGTGATGTAACAATTAAAAAGCTATGGATATGTACTAACAATATCCTCAAACGATGAAACCAGGCAGGGCTGGTAAACAAGTTTGTCCAAGACCAAGAAATGTTGGTTTGCCTTGTGACGCTGGCAGACCATATGACAGCTAGTGCCAAAGCTGAATGCTGACAAATACAAAGCTGGGACCAGTCTGGCTCTCCCATGTGTTGGTATTGTTAAAATAGGCATTAGAATGATATGCATGTGTTTAGAGTGTAGATGCTATGAAATGCTTGTAAGTTTCTGCCAGCATTCATCTCACTTATAGTACCTCTATCCAATGTATGTTATTAGGTTGCTTGTAACAGGAAATCACCAGACAGGAGAAAAGCCTTAACAAGTGTGAGATACTAGTTTCTAACATGTGTCAGAGGGGTAGCCGTGTTAGTCTGTATCCACAAAAACAACGAGGAGTCTGGTGGCACCTTAAAAACTAACGGGTTTATTAGGGCATAACCGTACCCACAAAAGCTTATGCCCTAATAAATCTGTTAATCTTTAAGGTGCCACCAGACTCCTGGTTTCTAACAGGAGATGTTATCTTCTGTCCAACAAAGGAGACCCATCAACACCCGCAAACCACTGTGGAACATCAGAGGACAACAGACTTCATTGATGGTTCCCTCCCACGCCCTGAAGTGAAGATGTGCCAGTGAATTGCTCCCAATTGCTCCACTTGCAACTTGAAGCAGAAGCAGGGAAGGAATAATTTTATTTTTTTTAAAACCACCCTAAAAAGGAAGAACTGTCTTTTCTTCTGCTTGGACTCTGAGGGGCAAAGGGCTGGTCTACACTAACCCCCCAAATTCAAACTAAGATACGCAACTTCAGCTACGTGAATAACGTAGCTGAAGTCGAAGTATCTTAGTTCGAACTTAAAAGTACTCACCGCTGGTCCACACGGTGGCAGGCAGGCTCCCCCGTCGACTCCTCCTGCTCCGTTTGTGGAGCAGGATTACCGGCATCGACGGTGAGCACTTCCGGGTTCGATTTATCGTGTCTAGACAAGATGCAATAAATTGATCCCAGAAGATCGATTGCTCACCGCCGAAGCAGCGGGTAAGTATAGACGTACCAAGTAACAAGATTACTAAGCATCAGATCCCCAGTGCTTGGCCTGGTTCACCCCTGAAAGATGCATACAGCTTGCTTATTATAGAAGCTTTTATTACCTTTTGAAACTTGATTAACTCATCTCTGTGTGTATGTTTACCAGCTTTAACCTTTCAATAACTCATTTCTTTTTTCCTAGTTAATAAATCTTTAGATAGTTTATTATAGGATTGACTACAAGTGTCTTCAGTGTGAGATCTAAGGTGCAATTGACTTGAGGTAAGTGACTGGTCCTTTAGGACTGGGAGAAATATTAAGATTCCTGAGATCTTTGGTGTAAGAAACCATCTATCACAAAGGTAACCTTACATGGGTGGCAAGAGAGATAAAGTACCCAAGGAGACTGTCTGTGATTCCACGTTAAGGCTGTTATAATGCCTGTGGAGTTTACACTTGCAAATCGGTAGGTGAAATCTAAGCCTAGAACTCATAACCAATTCGGGGTTTGTGCCCTGGTTGTTAACAGCCTGCCCTTGGGTGGGTATTTACACGTTTGAGCCACTCCCGGCCATCTTGATAGATCTGTCTGACTCGGTCTCCAATGTAAATGGAACAGGATAAGCCAAAGACATTGGGATTTAATTTTGCATTTGAAATCAACTGTAAAAGTCCATTGAAGGGTTAAAATCCATGTACTGCTTGTATAACAACTTGGCATAGGGACTTCTGTCAACTTTTAGGGGCCCAAAAGTCCAGAGTTTGGCTAAGAGGCCAGAGGCCTAGTGAATAGTGATTAGCTAAGAGAAAACAGAATGAACAAGAGAGAGCCTCGCTTTGTTTGTTTAAGTCTAGTCAGCAATATGCCAGATGTTGAAGCAATAACTAAATAATTGTATCTTCTCTAAAGTTGCAAATGTGGAACAAAGGCATCTTGTCCCTGTTGTGTTAGTTTCTTCTGGAGGGAGAAGATCTTCCCACAGACCAACCTTGAGTTTATGAAGGGTTGGCATGTCAGTATAAAGATAAGGCCTCCCATCTGTCTTTCCCAGGGACCAAGCCTGCCTTAACACACAAAGAAAGCAATTCTTATTATCATATACTTTTCACTGTTTTTGCTTTCATCCCTAGGAATGCATCTGTTAAATGATCAGAGGAGCTACTTCATTCCTATGGACCCCAAATTGAATTCAACATATACATATATGTTACTAATACATTTATTAAGGTACTAATTAAATGTTAATTTGTGAACTTGAGGCCATTGGCGGAGACATTATGTAACCGTTTGACCATTGGGCTAATGTGCTTATCGTGTCTTGCTGCTAGCCTAATTGCCCACCTCGTAACTTTCCCCCGCCCATGGAAAATCCATATATTCCACTGTAATCAATTGATTGACAGTGTCTCTTCGCCTAATAAGCAAGGTGACACAGCGCTGTACGTAATAAACTCCTGTGCTTGACCTCTACACGGTGTGGAATGTATGTCCTTCACCATTAACAAAAGGGTGAGAAAACTAGCATAGACAGCAAGGCACCCACACACCAGTAAGGGCAGAGGAACTCTGGAGGTACAGGAATACAGTTCAAAGGCATACTGGACTACAAGAAGACATTTTGTGCTTCATCACTGAGGGGACAAAGAGGTCCATGAACAGTGGATTCCCAGCCATGTGGGTTGGTACCACTGAGAGGTGCCTTTAAGTGAGAAACAGTCTCCGGGCAGATCTACGGTACGGGGAAAAGTTGAGCAAAGCTACGCAATTTAAGTTACGTTAGTAGCGTAACTCAAGTTGACGTAGTTTAGATCTACTTACTGTGGGGTCCACATCAGGCTAGATCTATGGGAGAAAGTCCCCTTACTCTAGAGGCTCATTTTGGTGGAGAACCGGAGTCTACGGGAGAGCGTTTGGCGTGGACCGATGGCTGCAGCGTCGACCCACCTCGTAGCGGAGATAAGCCCTCAGAGAAGGATTGCAGCCTGTTCAGTTTTAGTCACTAAAAAATGCATTTGTATCTTCTTCTTTCATTTGTAACCATTTTCTGTTTCTATTCTCTTTGCTTAAACCTCTGCTCATTTTTAGTAAAGGTATTCCTGATTTTACTCTCAGTCCATCTCAGTGTAATATATTAAAGCACGAAGCCTCAGCTTATCTAGCGGACTGGTGTGTATACTATCTCTCTGGAGACACTGGACTCGGTCATTTCTGTGAGAGCCCAGGGATAGGGCCTGGAGAAGGCCGGGGAACACGTTTCAAGGAACTTTAGGATTGGCATGTAACTGAGGTGATCTGTGAGGCAAACTAAAGGCTGGCTGAGCTTTGGAGGAGATTGGTTGGGGTGGGGTGGGGTGAAGGAGGGTTAACAAACTGGCGAGTCAGAGAGCTGACACATAATTTAGCACCTGCAAGTCCCTTGCTCACTGATGCACGGGAGAGATGGGGTGACTCACAGTCCTGAATTCCCCAAGGAAGCGTCACGACCTTCTTGAACCTTTCTGGGGCTGCCAGACATGGTTGGAACACAATAAAAGAAAAAAAACAATACAAATAAATCTCAGTGATAGCATGCATGATGAGGAATGAGATTACAGTGGAGCGGGAACAGAGTTCAACTGCTTCCACCTCCCAATCAGTAACTCAATATGGAGTAAACAGGTTCAAAAGAAGGTTAGCAATTTGTGCATCACTTTCCACTGGGCATCTTTCACCTCCTTGTTCCTCAGGCTGTAGATCAAGGGGTTCAGCATGGGGATCACCACTGTGTAGAAGACAGAGGCTATTTTGTCAGTGTCCAGGGAGTCACTGGTGAGGGGTCGTAAATACATGAAGAGGAGGGAGCCGTGGAACATGCCCACGGCCGGCAGGTGGGAGGTGCAGGTGGAGAAGGCTTTGCGCCGGCCCTCGGCGGAGCGGATCCGCAGGATGGTGACGATGATATAGGTGTAGGAGAGGAGAATGATCACAATGCTGCTCACAACCACGCAGCCAATCAAGGCAAACATCATAATCTCATTGACGTGGGTGTCGGAGCAGGAGAGCGATAAAACCGGCGGAAAATCACAGAAGAAATGATTGATGACATTGGAGTTGCAAAACGATAAACGAAAAGTGAAAATGGTGTGGACCATTGTGTCCAGCAAACCCACGGCATACACCCCAGCCACCAGCAGATGACAGAGCCACTGGGACATGGTGACTGTGTAGAGCAGCGGGTTGCAGATAGCCACATAACGGTCATACGCCATCACAGCCAGCAAGAGGCAATCTACGTGACCAAAAATACCAAAGAGATACATTTGCACAGCGCAAGCACTGTACGCAATCCTTTTACTCTCGGCTAAGAAGTTCAGCAGCATCTTAGGGGAAATTATCGAGGAATAGCAGAGGTCACAGAAAGACAAATTACCGAGGAAAAAGTACATGGGGGTGTGGAGTCGGGAGTCAATCTTGATTAGCACGATCATCCCCACATTCCCTACCAGGGTGATGATGTAGATCACCAGGAACAGCACAAAGAGAGGGACCTGAAGCTCTGGACGATCTGTCAGTCCTGAGAGAACGAACTCAGTCACCGTTGAGTGATTTCCCTTTTCCATCTCCTCGGAACAGAGATCAGGCAGCTACAGTGAGGGGGGCAGGCAGGTGGCTCAGGAATTCTATCCCTTCCCTATAAGGAGAGGAAGTGAAGAAAAGGATGTAGGTTAGTTTCTTAGAGGACTCCCCTGCCGAATAAAGAAAAGCCCTTAGTCCACAGAGCCAGATGTTCAGAGCTGATCATTCCAGTTGTCTGCTAAAATGGACACACAGCAGAAATGTAAAAACCAGTGGGTTAACTATGCCCCACACATGGGCTTTGCTGTTCCAACACACAGCAGCAAACAGTGACTTTTGAGTACTGCATAAGAATGTGAGGCTGAAAACACGGGGTGAGAATTCGTGCCAATCGGAGCTCTTTCCAATTCATACAAGGTGAGCTCTGTGCTCTGGCATTTCAGTTCTGGGTTACTTAGTGTGATAATTAAGCCTGTTCAGAAAATGAAAATGGGCTTTGCGCTAGTTTGTATGCAATCCCAGAGTCATAGTATAATGCACACACCCCCGCACCTGTAAACTGCTACTTTCTCCGAAAGATGAGGGCTTTTTTCCTTTAGCCCAAGGCATAGAAAGTGATGCTTTGGCTTCCAAAGAGCTTGGTTCAATCCCTGCTGATGACGGCAGTGTCTGAATTTGTATGCAACCATGATTCAGTCCAACAGCATGTGCCTGCAGAAGACAGAGAGGTGGGTCTTTGCTTCCCCCATCAAGAGAAGCTGCTACTCGGGAGAATTCGGGAGGTTTTATACTGTTCTTGGTGACCTGGGGGACCTGATCCCTGAAGCAACTGGGTTCATCGCGGTGCACAACACACCATTAAAATGTACTGGGTTGGCCAAAGCCACCCCCAGTGTAACTTGTACACGGGGGTTTAATCTGTTGCACTATTTGCTCCTTTTGTTATTAAACGGTCCCACATCTGCAGAGTTACCCAGGGCAGAGCTAGGGGTATGTTTCATTCCGCTGCTTTCACTCTGCGCTGGGTGACGAGTGGCATGGGTGTGATGAATATCATGGGAGTTGGGGAGGAAAGGAGATCGAGGGAGAAAATGGGAGGTCAATGGAGTTACCCCCGTGTACGATGTCCGGGTCTCCAAATCCCTTCTTGTCCTATAAAATGATGATGTCATCCTTCTTCCAACCCCATGACTAACTACAGCAAACACACCCAGGAACTGGTCTGGTATCCCACACTGAGCCGCCACGCGCTCTACTGAATAATAATATTAACCAGCAACATCTCCTTTTTTTAATTTTTTTATTCTCCCTTCTCTCCCCTCCCTTTCACATCTCCCCATATCTTTTCCCGAAGTCTTTCCATGGTGACTTTCTCCTCGCGCGATTTCCATTCTCCCTGCCCCCTCTCTTAGGGCTAGATTGTCACAGTCCTTCCTCAGCAAGGGAGAATAAGGCCTCTGCCCTTGCCCCTTGCTCAATGCTGCTCAAATCTTGGATTCTGGCCATCATGGAGATGGCAGGGGCTGCTCACCCAATAGACCCTTCTGGGATATAGTGGGCAGAAGAGATGACAAGGAGTGGGAGGAACCCCGGATCCATCCCCGTATTCACTAGCCGTAAAATCTGGCCGTAAAATTTGTGAGCACAAAATATGCAATCGAGATCTGCTGTACCGATAGGGAGCCCTTTTGCAAGTGAACTGGGACAAATGCTGAGCAGGAGTTAGTTACCATGGTCGTATCAGCCTATTATTAATTATTATTTGTATTAGTGTTGCTCCTAAAAAAATCAACATCCGTTTACTCACCAGGGGAATCTGGCCCATTGACTTCGAGAGCGAGACATGGATTTACATCAGCTGACCCTGTTTACCTAAATGAAGCTTTACTGATTTCTGCCTGCTGGATCCCTGGCCTTATATTGTCTTTGTAGCCCTATAGGTATTTCCCTAGATAGTGGCTTATGAGGCAGTATGATCACCATTCCTAGGCATTCAAAGCACCGAAACACCATATGTAACAGGTTTATTGGTATTGAGGACCAAACTCTAATCCCCAAATGTCACAGCCAAAATTCAAGGGTTTGGGCCTCAAGCAGGCTATGAAGCCCCTCAAGACAATAATTCTGAGGAGTGTTTCCCAGCCGCGGGTGAGCAGTGACTGTCTAGAGGAAGGAGAGAGAACAGACTCTTGCTCCTCTTCCAGTCATCCAGAGTTGTGGGGAGGAGAAGGGGGACCCGGTTTTGACATCCGGGAGATCGTGAGGGGAAGAGAATGCTGAGGTGTGAGGAAGGGTGGTGGGTCAGGATATTAGGGTAGGTCTATACTTACGCGTCCCGTCGGAGGCGCGCGATCGATGTTCTGGGTTCGATTTATCGCGTCTTGTCAAGACGCGATAAATCGAACCAGGAAGTGCTCCGTCGTCGACGCTGGTACTCCAGCTCAACGAACGGAGTAGGCGGAGTCGACGGGGGAGCCTGCGCGCCGCGTGTGGATCCCGGGTAAGTGCTTTTTCATTCGAACTAAGGTACTTCGACTTCAGCTACGTTATTCACGTAGCTGAAGTTGCGTACCTTAGTTCGATAGGGGGGGGGTAGTGTAGACCTAGCCTTACTGTTCAAAGTAGGGTGGAGTTGGTCACAACGGGTCATTCACTGGATTTCAAAGGCCTGAACCATCTCCACTCACACCCAATAATGCGTTGAAAGAACTACATGCTGTCATTGTATCCACAGACGCTCTGCTTCAAGAGCGACCCATATCACACCACCATCTGTGGGCAGCTTAGCGACAATGTGCAACACAGACCTGACATAAATCACTTGGTGTATGTAACGGAAAAGCTGCGTTATTTGGAACTCTGCAACATAAGAACATAAGAATGGCCCTACTGGGTCAGACCAAGGGTCCATCTATCCCTGTCTTTTGACAGTGGCCAGTGCCAGGCGCCCCAGAAGGAATGAACAGAACAGGGAATCATCAAGTGATCCATCCCTGTCGCTCATTCCCAGCTTTTGGCAAACAGAGGCTAGGGACACCATCCCTGCCCATCCTGGCTAATAGCCATTGATGGACCTATCCTCCATCAACTTATTCTTTTTTGAACCCTGTTATGGTCTTGGCCTTCACAACATTCTCTGGCAAGGAGTTCTTTAACATGGCAATAGTAGGAGGGTGTTAGCCAGACATGGAGGGCAGACATGTTCCCTGACTTCTTCTATGATGTATGAAGATATGGATGGATCAGGGTAAGAAGAGGGGCTTATTGTGTGTATTGGGGAGCCCATCTTTGCCCTTCGTTTCTCCATCACAACCCAAATGGCTGGAGCATAGGAGCCTGTCTACTTCTGCATCTACTTTGTGCTCCTTGCTCATTGACTGGGAGGTCTCTGGCCCTGCCCCTCATTCCTGATCCCATTTCCTTGAGGCCAGAAAGAGATGGCTGAAGCATTGCTTTAGCACAGCTCCAGATCTGTGTTCATAGGTTGGTTGGGAGCCTATGATCTACGCTACATCATGACCCTTATAGTTCTCCGGTTAGGTCTCTATTGTTAGAGAGACAAAGATATGACCTAAATTGGTGCTAATCACAGAGGTCCCATCTAGAATGATTCTTCAATGACCAATATCCATTGTGTGTGAACAGCCATTAGTTGTCTTCAGTTAAGGCCTGATCCAGTGTCCAACAAAATCAATGGAAAATCACCTTGTTGACTTCAGTGTTTTTGCGTTAATCCTTGGTATACAGGACTTAACCCTTTGGATTTCTGCTCCAGATGATAGTGACAACTGTGACACAGGGCCAGGGCCTGTGACAAAACTGGGGCAATGGGATTTCACTGCAGTATCAGTTCTCGAAGACATCCTGGCTGCACTAGATGATTAGAGTTTGGAGGAAACGCCTGGTGACAGGGCCACTGCTGCTTACATTCCAGGATGCCGCTTGTATTCCACCCCATGTTTCGTTTGGGACCCCCATTGGTGTGGAAGAGGAACCCAGAAACGTTGGGAAGTTTAGCAGTATCACTGGTGCTGCGACATCCTGCCTCGCGTTCCAGCCCCTTGATACCATTCATAGTGAAAGTCTAGCTCACTAGTCAGTGTGCATATCTGACCTTCCTATGTGCCAAAGTGGCTCTTTAATTCAAGTGGTACCGGCTCCTGCCTTTACTTATGGAGATCCCCAATTAAACTCTTCATGTGTCAGTCCAGATGGAAGCTGTGACAAAAGCAGGATTAGAGCCAGGTGGTCAAGGATACAGACTATATTTTCCCTTCATCTGCCTTTGCAATATCTGGACATGGGGAGCAGGAAATAAGTATTGGTACCCTCCCTTCTACTTGCACAGTGTTCCACAGACATGTCCATTATGAGAGATGAGTGATGCTAATCACTCCTATGGCAACAAGATGTTGGGTCACAAAACCACACTTGGGACAACACTGCAAGAATTAGCACACGAGTGAAGACAGTAGACATGATCAAACGGTGACAGTGATCCTTGGGAAATTTCCCCTATTTTGCCGAGCGAATTGTTCGTGAATGCAACCCTGATTTCCTTCGACCATATTTGTAATTCTGAAGAATATGTTTAAACGTTTGGATGGGTAATTTTCACTTCTGGGTTGTCCACAAACTATTCACTTTGTCTCTTCCGTCGTCGTATTGCATTGAATAGGTTGATGGCCTGACGATCCCTTCCCAGTGGCTGGCTTAGGTAAACACCCGCTGTCCCAGTCATGACTGCAACCAAGGGAGGGGCTGTGGAAGCCCCTTATACCCCGTTTCAAGACAAAATGATTTAGTTGGGGATTGGTCCTGCTTTGAGCAGGGGGTTGGACTAGATGACCTCCTGAGGTCTCTTCCAACCCTGATCTTCTATGATTCTATGAAAAGCCAGGCGAACTAAGGGAGGAACCTATCCGCATAACAGCTCAGAGACCTAGCTCACCAGTTGCCATACTTTGCCTCCATAGATCGGGGAAGTCATTTCCCCAGATACAGGTTGTCCAATCAGCTCAGGACCTGACTGAACCATCCTGCTGAATTGTCATTTGTGGCCCCCCAAAATTTATTCCCCATAGCCTGGGGTTGCCAATTCCTGACCACGCTTTGCACCAACGCTCACGAACTGACCTGCCGCAGCAAAATAATAAAACCACCACTCAGCCGTCACTCAACCTAAGCCGGCAGCACTGTTTCCCTCCTTCTCACAGGCAACGAGACTCAGAGCCCGGGCCTACAGACTGGGGCATGTGGGGCGGCTGCTACCATGCTAAAAATAGCTGTTGGACTCAGGCTGAAACTCTGGTTCTGAAATTCATCCAAATTCACCCTTCACCCTGGGTGGACCGCACAGCCCAAGTTCCAGACATGCACCCAGGTATCTTTAACACGGTAGCACAATTCCAGGGAGCCCAAGTCTGCAGACCCAGACTCTGAGACTTGCTCCGGAGGGCTACAGCTCACTGCATACATGCGCCCATAATGACCATACTAGAAAGTTCAACCTTGGTTTCCCCCTCTCTCAAAAGCAGTAGAGCATCGGTGTTGTTCTCCTATTCATCCACTGCTGATTCCGTCCACCCCATTGCTGTCCCTGCTCCAGCCATCTGGTTAGCCCTACCTCCTAGCACTCCATTCCCTGGGATTGAAAGGTGCTGCAATTGCACGGCTTGTTTCTATGGTGGCAGAAGAAATAACAGGGACTCCGATAGCACCAGGCCTGTTTGCAGCAGAAGCAATAATCTGCTTAGCTTCAAAACTTCCATTGGTCAGCCCTGCATTAACCCCTAATGTATATTCCCATAGGACTGTTACACTCTGTTGGCTCTTCAGGCGCACGTGTGTAATGAGTTGGTGGGTTCTCAGTACAGCTCCTGACTGGACAGGTGTCAGCTAAGCAAAAGCCACCATTGCAATTGGCATCAGGTGTCCGTCCCCCCCGAATCGTGGGGGCTGAATTCCTCAGTCCGTTAGTAGCTGTCGGGGGTGGGGTCTTGCATAGTCATGGCTGAGACACATTTCGGGGGAATTTGTTTGTCTGCATGGTGGGAATCTGTTCTAGCAATAACTGTAGAGCATTCACTCTCCGGCTCTGTCAGTCCAACCCCTCTCTCTAGCCTCGACACATTTTAAATACAGACCCACCAACAAAACATGAATGGAGAATGGAAAATACGTTCCTCAAAGGGAAGAGTTTAATTAGGGTCCCACTAGGGTCCCAGTCAAATGCCTACTGAAGTGGATAGGAAGATTCCTATTAACGTTAATGGGTTTGGGGCCAGATTTTTAAGGGTATTTAAAATTAACGTACCTTAGGCACCTAAGTACGACTTTTGCTTAGCTGACACCTGTCCAGTCAGGAGCTGTACTGAGAACCCACCAACTCATTACACACGTGCGCCTGAAGAGCCAACAGAGTGTAACAGTATTCAGAATCTGACCCTTCGTGCTTTAATTTCTTTGTAAGAAAAGAAAAAGGAAAGGGAAATAAGCTCTCAGAAATATGTCTTATCAGTGGAAGGAACAAGGACTACAGTCCTAGTGTGAGACTAATTAAATAGAAGGCCTTCGCTAAAATATAGTGTTAGATGAAGGATGCATTAGAGATTCACAGACAGACAGACAGGTGGGACGGTTACATTGGCTTCATTGTCAAGGCTTTACGAGTTTTTTTTTTTTAATTTCTGCTATTTTAACCTGCTCCCAAATTAAAGTCTTTCAGGTGCAATCAGCTTAAGAACCTACAGGGAAGCCTGGTTCCTACAGGGCTATTTAAAGTGTGGCATTGGCCAATCGGTACAGAAAAGAGTTTGTTGCCGGATGATATTTAAACCTCACGCCCAGGCCAGAAATGAGACCCATACTTAGGGTCCCTCTATGCAATCTAGAGATTACTAATGATGTGCTTAAGGATCTGGGGAGGATATTTAACCCTATAAGCACCGAGATAAATCTTCATACCAAGGCCCTTCTGAACTCAGAATGGACCAATGGCTATTTCTGTCCTTGCTGGCAGACCTAAGTGAGTAGCTTCCTTCTCTATCTCTCTGACCAGCTCACTCTCTTCTTCTGGCAGTCGTTGATCTCTTTGGGAAGAAGTTGAAGGAGAAATAGTTAAAGTTAGCTATGTAAAATTCATGTACTTGGGGTCCAAACTCTGATTCCAGCAGCATTTGCAAAGCAATTAAATTTTATATGGCATCAGCCTAGTTCTAGGCGGCAAACATTTGAGATTTATTTAGCTAAAAACTGGAATGATATTTGCTGCTGTGACTTATTCAAAGGTTGCATCGCACCAAGACCCCCGTAAAACCAACTTTTAATTATAGTCAAGGGAACCCACTCTAAGAATTGTTAACAGATTTTGTGGCGCATCTGTGGTCATAGTTACAAGCAGTGAGAACAGGAAGCAAAAGAATTTATTTTTGGATCAAATGTCCTGTCACTTTAAAAGTTCGCAGGACCAAATCCAGAGCTGGTATAAGTTGGCATGGCTGTCTAGACTCCAGACAACTCCAAACAGCAGCTGGGGATCTGGTTCACTGACTAACTTCCACAGAGAGATGCTGATTTATACCTGCTGGAGACTTGCCCAATGTTTGATTCCTAGGGGCAGCGCCATAGGTGTTCACCAAGGTAATGGCTCACTAAGCACTACGGTTGCAATAACTAGGCATTCAAAACACTTTATGTCACTGGGGGTACGTCTACACTACCCGCCGGATGGTTGGGTAATGATCGATCTATCGGGGATCGATTTATCGCATCTAGTGCAGATGTGACAAATCGATCCCCAATCGCTCTGCCTTCGAACTCCTGTAATCCACCAAGTGGAGAGGCGGAAGCAGAGTCGACGGGGAAGCGGCGGCAGTTGACCCCGCACTGAGAGGACACGAGGTAAGTCGACCCAAGAAACGTCGACTTCAGCTACGCTATTCTCGTAGCTGAAGTTGCGTATCTTAGGTCGACCCCCCCACCCAGTGTAGACCAGGCCTCAGTTATTAGTATTTTGACCCCAAATCTGCAGCCAGCGCTGAAGTGTTTAGGTGTTTTACAGGCTCCGACAGATACTCAAGACAGTAATTCTTCGGAACGTTTTCCAGGAGCTGGTGAGCAGAGCAAGCCAAGAGAAGGGAGAGAGCAGACTTTCACGCCCAACCACGTGTCAGGGAGTGAGAAAGACCCCATTTCATCCATCCATCCTAATCCCATTTACCAACCATCCAGAGATGCGGGGAGAGGAAGGGGATTCAGACATGACTGCCAAGAGGTAGTTAGGGAAAGAGGATTGTAAGGAATTATGAAGGAAAAAGGGGAACAGTAGCTGTAACCTCTTGGTTACCTCCACAGCAATCGCCTTCCTCCCCTCAAATTCTGTGTATAGTTTCTCCTAAGTTACAGATTGGGCCTGGTGTGCCCCCTACTAGTTCCCCTGAAGATTGTATTTTATCTCAACTTCCTCAAGAATTAGGTAAAGATTCATCTCCAAAGGGGACTTCATTAAATAGCTGAGATGGTGACATTACCACCTGTCCCACATATCCCATGACATTTCCTGATGATGTCCGGTTTCTGCTTGCCCTGGGTGCTGGGGATGAGGTCCAGTTAAATAGCCTTAAGTTTGTTTTTGGGTATTGTAAACCAGCATCATGGTGTGATGACATGTTATCGTCATGTTGAATCAACAAGTGTTTTACCAAGCTGTTCTTATAACACAATGCCATCACATGCTGATGTGACCTCATAATTCAATATCAGGACGTCTGGGACATGACTCTTTTCTACTGCGGGGCATATTCCAAGAGGCAGGAACCCACAGGTGGAGGAGGTAATAAGCTAGGAGGCCCTTTCCCACCCATCTCAAACCATCCCAAGTGAACATCAGCCAAATACCATTGCCTTCTACCAACCGTTTGATTGGGTGATTGAAATAATCTAGTCATCACAATACAGCTTCTTGCTCCTTGACCTATTGGTGTTAACCTTGTCCATGAGAGACAAGCACAAGGGTGAAAAATTTCAGTCTTGCTCCTTCTCTGGAGATTGCTGACCATGGTATCCAAGTGGGGCAGCTCTCTTGGGTGGTCTGGATGGCTCGTATTCTAAAAAGATGATCTTTCTGCATGTGTATGAGATGGAAGCATAGAGAGGGAACAGCTGGTAAAGGGAGGGTTGTCCCTTTCTGGAACATATAGATTTGTTTTAGAGGAGTCTCTTAGGGCTGGTCTACACTACCCGCCTGATTCGGTGGATAGCGATCGATCGATTTATCGTGACTCATCTAGTGTCATCGAAGCGGAGTCGACGGGGGAGTGATCCTGTGCTGCGTGGACGTGAAGTAAGTAAATTTAATTCGCTCTAAGATACGTTGACTTCAGCTACCCTATTCTCGTAGCTGAAGTTGCGTATCATAGATCGATCCCCTGCCAGTGTAGACCAGACCTTAGTCGGACAACTGGAGATATGTTCTGTTTTGGGTGTTCTGAAATTCTGGTGGTCACATTCAGAGAATCTGTTGATTGTGAGGAAGCATGTTAATGTCTCAAATTGAATGTAGCTTCTTTACGAGGGTAAGTAGTGTCATTGTAATTAATGGAGGTGAATCTGAACCTAATGAGCATCTCATCACCAGGATCGTTGTCCTTTTTGTTGGATCTTGGTTTTCAAATGAGGGTGGAGTTGTTCATTATGAGTCATGCACCAGATTTCAAATGTCTTAACCATTGCCACTCAAACATTCTCTTTTCAGATGGGTCGAAAGAATCGCCTTCTATGACTCTGTCCAAAATAGCTCTGATTCCAGAGACACCCATATTGCACAACCATCTGTGGGCAGCTTAATTAAAATGTACTACACTGACATGACATAAATTGCATTGTACTTCAATGCAAAGCTAGATGGTTCAGAATTCTGCATGCTACACCTAAGATGCAATAATCTTTGTTTCTCCCTCACTCATAATGATAATTGTTTGCAAAGGGACATAGCAAAAAAAGGACATATGAGAAGCTCAAAGGGATTCTCCCAGTTTTATGCTATAATACACACACACACACATATACACACACATTTGCATTTAACAGATCCTCATAGTGTGCACATGCCTAAATGTTCATGAGAACATAATGCAAAATGATTACTATCAGTAGTATTAAAGCATTGCCTAGTGGCCTCAACTTAAACTGGGACTCCATGCACTTGGTGCTGTACAAACATATAATAATAAGAGACAGCCCCTGCCCTGAAGAGGTTACAGTCTAAAATGGCAAAACATGGGAGGGAAGCGGAGGTTCAGAGAAAGGAAGTAACTGACCCAAATTCATAATGTAACAGAACCAAGACTAGTACCCATGACTTCAGAGTCGCAGTCCAGGGCTATCGCTGGGTCATACTGCTCCAGTGCTACTGGGACTACGATAATGATAATAAATAATCTAACTGAAATTAGGTATAAAATTAATAAAGAACTGGAAAAGTTTCTTTTTTTCACTGAGCCTTAAATGTTGCAAGCGTTCACATCTAAGTAGAATGGCAATAGCAGGATTCAGAGAAAATCCTTTGACATTTTCATAGAAAAACTGAACACCTGTGATATTAAAATCTCTTCTCTCTAAAATTCCCACTGAACAGCATTCCTTTGCAGAACTACCATCATTTTACACATCACATTTTTCATTTCACCCCCAATGTCACTTTTCTGCTCCCTAATTTTCTCATGGCATTTTTAACCTCCTCATTGCGCAGGGTATAGATTAAAGGATTCAGCATAGGAGTGATAATGGTGTAGAACACTGTGACCATCTTATCCTCCGAGAAGGTGGTGGAAGGTCTTAAATACATGAAGATACATGGCCCAAAAAATATAATCACTACAGCAATATGGGAGGCACAGGTGGAAAGAGCTTTGCGACGACCTTCAGAGGAGCGAGTTCTCAAGGAAACTAAGATGATGACATAGGACACAACCAGCACAACAAAAGAGGTCAGGGAAATCATCCCGGTATTGGCGATGACCATGACGCCAACAAGATAAGTGTCAGTGCAGGCCAGTTTCAGCAAAGGGTGCACATCACAGAAGTAGTGGTCAATCTCGTTGGGCCCACAGAAGGGTAACTGGATGGTCAGGAAAGTCTGAACCATGGAATGCACAAAGCCACCCACCCATGAAGCCATAACAAAGGAGCCACAAACACACCCCCTCATGATGGTTGTGTAATGGAGGGGTTTGCAGATCGCAATGTAACGATCGTACGCCATCACTGTGAGGAGGAAGATTTCAGTGCACCCAAAGAAATGGACCACAAACAGCTGTGCTATGCAGCCATCAAAAGAGATGGTTTTCCTCTCCACAAAGAAGTCTGCAATCAGTTTTGGGGCTGTGACAGAGGAAAGGCACATGTCTACAAAGGACAGATAGCTGAGGAAGAAATACATGGGAGACTTCAGATGCTGGCTGCTCTTTACGGTGACAATGATGAGGAGATTTCCCAGCACAGTAGTGATATAGAGGAGTACAAAGAACACAAAACACACTGGCTGTAACGTCTCATTGTGGCAAAGTCCCAAAAGGATGAATTCTGTCACATTCTGTGTGGGCTCCATGTACTCGGTTTAAATGATGGGTATATGGAATACAGCTAATCCACCTGCCGTGACACAAAACAGGGATAGGAATAATCAACAAATATTGACCGGTGACGAGGTGAACATCAAGATGCATTGACCGCAGTGGTAGACTTTGTTCAAAAATAAAAATGAGCAATATGTAACTCAAGGAACTAGAAGAAATTGGCTTGAGTTACTTATTGCCACGAACAGTATATACCCAAAAGAATTAGAGTGGAAAATCTGAATATGATTCATTCTATTCTTCACCCATAGTGAATCATCAAAGACCTTAACTGTAAGGGAAAAACTTAACCTTAACTATGCTTTGCAATCAGCCCTTCCATGATACGCATTCTATTTTATTCTTATTGCATTGTTAAACACCTTCAAAAATCCCATTTTTCAACCAAGGATAACCACATCTCTTATTTTTGTATCTGGGCACATAAATGCTCAAAAGAGTATTTATTTGTACATGCAAACATGAAACAGAGTTACCTCATTAAGTAACCAATGATTGAAAACTGGTCTCTGATTATTTTCATCATAAAATTATTTCACAAAATGTACATTTAGTTGAAAAGCCATTTTAACTGGGGAAAAAAAAGGAGTTCAGTGAAGAATTTTGACCAGCTGTACACAAAACCCCAATTGAAACAAGAATTGAAACAGTAATTTATCAGCAGGACTCATGCATACACTTGAGATTATTTATGCTGCTCCAAAAATGCAAAGCAGCCATAAACACTGTCCGATTGACACTGTCACCAGAGTGGTGGAAAGCAGCTGAAGCCTACTAGTAGGGTGACCAGATGTCCCAATTTTATAGGGACAGTCCCGATATTTGGGGCTTTTTCCTTATATTGGCGCCTATTACCCCCCACAGTCTGTCCTGATTTTTCATACTTGCTGTCTGGTCACCCTACCTACTAGTGAACCTGAGCCTATATGTGTTATCATTTGATTTTCTGTGTTCAAAGGAAAGTATTTATGACTGTTCATAAACAGGAATAGATTAAATATGGTGTGGGGGTGGTCATTGCTTGCGGACTAGCATCTAATAAGCCTATTTTATACATTTCAAAACTAAAATTAAAATAAATAAAAATAATATGAAGATTTTTCAAGAGAGAAGTTTGTAATGAAGATTTTAGAGTCATTCATCGTACTTTACGTGAATTAGTTGGCGACTGATTGATCGAGGGGGGAATTAAATTGGAGTGAATCCAAATAAAGTGTTTTCTTTTTCTTTGGTAGAGCTAAGCAGGGAAAGAACAACATAAAATACTCAACCTTGCTGGAAAACGCACATGGATTGTTTTTGCAGATCTCAAAACTTACCTGGATGGTGATGGGTTTTATTTCCCCTGCGTCTAATCTCGTAGCAAAGGTGTTCGGGTGTGAAGAACAGTAAGCAGTTGATAAGGGTGATTTACAAAGCCATTAGATACTCCTTGCTATATAGATTTTCTGCTTTGTAAATATCATCCTAATACCCGTCTTTAAAAGCCGTGTATTAGGATGTCCTTTGCTGTCTGTCAATTCTGTGAAGACCAAATTAGTGAACTAGAGAAGGGAGCGCTCAGGAATCTTTTCACATCAACCACTCTCCTAACTAACAAAGTCTCAGGTCTAAGACCGTCTCCATCCCTCACTCTGCAAAACCTAAGACCCAACAAGATCTTTGGGAAAACATTGTCTCCCTCTTTGCTGTGAAGTCACAGCCGAAATATTTAAAATAAATATGTAGTGGCAGTGCGTCATCGCCCGGTTAATCCCAGAGGCATTTCAAGGCTTCCCCATTGGAAATAGTTGTTGAAGAAGCACTCCCCTGTATAGTTTTAAGCATGTATTTGAAGCAAACTTTCAAAGCTCTGTTGAGAATTAGTCCCTTTCATTGTCTTCAAACTCCATCTTTCAATATGAACCCCTACCCCGCCTCCTCATATTTTCACCAAGTGATGGCCTTAGAGATCTTGCTATTATCCGTTTCCTTCTACTTGCACCCCCTACATAACACGAGGGCACAGGAAATCCTGTGTCAAGTTCCTCATTTCACTCCTATGCTTAGAAAGGGGACACCGAGACCTTGGGCAAAAGGCAACAAGCTCTGTGGACCTGCTGTGTGTGAACAGCCATTGGATCAGGCCTTAACCGAAGAGAACCCGTGCCCAACAAAATCAATGGAAAATTGCTGGGTTGACTTGAGTGGCTTTTGCATCACCCCTTAATCACGGATCTACGGGATCGAACAATGTTTGGATTTCTCTTCTACGTGATAATGTGACTCAACTGTGACAGGATCAGGGGCAATGGGATGTCACTGCAGCATCAGTTCTCCGAGATGCCCTGGCTGCACAGGATGATGGGAGTTCTGAGGAAATGCCTGGTGATGTGGCCACTGCTGCTTACATTCCAGGATGTTATCTCGTATTCCACCCTATCCTTAGTTTGGGAAGTCTAGCATCATCACTAGTGCTGGGACCTCTCACCTCATATAGGCACTCGATACCATTCACGGTGAAAGTGTAACCACTAGTGAATGTGTGTATCCGACCTTTCTACATTCCAAAGTGCTGACACTGTTGTTTTTTAATTCAATCTGTACCAACTCCTGCCTTTACTTTCGGAGATCCCCAGTTAAACCCTTGGTGTGTTGGCTGTCACAGATGGAGGTTGGTCCAAAAACAGTAGTGGCACCATGTAGTCAAGGATATAAAATATGTTTGTACTTAATCTGGCTTTGTAAAATCCGTACATGGGGTGGGAGGAGAGAGAATATGACGTGATACCCTCTCTTCTACTTATGCAGCCATAGACAAACTGGCCCATCATAAGAGAAGAGTTAGTTATTCCCTATGGCAATAAGATGTGTCATGAAACCACAATTGCAATGATATGGCCAGATAGAGCAGTCATTTGAGACAATCAAACAATGCTGTTGACATAGTATTCATTGGGAATTTATCCCCTTTCTTGCTAAGCGAATCATTCATAAAAGCAATACTGATTTTCTTTGACCATATTCGTAACTCTTGAGTATACATGGCAATGTTCAGATGGGTAATTTTCACTTCTGTGTTGTTCACAAACTGTTCGCTTGGACTTGTCTCTCTTGGTATTGAATTTGGCAGGTTGGCGGCCTGCCAATCCCTTCCTAACCCTAAGTGGGGATCCCAGGTGGCTTCAGGAAACTCACACTGTCCCAGTCATGAATGGACACAATGGAGGGGCTGAGGAAGCCTCTTGATGTCCCTTTTAGATCAGAGGACAGAGGAGCTAAGCAAGGAAATTATCCATGTACTTGTTTGGAGACACTGGCCATTAGCCATGGTGCTTTGTCAGGTGAGTTGGGGCCTGTCTGACTCACCCTGCTGAGATGCTGTTTGTGGCTTCCAAGGTGTATGCCCCATAGCACAAGGAGGCCAGCTCCTCACCATGCTTTGCCCCTGGGTCCACTAACTGACTTGCCTCAGCAGAGCAAAGAACAGCACAGAGCCCTGAGTCATCCTTGTCTGGTGGCTTTGCTGGCCCTCCTTCTCTTGCTGACCATCCAGGAAAGCTGTGCCTTGGATCCCCCTCTCAGAAAAGCAGTAGTGAATCAGCTTCACTCTCCAACTCACCCATTCCTGTCTCAGTTTGACGCCTTGTTGTCCCTGCTCCTGCCATCTACCTCCTGGCACTGTACCCCCAGGGTGGAGGGGTGCTGTCTGCTCACAGCCTAGTCATAGGGCAACCACAGAGGCTGAAAAAACACTGGGGACTGAGGCATCGTTATGGCAGGAGCATGCCTAGCTTCCAAACAGCTCTGCATGAACTCCTATACTATATCCCCACAGGATTTGTCCAGGACTGTCAGGGATGAGGCTGGGACCTGTCCAAAGGTGAAGGGCCCTGAGGTACTATACCCCAGTCTGCTCCTAGGCCTGAGGACCCATGCCTTGGTGGGGGGGTCTGTGTGTGCTAGCTCTGTGGAACCGGTGAGTGGCCGCACCAAATGGAAGAGGTGAGCACAGAATCCACATGTCCAAGATGGTGGGGAGCGTGTAGGAATCTGCTGCCCCTCCCGCTGAATAGACACAAGGCCCAGAGTGGCCCTTTGTAACATCCCTAAGCGAATAACCCACCCAAACCCCTATTCTGCCAACTTAGCGTGAGCTAAAAGCCAACTAGCTGTGAAGTTACAGCAGGACTATTTAGAGTGACTCATATAGTGGTAGCATATCATTGGCTTGGGTAATGAGTTCCCAGAGGCATTTCAAGGTGTCTCCATTGGAAGCAATCAGTGAAGAGGCAGCTAAGCCATATTGCTTTGGACACATCTTTCAGGCAAACTTTTGGTGCGTGTTGACAGTTAAGGCCAGATTTTTAGGCATTTCTCCACTAGGCGTTACAAGGGTTAAGGGACTTAGCTACAATGCCTTTTCAAAATTGACAGGTATTAAGCAGCCTAAGTCACACTGAGACTTAGCCCAGGTCTACACTGTGGGGGGATCGACCTAAATTATGCAACTTCAGCTACGGGAATAACATAGCTGAAGTCGACGTATTTAGATCGACTTACCGCGGTGTCTTCATGGCACTGAGTTGACCGCTGCCATTCCCCTGTCGACTCCGCCTGCACCTCTCATGGCGGTGGAGTACCAGCGTCAATGGGAGAGTGCTCGGGGATTGATTTATCGCATCTAGACTAGACGTGATAAATCAATCCCCGATAGATCGATCACTACCCGCCAACCCGGCGGGTAGTATAGACCTGGCCCTAGGCTTCTAAGTGTCTAAATCACTTTTGAAAATGGGATTTAGCAATCTAAGTCACTTGTGATCTAAGGGCTTGTGATATGGAGTGGAGCAACACCTAAATACCTTTAAAAATCTGGTCTTTAGTCTCTTTAGGTGTTCTGTGCCTCACACTTACAATTAGATGTTTTACCAACAGATTGTGATGTTGATTTGAGGCCTTTCTATCTCATATGTAGTTCATATCTGGGTCATTCTATTGACAAATTCTTACATAAGACATTGCAGGAACTCTTCTGTCAAAATCTTCAGTTGTCTCCTAATGCTCAGGAAGAGGGATCTTGAGAAGTGTAGCAATGGAGAATTAGCCCTCTAGGAAATGTGAACAGCCATCGCTCCTAACTAGAGATGGGAAAATAGATTTTTCAGTTCACTGGAAACTCCAAAGATAAATTGGGGGGGAGAGGAACTGTTTTGGGTTGAACCAAAACCAAAATTTGAGTCATTTGAAAAGGTTTTTTTAAAGTTTCATTTTGGGTCAAATGAAACATTTTGTTTGACCAATAATGAAACATATTGATTTAGTTTTGAAGCAATTTTAAATAATTATTTTTATTTTTTTAAATAAAATTAAAAGGAAATTTTGAAACAAAAAATCATTTTGAACCAAAAAAATTGAAAGATTTTTTTAGAAAAAGCAAAACAAAATATTTATTCATTTCTGAATTTTTTAAAAGGTTCCGTCCCCCCTTACCAAAACAATTCAGTGAAATCAACACTAAATATTTCCGTTTACCGTAATCTGCATTTTTGGCCGGGAAAAATGTTTCAGCTAAAAAATGTCACCTCGCTCTAGTCCTCAACAATCACTTAAATAAGAGATTGAACATTATTCTGATTTCTGTTCTACATGCTCATGCAGTAAAGTTACAGGTCTCAGTCATGACAATGCAAGGGCCCATGGAAGGAAAGATTCAGCGAGCTTTGCAGCAGAGACATTATAGCAAAATCAACCAATGAGGGCTCTGGGGAAGTGCAGACCCAAATGGGTCCTGCCACATTTTGTCACGAGATGCTGCTTACATTCCATCCCATGACTGCTCTCGGCCTGCAGCTGGAGTGAAAGGAAGACCCAGCACCAGTAGTTCTGTGTTCCTAGGCTGAAAGCCAGTCAAAGGTTCCCATTGATTTCACTGGGACCTGGATCAAAGGCCACACAGATTTAGGAAGTGGCTGCCCTTTGTTCACCTGTGCAAGATATGTATTGGGAGTGGGCATAAACACCCACCCCCTCACTTAGCCACGGACAGAACCAGTCCTGCATTGGCCCATAATGGGTTGTTCACAAACTGCTCATCTTGACTATTCAGTCTTTGCTAGTTGTTCTTTTGTGAGACAGGACACCTAAGCCATATGATATACTTCCTACTCCCTGCATAAAGGGAGGAACATAAAACTCTTTCATCTGGAGAATAATGAAAGGTGGAAAAGTACTCTCTTTCTGGGACCAATTTTCAGAAGAATTTGCAATAATATCTGTGAAAAGTTTGGGGTTTGCAAACAAAAACAGCAGTGGCCACCCAAAAGCCGAAACCACACAAAACAAACAACAGAACTCAATGGATCAGAGTGACCCAAAGTGCTTGCTTTGGTTGTAGATATATTCAATCAATTTTTTTGTTGTGCTTTGTTTTAACTATTAGACCAGGCATAGGAACTGGGCTAACGTGAGTGAAGCAAACCAGTCTCTGTAATTCTTTTGTTCCAAGTTCACTTCAGCGTCTGGAGATTCCCCTAATTGTTATTGTGCATGGCATAGTCTCACTTTGTAACTAAGTAATTAAGTGTGGGTAACAGTATAATTTAGTTTGCAACTTGCGTCATTTCAGAACTTTTTTTTCCCAAAGAAGTTTTAATTATGCCCACTGGACCTACGCTAGGTATCTCTTGATGTTACCATGGCATCCCTATGTTGGTGTTTATCCAGGCTAAGAACAAGATTATATATATAAATAAATAAAAGTTATCAGGCCCGAGTCCTACTTCAAAAGTTACTAAGCCCAGGGCTACACTGGGGGGGGGGGGTCGATCTACGATACGCAGCTTCAGCTACGTGAATAGCGTAGCTGAAGTCGGCGTATCGTAATCGACTTACCTGGCCGTGAGGACGGCGGCGAGGCGATCGCTGCCGCTCCCCCGTCGACTCCGCTTCCGCCTTTCGATGAGGTGGATTTCCGGAGCTGATGGGGAGCGCTTTCAGGGATCGATTAATCGCGTCTAAACGAGATGCGAAAAATCGATCCCCGATAGATCGATTGCTACCCGCCGGATCGGCGGGTAGTGAAGACAAGCCCTTAGTTACCAACAATCAAAGGAAATTCTTAATGGAACCTGCAACCTCCAGGATTTTGAAGCTCTGCTGGATTGTAAAAATTAAATATGGAGATTCCCTCTTTTGCAATGATTTGTTCTGACAATGCTGGAACACAGCTGTCCCTGACTAGGAATCAAGCATTTGGCCCATTGTTCCATAAGTGCTCTGTATGATTTTGGTATATTTTAGCAAGGCCATAGAGTACATAAAATCCTCATGGGCATCCAAAAGGTTGACAGTGGAGCTGGTCAGAAAATGTTTGTTAAAAGTTTTCTGTCCGACAATGTCATATCAATTTAAATGATTTTTTAAAATGAAATCATGTCTATTTCAGTAAAAATTCCCAAGAAATCTTCCCAAGAGTGTTTTGGGTTCATAAAATATAATTTTAGAAAAAAAAATCAGAACTTTTTTTTTGAAATTTTTTCTACTTTATTTTCATTTTTATGATACTTTTATTATTTTCATAGTAGTGGTGCATATCATAGAATCTCAGGGTTGGAAGGGACCTCAGGAGGTCATCTAGTCCAACCCCCTGCTCAAAGCATAATTGTCAAGTTATGTCATAATGGGACATCTCATGTCAGATTATGATAACATAATAGTCGACATTTTCATAGAATCATAGGACTGGAAAGGACCTCGAGAAATCATCTAGTCCAGTCCCCTGCACTCATGGTAGGACCAGCACCATCTAGAACATCCCTGACAGGTGTTTGTCTAACCTGCTCTTAAAAATCTCCAATGATGGAGATTCCACAACCTCCCTGGGCAATTTATTCCAGTGGTT
This sequence comes from Chelydra serpentina, assembly GCA_037349315.1. Taxonomy (NCBI): domain Eukaryota; kingdom Metazoa; phylum Chordata; order Testudines; family Chelydridae; genus Chelydra; species Chelydra serpentina. Next base: position 1,555,559 of record JBAIAC010000151.1, read on the forward strand.
AACCACCCTGACAGTTACAAAGTTTTTCCTAAATGTCCAACCTAAAGATCCTTTGCTGCAATTTAAGCCCATTGCTTCTTTTCCTATCCTCAGAGGTTAAAGGAGAATAATTTTTCTCCCTCCTCTTGTAACAACCTTTTAGGTACTTGAAAACAGCTATCATGTCCCCTCTAAGGGTAGGTCTATACTTACGCGTCCGGTTGGAGGCGCGCGATCGATGTTCTGGGTTCGATTTATCGCGTCTTGTCAAGACGCGATAAATCGAACCAGGAAGTGCTCCGTCGTCGACGCTGGTAATCCAGCTCGACGAACGGAGTAGGCGGAGTCGACGGGGGAGCCTGCGCGCCGCGTCTGGACCCCGGGTAAGTGCTTTTTCATTCGAACTAAGGTACTTCGACTTCAGCTACGTTATTCACGTAGCTGAAGTTGCGTACCTTAGTTCGACAGGGGGGGTAGTGTAGACCTGGGCTAAGTCTTCTCTTTTCCAGACTAAACAAAGTTCTTTCAATCTTCCCTCACAGGTCATGTTTTCTAGACCTTTAATCATTTTTGTTGCTCTTCTCTGGACTCTCTCCAGTTTGTCCACATCTTTCCTGAAATGGGCACCCAGAACTGGACACAATACTCCAGTTGAGGCCTAATTAGCACAGAGTAGAGTAGAAGAATTACTTCTCGTGTCTTGCTTTCAACACTCCTGCTAATACATCCCAGAATAATGGTATTTTTTTTTACAGCGTTACACTGTTGACTCATATTTAGCTTGTGGTCCACTATGACCCCTAGATCCCTTTCCACAGTACTCCTTCCTAGGCGGGCGTTTCCCATTCTGTGTGTGTGCATCTGATTGTTCCTTCCTAAGTGGAGTACTTTGCATTTGTCCTTATTGAATTTCATCCGATTTACTTCAGACCATTTCTCCAGATCATTCTGAATTTTCATCCTATCCTCCAAAGCACTTGCAACCCCTCCCAGCCTGGTATCTTCCGCAAACTTTATCAGTGTACTCTCTATGCCATGATCTAAATCGTTGATGAAGACATTGAAAATAACCAGACCCAGAACTGATCCCTGGAGAACCTCACTCGTTATGCTCTTCCAGCCTGACTGTGAACCACTGATAATGACTCTCTGGAATTTTATGTAATTTATTTTTTATTTTAAAATATTAAGGGTAGCTGTTACTTAATACAGATTGAAACATATTTTCTAGATCAAAGTGTCTCCTGTTTGTGTTGTAATGAAATAGTTTGATGCTTTCACACCCTGTTGTACCTTGGTTGGACAGCACCCTTTAGTTCTCCATGGGTGGGGAATCCCTGTGGTAAAGGGCAGATAGAGCAATATACTCACTTTCCATGTTGTCTTTTTTACAGCACTGCAAAAACACACACAAAAAGATCTGGACTTGATCTGAGATCTAGACATTTGGCCCTTTCAGAGGCCTCAACTGCTGGGACTGTTACCATGGTTCCAGCAGTAGGTGTTTGCAACATCAAAGGGAGAAACACATGGACCTTCCCAAGCTGCCTTGGGTTTGGACTTGTCCTGTACCCCATACTGGCTGCACAACTCTCAGTCCTGTGTCCCATACCAACGCCAGCCAACAGACCTGGCTGGTTACAGAAAAACTCTAAGGTCCAACTTGTGCCTCTACCCAGCCAAAGGGATCCAGACGCTCCTTGTGGTCCATGGCAGGCAGAGAGCATAGCAACAAAGGGAAGACCCTCCCTGATGTTCGCTTTGGAGACCTTGGTAAAAGACCTACTCGTTTCATCTCCGTAGGCCGAGGATGATCTCATTCCGGTGCCACTGTGCCCCCGAGGTCAGAATGAACAACTTGCAGCAAGGTGCTGAGGCAAGAGCACCTGATTAGCCCCTGTTTCTACCTATGCTACCACATCTACACTGCTCTTAATGCTTGTAGTAGCTTAATGAGAGCTGCTTGTGTATGGGTACTTGAGCAGGGGAAAGTATACCTCTAGCTCATAGTACTGACGTAGCCTTAGGGTCTCTTTCAGATTTGGCCTAGGGTAAGGTGATCAGTACTTTCTGTGGTGTGTCTAGGGTGTTAGGTGCAGTAAAGAGTCTTGATCCACGTCCAAGGCTTCTAGACACTATGGAAATAACAACCACACAACAAGATTTTGGGCCCAATTCATTCGTGCCCTGAACAATGGTGGCCCTTCACGCCCACTTTGCACTGACATAAGTGACTCTGAAAGAATCAGGCTCGTAGAGCCCACAACCTTAGGGCTGGCCAGCACCCGTTAGGAAATGAACTGGCATCCCCATCCCACAAATAAACACTGTCCCCGTTGGCTGTCTAGGCAACGCAGCTGAGAATCAAAATGGCTAAAGACACTGAACTTCTGACTCATCCACAGATGGGGTGTTTCCAGGTCAAATATAAGGCCTATTTTTGTTGGGAGATTGCCTTGAAATGAGCTATCATTCGGGCTAGGCTAGGCCTAACTTTTCTATTCCCCCTGTCTCCTCCTCTGGCTTCCTTTCTCCCAGCATTTATAGCCCCTGGCTAATTAGGCTCACAGCTGTTTCTCCTTGTCCAGCAGGCACAGGGCTGTTCAACCAGCCCCAATCTATTCCCCTTGATTGGGACTGGAGTGACGGGCGGATGATTTAGCCATCATTTTGCCAAACATTCTGAAAAAACATTGAAGACTTCAGTGTCCATGCCTGTAAATCCCAGCCCTTTTCCTTAGCATTAACATCAGTGAACGATACCAAAGCAGTTAGCAGAATACACAATGTCTTAGCTGCTTCTCTCTCTCATCCACCTGTTGGGTCTTGCTTTTAGGACATATGTCTACTGCAATCAAAGGTATAGCTACCTGTGCTGCAGGCATATCTGATTTTATTGTACACATACCCCAAGCCTACAAACTCCCTGGAGCAGGGACTATAGATTTCTACAGCACATAGGACTCTGCCATTGCTGACCCAACTAACACAATTAGAGCCAGGCAAAGATTTTCAGCTCCCCCCCAATGCAGATTCATTGGCTATTTGCCTGCGGATGCTTTTAAACAAAGTCCATAAAAAGAACACTATCTGAGGAGAATCCTCAACTCGCAGCCAGCCTCCCTTCATTGAATTTATCATACTACCACAGTTCAGGTGGGGAGGGATAGCTCAGTGCTTTCAGCATTGGCCTACTAAACCCAGGGTTGTGAGTTCAATCCTTGAGGGGGCTATTCTGGGGAATCTGGGGAAAAAATTGGGGATTGGTCCTGCTTTCAGCAAGGGGTTAGACTAGATGACCTCCTAAGGTCCCTTCCAACCCTGAGATTCTATGATTCTAACTCCTTAGTGGAATCTGAAGGACAGTTCATCAGCGAGAGTGATTGGGGTGATCTCTGGTAAGCTGATTAGCATGCGTGTGGGTTTTGTTTTGTTTTTAATGTTTTCTGTGTAATGCTTTAACCTTAAGAATAAATGTGCTTGCTTAGAAAGAGTTGTGCGGCAATACACTGAGCATAACATTTAGAGATAAAGCAAAGCCCAGATGCTAGCTTATTTAGGCCATCTGGCTTGCTGGGGTTTCACAGTGTAGGCAGATAACTGTGCAGCCTGGAAAACCCATGTTCAGGAGGGACAGAGATGAGGGTCTCCGCCCAGGAGAGGGGGAATACAGGTGCGGTTGCCCTGAATCATCATAGAATCTCAGGGTTGGAAGGGACCTTAGGAGGTCATCTAGTCCAACCCCCTGCTCAAAGCAGGACCAATCCCCAATTTTTGCCCCAGATTCCTAAATGGCCCCCTCAAGGATTGAACTCACAACCCTGGGTTTAGCAGGCCAATGCTCAAACCACTGAGCTACCCCCCAACTGCGGTAGTATGATAAATTCAATGAAGGGAGGCTGGCTGCGAGTTGGGGATTCTCCTCAGATACTGTCCTGGGTGTTGAATCCTGTTTGTCATGTTATTTGGGATGGGGGGATCCCCTTTCTGATAGGTAGTTTCAAACTCCCATCCCTGGCTGTCGAGTGGAGATCTCTCCTACAGCCTTTGGCAGGCAGGAATTCATCCAGAAACCACTCCAACACCGCCATCAGCTTCATCCACCCATAACCTCAGTCCCCCTCCAGCATCCGTCCCTCAGTCACTGGTGGGAGGCCTTCTTTCCTGTGGGATCTGGCTGATGATTGCATGTGTTGCAGCAGGCTCCCATGGGACAGGCTGCTCACTGGGGCTGCCCCCCGGCCCAGCGCTCAGGCTCTCAACATGCTGTCGAGAGTTCCCACAGCAGCAGCAGCTGCCACGTGTGCCCTCAGGCCTCTTGATTTTCCGCCAGCTCGTTACGCAACCAGAGCGCTGGGTGGGGCAGACTGGCCAGCTCCTCTTGTTTGGTCGTCTCCCAGCTGATCAGGCTGAGGCGGATCACGCCCCTGTGCCCCAACCCCCATTTCCCTAGCAGGAGGGGAGGTTAAGGGGGGACTGCGGGTGGAAGAGGTGGGCAGGGCCCCCCCCCTTGCTCTGGCCCAGGGCCCCACAAAAGCATTATCCACCTCTGGCTGCAAGTCTGGTTAAATCTCAGGAGTTGCACTCACTTTGCAGCCCTTCTGAGCTCTCCCGGTTATGTCTGAGAAGGTAGTTCGATGGAGCAATGGCGCCCTCTTGTGTCCCACGGGGGGAATATCTCGCCAGAGTCGGTCCCATTTGCTTTCTGATGATTTATTATTGTCAGTCGTCTACCTGTAGCACCCTCATGGCCGACATGGAACCCGACCTATGGCTCCGGCCCAGAAAAGGCAGGCACAGGAATGCAGCAGGGAAACTCCCTTGTACCACGAGGCACCTGTTCCAAACCCCTTGGAGTAAACATACGCACACACCTGAACAGTACAATGAATATAGGACAGGGAAATATTTTTTTTACGGAGAAATGAATAGAGAAATCAGTGGGGAAAAGATGGGGAAGCAGTAAAACAGGTTAGATCCCATGCGAGGACCCCCAGGCCCCCAAAATTACCCGGACAGACACCAAGCAATGCGTCAACACTCAGAGTTCAGGAATTCTGGGCAGCGTTCCAGTCCGGCAGCAAATCTCGAGTGCTCCTAGCCGTCTTCAACACCAGTAAACAAACCCCTCCTGTGCCCTCCTCTACAAACCCACACAGAGCGACACCCTCCCCACTTAACTAGCTACAGCCTCCTGCCTTATTCCAAATGCCAGGCCGCAAGCTCCAGTACTCACGGCCCCATATGGCTCCGGGCAGCAGTGATCCTGGGTCCAGGTCTGGTGTGTCCTCCTCGGGTGATTCCTCCCTGGCACGGCGTTCCTCCTGGCTCCCATCCTGGGACATCCCGGGTCGGCTGCTCTGTCCCACCCAGGCTTCAGGGTGATCCTCGCTACACAAGGGCCTGCTCATTGTGGATCCTCTTGTCTGGAGCTACCGGCCCACCTATGCCCATCCTCTCCCTCTCTCTGCTCCCTTCCCCCTGGAACATCCTCTCCCTCTCTCTGCTCCCTTCCCCCTGGAACAACCAGCACTTCTTCTGCCTCAGGACAAGGTTTTGGGGCCAGGCTCTCTAAACCACAAGGCGGTTACACTCAGTTTAAATCATCCCTTCCCACATGCAATCTTACACCCTCTACACAGAATTTTACCTGTCATCACATTACCTATGTTTTCTAGCCTGGAATCCCTTGCAATCCTCCCCAGCCACAATAACGTGGGGGCATCAGTAAGTTCCCCATCTCATTACTCACTCTGTTATGTTAGACCTTTAATAACTACACTGAATAGCTCCAATCCCAGCAGTGATCTCCGGGACCCCCTTTAACTCCTCCTCAACTGAGAATTACCATTTACTCTTGCTCTTAGGGTACGTCTATACCCAATTTGGCGGGTAGTAATCGATCTATTGGGGATCGATTTATCGCGTCTCATCTAGACATGATAAATCGATCCCAGAAGCGCTCCCCGTCGACTCCGGAACTCCTGCTCGGCGAGGAGGGGCAAGTCTATGTTACATCCACTTGCTCCTTACAGAGAGCCCCAGCTCCAAAAGACCCAGGGACGCCACAAAGCACTGGTCAAGAATCAGGACAAGTTTCGTTAAAATGCTAAAGCTTAGAAAATTCCCCGAAGGCCTTAGTTTGGCCACCTCCCCGGCATCTCGTGAGGTTCTTTGCACGAGACATGCCGGCATCAGTGGCTAGAGAGACGTGGCACATCCACTGCCCAAGCCACCGGGTAGGATTTACCATATACACCTCGTTCTCTGCTTCCTGACGGAAAATGCCCGTCATTCCCAGACTATCCTTCACCCTTGGATGGGACTGTGGAGACTTTAAAGGCTTCCATTGCTCCTCCCTTCAGGATTTTGAGGCCATTCCTGGCTCATCTGCCTCCTCTGGGCCCTTCGGGGCTAGGGTGACCAGATGTCTGGATTTTATAGGGACAGTCCTGATTTTGGGGTCTTTTTCTTCTATAGGCTCCTATTACCCCCCACTCCCTGTCCCGATTTTTCACATTTGCTGTCTGGTCACCCTATTCAGGGCTGTCACTCAGCTCAGCGTGGCAGTCACTGGGACGGACACTGCATCACTCAGACAGATATCATAGCCATGTGGACAGATCCAACCTCAAGATCCAGTTCTTCACCCCTTCTGGAGTCTCTCACAACCCCCCACTGCCAACCAAAATAATTCAGTGGCAGCAACAAATTTCCTCTTCGCCCTATTCCCTGTGTTACCCCAGGATCTTAATAAGTACATGGCACGGCCAGCTAGGGTGACCAGACAGCAAATGTGAAAAATTGGGACGGGGGTGGGGGGTAATAGGAGCTTATATAAGAAAAAGACCCAAAAATCGGGACTGTCCCTATAAAATCCGGACATCTTGTCACCCTACAGCCATCACCCCAGTATTGTGTCCTATGGCTGCCTAGCACCTCCCCTCCCCCATGAACCTTATTCTCTCATTGATAGCTACCCATTTATTCCCATAAGGGGTAAACTGGGCCAGCTGCCTGATCGCCATTCATACATGGCAATAAGGCCTAGACCTGGAGCTACTCTGAGATATCTCAACATGCCGGGCTGTAAACCACACAAGTCTATTTTCAGTGTTAAAAAAAGCCTCTGGCAGTGTCTCTCAGACTTTTGTATTGGTGACCCCTTTCACACAGCAAGCCTCTGAGTGCAACCGCCCTTTTAAATTAAAAACACTTTAAAATATTTAGCAGTATTATAAATGCTGGTGGGGAAGCAGGGTTTGGGGTGGAGTCTGACATCTCGTGACCCCCCACGTAATAACCTTATGACCCCCTGAGGGGTCACAACCCCCAGTTTGAGAACCCATGGCCTGTGGGATCTGTTGACCCCTGACCTCATCTTATGACCTGTGACCCTCTTTCATATCTCATGGGTGATTTTATGCTTGCAAGAGGTAAAATGACATCATATGAACATTAGATTGACAGGAGCGTATTGCTTATTAGCTTGGAACATGCATGGGGAGCAAATAGGTGAACATAAGTAAATGGGTTATTAAGCTTGCTATAGTTAAGGACCGGTTATATTAGGTTAAGGCTAGGTGGACGTAGTTATATTAAAGGCTGAAGTGCAGCCGAAATGAGAGACCCCTAAGGAGATAACCCCAGGTCAGATATTTTGGACTCACATTCTAAGACACAATCAAGTACCCATAGATGGGTACAGTACACCACCGAATTCCCCAAGAAGGGAGATTTGGGGGATTTTGGCAAACTAGGTTGCTATGCAGTATCTAAGCAGTTAGTCCACATTTACATATAGACATTATTAAGAAATAAGTAATGTAAATCATGAATATTAATGTTTAATATTAATTAAACATTAATTAATATTAAACATTAATATTCATGATTTACATGAATCATGTAAATCCATGGGGGGAGGGATAGCTCAGTGGTTTGAGCATTGGCCTGCTAAACCCAGGGTTATAAGTTCAATCCTTGAGGGGGCCATTTAGGGATCTGGGGCAAAAATTGGGGATTGGTCCTGCTTTGAGCAGGGGGTTGGACTAGATGACTTCCTAAGGTCCCTTCCCATCCTGATATTCTATGATTCTAATGCTTAATTGTGGACAGCTCGAAGGCCGCACATGGATAGGGGCAGCTATTCACCTCATTATAATCAGGATACAGGATCAAATATGGTCTATATCTGTACTATTACCATGAAGAAGGGTTCCCATTACTTTGGATTTGTTGGGTGCCTGAGCCAAACTGAATCTAGATTTCCCTTCTAATGGGCTCCACTTACTTTCCCTTCCAGCTCTGTTTCCAATGGCCTCCCTAACTTGTAAGTAAGCACAATGCAAGACTGTAAGTATGAACAATGCAGGGAATCCCTTTATTGTACCTATCTTACTGTCATCATTATGTATATTGATTCTGTCCTATGATTTCAATGAAATAACGTTTCTGTATATTTCAATAAATTCCATCGTCTCAATTAACTTGAAGTAGCCGCCTAGGAAAAGACCCTGTTATGTATGCTAAGTGCATGTTACACACCAATACACAATCTTATACATGTAACAAATGTACAGGCGGCAACTGGCATCACAAACAGCATTTGGTGGAGCACATAACAGAGGTCATGCAGTTTCAAAAGTCATTAAAATCCATTTTTCGGCCAGTGTTCTCTACACAGTCCAGGGGAAAAGGTTAACTTTGACAGGCAGTCTCCTTTTCTGCAGTTATGTCTTATCGCACTTGTTGGCAGGACTGTCTTCCTTTTTGCTGTAGGCACTCCGCATTTTCTCACCGTATAGTTCTTAAAGGCAAGCTTGTAAGGAGCAAGATTTGTAATGCTGGTGAGCGTTTGCTATTTCCCCTTTTGACTAATGGTAATCTGCAGCGCTTCCTTTTGGTGAAGAGGCGGGGAACCACCCACATTGACAGCTGTAGCTGGCTGTTGTTATCCCCGACAAGGAAGCAATATCAGGGCTCACTAAGGAGAAATATTGGAGGAAAAACTGTGAAGCAGGACACCACCACCCAGAGGGATAACTGTGCAATAGGACATCTGGGGATTCCTAGCCAATGCCCCATGAGTGAAGTGACACCAAGGATAACTGTGCTGTAGGACACTTGGCCCAGGTCTACACTCGGGGTGGGGGTCGATGTAAGGTACGCAACTTCAGCTACATGAATAACGTAGCTGAAGTCGACGTACCTCAATCGACTTACCGCTCTGTGAGGACGCCACAGGGTCGACTGCCGCCGCTCCTCCGTCGACTCAGCTTCTTCCTCTCGCCGGGGGTGGATTGCCGGAGTTGATGGCAGAGAGATCGGCGATTGATTTATCGCGTCTACACTAGATGCGAAAAATAGATCCCCGAAAGATCGATCGCTCCGGTGGCTAGTGTAGACAAGGCTTTGGTGGAGACCAAAGATAACTGTGCCGTGGGACACCTGGTCATTCCAGCTGTATTTGTGTGTGTGTATCAAAGTTAAGGGGGACAGCTCGTACTACTAGTATTGTTGTTATCAGTAGCAAAGTTTTAACAGGCTTGTCGGGGGTGAGAGGTGGCTGGTGTCCATGTCTGGCAGTACCGCGATATTGTAGTCTATGTCACCCAAGGGTGAGGGTCAGTGGCCTCATTGCCCAGCCACGAGAGTCAGTGGCCAGAGCTAGGCAATCCAATCCCGGGTCCTCCCTGCTCCACTGGGTTCCAATCCAGGGCTCAAAGAAATAATAATACAAAACGGGCAGCCTAGTGGGTGGGTGCCCCTACACCTGCTCCCTGGGCCACTTCCTACCCTGGCTTCAGTTTCTCTGCTGGTGTCCCTCCTGGAGTCCTCTGCATCCACGCTCCATAGGGTTTCCTCTTGCCATCGTAGCTTGTCTTTGTCTTCCTCCGCGGTTGAAGGGCCTTGAGGAGCGAGGCAGCAAGGCCTGGGCCCGGCCGTGTGGGGCCTCAGTGGCCACTCTGCCGGGGCCTCCAACACACAACTGCGCCCTGGCTCTGTCTGCCCCAACTGAGCTGAGCTGCTCCCTTTTAAGCTTAGCCTCCACCATGAGCATGCCCAGCAGGGGCGACTGGGTGGGGCTTTCTGGGCCCAGAGTTGCTCCTTATCCCTTTCCTCACCAGTGTGAGGGTTGTGCACCCTATCACATGGCTCTGCACACAATCCAAGGCTACAAGCTTTAAGTTGAGGGTGGTTGCAGGGTAGACCACTTTGAGTTGAATAGTAATCGTTTATTATTACGCATATGATTTCTACTCATTACTAATATTTACCAACTATGTTGAATATTAATGATTATACTACTTACTAACAATTGCTAACTATGTGAAGGAAGGAACCTCTCTTTATCAAATGATAATGGAAGCTTAGGTATTCCCAGGTCTTAAAGGCTTGTAACTAGGTATGTTGTAACTTATAAGGGAGGACTGTCAGCCATAATACCCACATGTGGTCCGTTAGTCAAAGCTGACAGCGGACAGTACAATGTAACTGTCAAAAGCATTTGACCAGCTCCCAGTTGGGTAGAGATGGTTCTGAAGCCAAACTCCGACTGAAATGAGGATGACCTTAATGACCAAGGCTTATGAGGACCTTAGTGCCAATTTAAGCCAGCGGAAGTGAGGTAAGTGGAAACCTCCTATTGCCCCAGCAGCAGAAGTAGTGACTACAGCAGTGGGCCTGGCCAGAGAGACCAGCAGCAGGGGGAGCAGCCTAATATAGGGCACAGACGTTTGGCCCCCAGGGTGGGCCCAGAAAGAGAGAAGGCATAGTGTATCCCCTCTGAGCAGGTGCAGACAACCATCACCTCTCAGAGACTATGCTGCTCCTTGGAGAGAGCATATCCCATGGTGCGGACAGCAACCGCCAAGAAACTCAAGGCCTTCCTTTGATGAAATCTCATCTCTTTAATAAAAGCTACCTCGTACGGTTGAAAAGTTAAATGCTCTGACATCAAACATGGTCATAGGATCATAGAATATCAGGGTTGGAAGGGACCTTAGTAGGTCATCTAGTCCCACCCCCTGCTCAAAGCAGGACCAATCCCCAATTTTTGCCCCAGATCCCCAAATGGCCCCCTCAAGGATTGAACTCACAACCCTGGGTTTAGCAGGCCAATGCTCAAACCACTGAGCTATCCCTCCCCCCGTCTGCCACCAACAAAATAACTAACAATCATGATTATTATTATAGGTCTTAATTCATCACCTCAGTAAAAGAGTCTAAACTTACCTCTTGCAAAACTTTTTTTTATAATTCCTTTTTTAATTCCCCTCAAGACAAAGCATGTGTTAATATTTTCTAATTTCCAATCATTTGTTTTCTTATGGGCTATAAATATTCAAAGCAATCACCTCTGGCTCCTACTAAACCATTAATTTATTTTAACAGGCAACATTAAGGTGTAATTTAGTTAAATAGCAGTTGTTAACTCAAGCAGTTTTTCTAGGTATCATCCTGTTTAAAAATGAATATGTTTCCAGAGGCTGTCCACCTTATTGGTCAAGGCTGGTGTTAATTAAGTATTAGGCAATTAATCATTTTAATCCTTAGGTTTCCCACACTTCCCCTAAACAGAAATGTCCAATTGGTTGTTTAGAGTATAGTTAAATGCTTAGTGGTTTGTTTTGTGTATTTAACCCTTTGTTCTACTATATTGGTAAGTAAAGTATAAGTAGGCATAAACTTGTGCTCCTGTTTTATTTTACGTGTTTAAACATAATGTGGAAACTGTTTTGTCTTGTCGGTTATATATTTCATGTCACATAAATATTTTTGTTTTGATTCTATTTTGGTTTTTTTTTATTTGGTTGCAACAAAAACATTTTGTGCACAAAGGTATCCGACACCTAATTAATAAAACATTTTTTGTGGCATCACATTATTCCAACATTGTAATTTAATTATCACCACCATTATTAAATTATTGTCATGAGGGGGGGTCCAATTCTCTTGAGAATGTTAGCCGTTAAATATTGGTATATTTTGGCTTAATTAATAATTTAATTATAAACCTTTTTTAATTGTTGATCAACTTTTTGTTCAGGTATACTTCATTTTGATTTGGGTTTTGTCAGACAATGTGGCCAGCTGTTTGACAGAACGCAGGTTAAAATCTGAATGTTTGTTAAAAACAAAAGGCCAGGTCCCAGCTAAGTAACATGGTATTGGGGGTAATTATTACATTGTGGATCCAGGACCTGATCTTTAAGAAATTCACCTTGTGTTAACCTGTGATTCATATGCCAAGGCACCTCGGCTTGTTGATTATAGGTTGATTCTAATTCAGCTAATGGTATTAAAGCTGTTGCAAAACTCCATGTTTACACATGGAGGGGGGAGGGATAGCTCAGTGGTTTGAGCATTGGCCTGCTAAACCCAGGGTTGTGAGTTCAATCCTTGAGGGGGCCATTTAGGGATCTGGGGCAAAAATTGGGGATTGGTCCTGCTTTGAACAGGGGGTTGGACTAGATGACCTCCTAAGGTCCCTTCCAACCCTGATATTCTGTAACGCTATCTGCACAAGACACTGAACTGGCAAAAGTAGCTGGTACAATGCCATTTTGTAGTGCAGCCTCAGTTAATATTTCAATTGGTTTCTTTTTAAATTTTGTTTGGGTATGCAATGCCCTCAAATTTTCGTTATTTTGAGGGTTCACCTGGTCAAATGGTTTACCTCGCAAGTATGACACTTTGCCATTTATATCAGTGTTTTCGCCTCATGCCTTAGCAAACCCTTTTGCTTAATCATAAAGGGTCATTGTAAATGGACCCTTTGTACATCCAAACCAATAAAGCTAATTTATTAGTCAAAAAGAGAGCATTAGGGGGCTTCGTGTAGCTTAGCAAACATTGGAGTTAAAGCAGTGAGCCCCATAGTGTGGACACAGGCATACCAATATCAAGGCTTTTATATGGATATAGCTTATTCCTGTACATTTATGGGAATGAGCTATACCATGTATAACCCACTAGGGTTTGTACCTGTTTAAATATATTGGACCAGAACATTTCTATTGTTACAAAAATACCAGGCCTAATTAATGGGTGTTAAGAGGAAACCTTCTTCTGGGCAAGTAATCCCATAACTGGCCTCTAGGGGGTTCATTTGCATCTTCCACTGAAGCAACTGGTCTCGGTTGGAGACCAGATACCAAGCTAGATGGGCTCATTGGTCTGACCCAGTAACTGTGTCTCTATCACTGTGAAAGGTGTAGGGAGAGATTTCTCTCACTGTAGGGGACAAGTCTGAGGGAACTAGTACATCCGTCCTCCTGTCCTATTCCCCATCCTAGGTGAACAATCCTATTTGAAAGGGTTATTTTGGGAACACAGCAAACTGACAGGCTGAGTACGACATTCTTTTTAGCCATTTATTTGATTGAGCGGGCATCAACAGAGCTAATGTCAAGCAGGTCACTCTATCTCCATCCCTAGATCCTGCTCAGTCTGTCTAACCGTAGCCAACCCACCAGTAGATCATTTCAGACGGCTGTTTAGACTGACCCATTGCATCATTGTCATAGTGGCTTCTCCTCTTTGCTGCCCAGTTTCTTTCCTGTGGCCCTTTCGGCCTCCCATTTATACCAAAGTCCTACCACAAGGAATTTATCATCTCTCTCTTGCTTCTCTGGGACCCTCAGGGAATGGGGGCTTCTGCAAATCCAGAAACTTGCTTGAACATCTCATCCTGAGGCTTCAAGGGCAGGTTGGAGAGTTTTGAGTCCAGCTCCAGCTCCTTAAATTCAGATAAAATTTGCCGTTCCAGGTCAGGCAGGAAGGTCTGAATGTCTGCAGAAAATTGCTGGGCTATTGCTGTGTTTTTGAACAGTATCCCCACTAAGCTGTCCTTGGAAAACACCAGATCCTGCTCCAGTGCTTTGCAAAAGTCATCTAAGAAAGCAGAGACCGAGTTAGGCTTTCTGTCCTTGGCGTGTTCCAGAACTCCTCTCACTTTGTTTACTATTGTGGATAGGATCTCTCTTTCCGGGACTTCCAAGCCATTGGTCTTGTTATAGTAATCTAACAAGTGTCTGTGGATCCAGCTTTGGACAAACTCTTCATAGCTGTTGAGGTAATTCAGATAGTTGTTGAAGTTCCCATCTTCCAGGAGCTTCTTCTCCACGGTAAACTGGAAAAATATCTTGCAGCCATATTTAATGGCCTGCCCATTGCTGAGGAAGTCATCCACTATTTCTGTTGTGATTCTTTTCTTAACGTAGTCCACCAGGGCAGGTTTGAGACAATGTTCACAGAAATCCCTGGCCCTCTTTTGGCAGGAATCCTTCCCTAAATAAAGATCTTTAAATCGGGAGAGGTACTGGGGTTTAAACTTCTCCAGATGTTTCTGGGGATTGTGTTCCTGGATAAAAATTTCATGCATCTTCTGAAACTCATGAGCTGCTTCCCCCAGAATGTGAAGTTTCAGGTCAACTTCGAAGAATGCATTAGTATAACATTTCCGAACATCCACCTCTTGGAGCCTCTCGTTGATCATACGCAGCAATTCCCTGCAGTAGGTTTTGTCGTAGTCTGTTTTGGAAATGACCTTTTCTTTAATGTACTCCTGGCACTGATCCATCAAGGATTTAGCAATGCCTTTTGCTTTTTGAAGGTAACTATCTTTGTGCAACCCTGCTCTTTGGATCAGCCATTTTTCCAAATACTTAGATTTCATCTTGAATGAGTTCATTCTGTAATCCTTCAGGCTTCCTGCTCCTTGTAGCACCTCTGTGATGGCACTCCTTCGATTCATCAGCTCATTTCTCAATTGGGCCTCCATATCCCCATCAACTTGGCAGTTCTGCAGAGGACAGGGCAGTGTTCCGTTACATACTGTTTCAAATTTGGACTCCAGTTTCTTGTCATCTAGTTGCTGCGTGCTCCTCCTGCAGTTTGCCAATAACTGATCAATTTCCCCTTCAATTATTTTCATGTAGTTAATCTGGATGTTGTGTGACTTCAGCCTGCCTATTTGAGTAAGAATGGCTTCTTTGCATTTGCGGAACATGTGGGTTTTAAGGTCATTCTTGAGTGTTTTAGTGCTCCTTATAAAATCTTCTTTGTACTTTTCCATTAGGTGCAGGTCTGAGGCCTTCCTTGCAAAATATTGTTGCAAGCAGTCCATGATCTTTTGCTCACCATACTGCAGTTTTTCCAGTGCTATGTTTTTAAAGACAGAGAAATTTAGGTCTGCTGCTGGCTGGTTGAGGATGAAAGTTTCTTTTTCAGTCACCCACAGATGCATCTCCTTGCGGAAACCCCATTCCCACTCTGCATAATTCATAGACAGCTGGTTATAGACTTCATCTGCAAGGCTGCTTTTGAAGGTAAAGCTGAAATGTTCATGTCTGATAGTGTTCCACAGGCTTCTCAGCCTTTCAATAAACTGGGGAATGTCCTTAAGAGATCTGTTAGCAGAGAAAGATTTTGTAAATTCAAACAGGTAATTCTTTAACTCACACACCCTCTCACTGTATCCCATGTTCACTGGAGCCATGGGAGGGACTCCATGCCACAGGCCAGGGATGTACCAGTTGTGTTTCTCTGGATCATAGTCCATAATATCCAAAACTGACATTTCCTTGATTTGCTTCTCCATCTTTGCTGCAGCTTTGGTCATTTCATCCAGCTGCCCCAGGAGGTGTTTCCTGTCCCTCATGTTTTGTTCATGCGCAGACACATCACTGACGTTCTGATGCACAAACTGGCAGTTGGGTTTGTGTCCGATTTCCTCCATTCTGAGAAAGGCATGGACCACAATTTGCAGAAGATCCTTCATTTTGGTGGCGTTCTCCATGGCCATGTTAACGATGGTGATGTCACTCAGTCCAATCACCAAGGTGGCCAGCTCATTGTTGTGTTCGTAACTGTCCTCCAGCTTGGCCAGTTCAGGGGCTTTCAAGCCTTCTGTGTCTATCACCAGGATGAAATCACAGCCCAGCTCCTGCCGAAAATTCTCTGCCACTTGAATGAGTGACATGAAGGCTCCTCGCGTACATCGGCCACTGCTCACTGCCAACTGCAGGCCGAACATGGTGTTGAGCAGGGTGGATTTCCCAGTGCTCTGCACTCCCAGCACCGTTAGAACCAGCATTTTGGACCTTCCCCCCAGCTTGGCATGGAGCTGGGTCAGAACATCTGTCACCCACTGCAGTGGGATGTTGGATGCATCCCCATCGATCAGCTCCATGGGAAACCCTTCCAGCATCAGGTCAGCTGCTATTCCCGGGAGCTGGATGAATTGTCTTTGGCTTTCTGCTATTTTGTTTTGTTTCACCCTTGAATGTTCAGCCTCATAGAATTGCCCCAACTCACGCATGAAATGCTCAGACCCTAAGGAACTGGCAGCGATTAGTTTATCGAGTTCTGCTAGCTGTTTTGGGTCACTCTCTGAAGTTTTACATTTCTCTTTATACTCTGCTTGTAAGCTAGCAAGATTCCCCCTTGTGATGTGATCCAGGCTAAGCTGCATCCATTTCAGGAAATAACATCTTTCCACTTGAGAGAGACACGCTATCCCACTGATAAATTGAACCAAACCATCGGTAAGGTCCCATTGATTCTTTTCTTTGTGTAATGCCACCAATTTTTCTTTCAACTCAGATTCATATTTCTCTACGTGGGTTGTCCTTGGTTTTCGCATTCTACACAACTCTTTTTCCACTTTAGCCACCGTCTTCCCCAGGTCCTCTTGAAGTCTCAGCATTTCCCTCTTGTACTTTGCCACGTCTTTTATGTCTGCACTGATTTCTTTAATGCACTTGCTGGCACTCTGACATTCTTCGCAGTCCTCATCTACGCCGATTCCTAGTTCCCGAGCAGCCTCAGCCATGTCTTCCATAGTCACGCACCTATGAGGAAACTGTGTTATTCTTCTAATGGTGGTTCTCAACTTTTTTACAAACTCTGCCTGGTTCGTTGTGCTCTGCTTGAACAACAGGTGTGACTTACTCAATTTCAGGTCCAGAACTAGCTTTTGTAGGAAGTCTAACATGTCCTTGGATTTCTCAGCCTCAGAACTGAGCATAAAATACAGTTTTGTGCCTGCTTCCTTCAGAGACGATAAAAGAACATATTCCCTTTCATGGAGTCTTTCAACAAATATGAACGTAAGAGTTGATACCTTCATTAAAAAGCTGAACTGCAGCCAGTGCGACTCAATGTCTCCGCGCAGGTTTGTAACCGCGATGGGCTCTGGGAAAAGATCTGAATTCTTGCTCCCATTAGGAAAATACCAGGAAATCTCGACCAGCCCATCTGCAATTTCCCGAGGGAGGTTCCCAGACTCCATGTCCCGATGGATGAAGAAATCGTGGTGCTGCTGGGAGGGGCTGAGAACCTCACTGAGGAGTTTGGACTTGGAGAAGCTGCAGCTCCCCAGCCGCACAAAGGAAATAGTTGGCATTGACGTGAGCACCAGGTTCTCCTCTCTGAACCCTCTGCTCTCTGCCAGGGAGTGCGGCCTCCACTTCCTCACAATGTCCCTCATGGCCCACAGCATTAGGGTGCACTTGGGGGTGTCGAGGGCAGGTAACAGCAGAGGCAGGGCAAACTGGCACATGGACATTTTGGACAGAATCTCCTGCTGTAGGAAACTGTCTGAGCAGAGCAGCACGGCACAGAGAACATCAAGAGGGTGCAGGGAATCATTAGTGCAAATGTCATTCAGAGAAAAAAAATCATCCTCAATGTCCAGTTCCTCCTCGTCCTCACTGACTGCTTCATCTTCAAGCTCCTCATGCCCCAGGCTTGTGTTTCTGGCCGTCCCATTCAGAGCCATGACCTTCCTCAGAAAATGCCAGGGTAAATCCCCCAATGTCTGAGCAGTCCAGTCCTTTAGATTTTCTGGGCGGATTTTCTGGAGGTCACGTAATGTGAGCTTCCTGCTTCTGGACTTCTTCAGCTTCAGCTTGAACAGGATACCCTGAAGTGTTCTTCTCCTCTCTGTGGAAAGACAAAGATAATATGGCAGTGGTGACGAAATGGTTTTAAATGGAATGGATCCTTTGGAGGTCGGGGCAGCAATGGGAACAAAATGAACAGCAGTTAACTTCACAGGCTGGAAACAGGACATAGGGAAGTGACCCTTCCCACCCCCCATGGAACTTAAAGCACTGCTCCACTCTGAGGGCTTGTCTACACTACCGCGGGGGATCGATCTAGGATGCGCAAATTCAACTACGTGAATAGCGTAGCTGAAGTCGACGTACTTAGCCCAGGGCTACACTGGGGGGGAGGGGGTCGATCTACGATACGCAGCTTCAGCTACGTGAATAGCGTAGCTGAAGTCGGCGTATCGTAATCGACTTACCTGGCCGTGAGGACAGCGGCGAGTCGATCGCTGCCACTCCCCCGTCGACTCCGCTTCCGCCTTTCGATGAGGTGGATTTCCGGAGCCGACGGGGAGCGCTTTCGGGGATCGATTAATCGCGTCTAAACGAGACGCGAAAAATCGATCCCCGATAGATCGATTGCTACCCGCCGATCCGGCAGGTAGTGAAGACAAGCCCTCAGATCTACTTACCACGGTGTCTTCACTGTGGTAAGTCGACAGCTGATGCTCTCCCGTCGACTCTGCTTGCTCGTCTCTTTCTGGTGGAGTACCGGAGTCGACGGGAGAGCGCTCGGTGGTCGATTTATCGCGTCTAGACTAGACACAATAAATCAACCCCCGTTGGATCGATCGCTGCCTGTTGATCCGGCCGGTGGTATAGACAAGCCCTGAAAAGTGACTTTGTATAAACAGCCTGTTTTTACTCAACTGATCTTCTGACTTTAGGAACAAAAGTAAATTCTTTGTTTCTGGTCCGGCAGAGCCAGCGTAGCTCTGAACTGGGGAGCTGGGTTAGATTCCTTCTTGTGCAACATTAGTACGGCTTATAGGTGCCAATCAATTTCAGAGGGCAGGGTGGGAAGGCAGAGAGGACCATGAGGGGGTCACCAAGGGCAAGATGGGTGATGGCAGAGTCGGTGAGAGGGACACTGAGGGCAGAATTTGGCCTGCAGAATCTTTAAAACTAATGATGGAGAAAGTAAGAACCCAGCTTCACCAGGTCAGACCTGCTGTAACTCAACCATAAGCTACGGGCTGGATGCAAGAATCACTGGGTCAAATTCTCTGGCCTGAATTCTACCCGAGGCCGGACTAGAGGATCAAAATGATCCCTTCTGGCCTCAAATTTTCTGAGTCCACAAGGAGAGAAGTCAGAGAAATCATCCTTTTTCTTGAAGTATGCACATGCTTGATTTCAAAAGAATTCACCCACATTAAACATGCAGCCATATGGCACAATTGTTTTACAGAGTCACTTTTCAGTATAGATTATTGCAAAAGTATAAATTGCAGCTGGGCACCCAATCCCCATTCATAGTCCATGGAATTGGACACCTAGCTCCCATTTGTGTCTTTGAAAATTTCCATTCCCTGGTCTTTTAAATAACCGCTTGGTTTTCATTCAGGCTTTGTCATTCCTCAATGTCAACGAATGTCATTGTTTTTCACTTTCTATCTTTATTATTCCTGTTTGCTCCCTCTGTGCCTTGGCTATGAACTGGCTTATATAATAGCTGCAGCGAGTACACTGTGTTTCATTTTCAGGTGTTTTCAACCCAAAATTAAATGATTTGGGGGTAGGAGGGTTCATTTAAGGGCCAAACCAAAACAATCAATTATTCTCTCAGCTCGAGTGCAAAGATCAGCGTAGCATCGTCTTCATCGCTAGAGACTAATGCCAACATTTTCAAACTTGCCCACTAGTTTTTGGTGTCTTTCTACTTGACATACCTAGGTCTAGCTGTCAACTGGAGATACCTGGGACTTGATATTCCACAGTGTTCATTCACAGCTCTCGTTGATTTCAGAAACTCATAAGAACATAAGAATGGCCGTACTGGGTCAGACCAAAGGTCCATCCAGCCCAGTATCCTGTCTACCAACAGTGGCCAATGCCAGGTGCCCCAGAGTGAGTGGACCTAACAGGTAATGATCAAGTGATCTCTCTCCTGCCATCCATCACCCCCCTCCCACCCACCCCCGACAAACAGAGGCTAAGTACACTATTCCTTACCCATCCTGGTTACTCCATCTCTAGGTATCTAGTTTGGGCATCCACTTTGATCATTTGGGCCCAAGCCTCTTTCTCATGGCTCGATGGTCTCTCTCTTTCTCCTTTTCTGGAGTTACCAGACCTAGCCTTGCCCAATGACTAGATTCTCAATATGAGGCAATGCTGCCTTCAAGCCCATAGGCAAGTTTTAGTCTGGTGATGTCTCCAGCACAAGATTAATATTTCCCAGGTCTATCCACACCACTAAGCTTGAGAAGGGATATTCCAAGCAGGTAAGAGACAGCTCATTGTCCCCCCACCCTGTGTTGTAATGCAAATTAATAAAACTCAGTGACATGTTCATTACTACAGTGTGTCAACTGCAAGTACAGAAGGAAGGGTTATAAGAGACAGTACTTTTGAAAGATGCTGGCATCAGCTGCATATTCGATTCTTGCTCCAGATTGGACCCATCTGTCTCCCCTGGCTCTGGGCTGTGCGGCCTCACTGATTCCAGCTCCAGATTTAAAACATCTAGCAAGAAATGTAGAGAAAATGTGTTATTGGTCAGCAACTCTCTTTGATGTGGAGGCTTCCACCTGTTTAGCTAATCCTCTCTCTCTCTCTCTCTCTCTCTCTCTCTCTCTCACACACACACACACACACACACACACACACACACACACACACACACACACACACACAGAGAGAAAATGCTCTGGATCCCTGCTACTTCTTGTTGAGCAAATGGCCTATTCTCCTTCTCTCTCTCTCCCCTTCCTGAACTTCCCTGTGATGCGTTTCCACCAATCACAGCACACATTCTTCCGCTTGGCCTCCGCCACTTCAGCCTTGTGTCCATTTTGTAGGTGGGGTTTCCTGTTTCTCTTGCCCCCGTTCATCCATGGTAGGATCCTGCCTGCTCCCTCTTCCTGTCAGGACTCCCTTTCCCCGCCCCCACCTGCTCATATGGTGCATCCCATTTGCCTGTCTCTGGGGCTACGTTGGCGGTCAGCAGCAAGAACGGCAGAAATATTTCCACCCTAGTCCCAGCTGCTGGAGTGAAGTAAACCCAGGTCAGAAACTTAGTATTGTCATAGATGCAGCTAATGAGGTGCAGGGAATGAAGGGGAAAATTGCCTTCTCCCGCCCCCAGATTTTTTACTGTGCCTTTCAATGTTGCTGAAGGATGCATGTATCATGCTTATAAAGTTTGCGAATGACATCAAGCTGCGAGGGGTTGCAAGCACTTTGGAGGACAGGATTAGAATTCAAAACAACCTTGACAAATTGGAGAACTGGTCTGAAATCCACGAGGTGAAACTCAATAAAGACGAGTGCAAAGTACTTCACTTAGGAAGGAAAAATCAAATGCACAACTACAAAATGGGGGAATAACTGGCTAGGGGCAGTACTGCAGAAAAGGATCTGGGGGTTCTAGTGGCTCACAAATTGAATGAGTCAACAAATATGATGCAGTTGCAAAAAAAGCTATCATTCTGGGGTGTTGTGACACCTAAGGGCACCCCAATGCCAGACGGCAAGGTGCTTCTGGTATGTAACCATAAAGCTTAGCTGGCCTGACCAGCTCAATACATATGCTGTTGTTTATTCATTTAAAAGGTATCTTGTAGTATATCATTTGAAAACTAATAAAATGCTGGTCATTAATATCAATGTGAAATCTATGCAACAATGCTGTATGTGAAATGACGGACATTCTCTTATTACAATTTGGAGTCTATAAACGGACAAATAAGGCAAAGCAGGAGAAGGGCAAACACCTCTTTCGCTCAATTGCAGATCAAACTAGGTGTGAGCCGAGAAAAAGTCCATACGCTATTCATTTGCATTGGAGATTTCAGGAAGTCATTTGCATTGTAAATCACAGGAGGGCTTCCTTAGTTTTACATCAGATTCTCTGCGGGTAGTGCATTACGGTGGAGTGTATCACCCCCATCGAGCTAACAAGTTGTGGTGTGCCCTGGCTCTGGAGGCAGGGAATGTGGTGTTAACTCTGAGTGTCCACTCCACTGGGAGGAACATGACAGGGGAGACAGTTTGGTGGAGATTCAGGACAAAGGGAGGTGTTGGGGGGGTCACCCTGCAAGGAGTAACTGGGCTGGCAGAAGCTCAGGGTGAGACTTCTGTGTGGTGGGCACACAGCTGGCATCAGGGCTCAGAGCTAAAGCTGCAGAGCAGGGAGGCACCCAGGGTTACAGGGCAGGCAGTGACAGAATCCAGTGGTGATCTGGGTGACGTCCCAAAGCACCACAGGTGTGTTAACAGATGTGTCATATGGCCAACATGGGAAGTAATTGTCCTGCTCTACTCAGCACTGTGTCCAATTCTGGGTGCCACGCTTACAGAAAGATGTGGATAAATTGGAGAAAGTCCAGAGGAGAGCAACCTGACCTATGAGGAAAGATTAAAAACACTTGGCATGTTTAGTCTTGAGAAACGAAGATGGGGGGTGGGGCGGTACCTGATAAGTCTTCAGATATGTCAAGGACCCGTTACAAAGAGGACAGTGATCAATTGCTCTCCATGTCCACTGAAGGTAGAACAAGAAGTAACAGACTTAATCTGCAGCATGATAGATCTAGGTTGGATATTAGGGAAAACTTTCTAACCCTAAGGGCGGTTAAGCTCTGGACCAGGCTGCCAAAGGAGATTGTGGAATCCCCATCACTGGAGGTTTTGAAGAGCAGGTTGGACAAACACCTGTCAAGGCTGGTCTAGGTTTACTTGGTCCTGCCTCAGCGCAGGGGGCTGGAATAGATGATCAGAAAGTCATCCAGCCTGGATTGGACACCATCAAGGGATGAAGAATCCACCACTTCTCAGGGGGAGTTAGTTCCAATGGTTAATCACCCCCCACTAACAAAAATGGTGCCTTAGTTCTGATTGGAATATATCTGGTTTTAACGTCAATCCATTCGTTCTAGTTCTGCCTTTCGTCACTAGGTTAAAGAGCCATTTACTGCCTGGTATTTCCTCCCCACCATAAACAAGTCACCTTATGATCTTCGATTTGATAAGGTAAACAGATTATGCTCCATAAGCCTCTCGCTGCAAGACATATTTTCTAGCCCTTGAATCATTTTTGTGGCTCTTCTCTGTACCTCTCCAGTTTTTCAACATCCTTCCTAAAAGGCACACACCAGAACAGTTCTCCAGTACAGGCCTCACCAAAAAATGTATACAGAGATAAATTCACCTCCCCATGCTTACTCACTTCTCTCCAGTTTATACAACCAGTGATTACATAAGCCCTTTTGGCCCCAGAACTGCATTTTTGTGTAATGATGCCCATAGATAGGTCATCAGCGGGGATCGAAATTCAATCTAAAAGCGCGAGCCTCTACTGTGTTAGCCAATACGTATGTGCTAGGTTTCGTATATACCACATTAATGGATATTATGTGCACGATATTAATATAGTATACAGTACATATAAGTGGAAAGTTATGTTAACTGAATATATTATGCTTTCCCCAGAATTATTTTCACCCCTGTCAACTATCCTGCAATACTTTACAAAGCTGAAGTCAGCTTTGGCATTAGAAAATAGGTCAGAACCAAGCTATTTGAAAGTTGTGTCCTAGCACAAGACGGGATGTACCTCCACAAGCAACTGCTTTGGAATGTAGTACCCAAAACGGAGATAAGAAAAGTAAAGAACAAATCAACACGTTAAGGAACCATTACAAATCGGTGGGTTGGATTTTAGTGCCGTGTAAAGAGTTTTGTAACTTGTAAAAATCAAACTATAAACACTGCTGGCTGAAATGCATGTCTCTGAAGCACACCTTCCATGTAAGGTGAACGTCCTGTGAGATAGGGATTGCTTCCCAGAATTGCTTCTTTTTACCGCTTTGTCTTTAGACACATACATTTGGCTATTTGATCTCTTGAACATTTTTAAGAACCAACCACAGGTGTAGCCAAACAATTGGCTACATCTTCTAGTCAATACCTGTCTGGGATAAAAGACCAAGTCCATCAGCTTGGAGGAAATGGCTGACACAAACTAAGGGTATGTCTATACTTACCCGTCGCATCGGAGGTGCGGGATCGATGTTCTGGGTTCGATTTATCGCGTCTTGTCAAGACGCGATAAATCGAACCAGGAAGTGCTCCGTCGTCGACGCTGGTAATCCAGCTCGACGAGTGGAGTAGGCGGAGTCGACGGGGGAGCCTGCGCGCCGCGTCTGGACCACAGGTAAGTTCGAACTAAGGTACTTCGACTTCAGCTACGTTATTAACGTAGCTGAAGTTGCGTATCTTAGTTCGACAGGGGGGGTTAGTGTAGACCTGGGCTAAGATTTTCGGAATTGATTAGTGATTTTGGATGCCTCCAATTTTTAGATGCCCAACGTGAAATACCCTCAAGAGGCCTGTTTTTCAAAGGGGCGATGCTCAGCAGTTTCAAGCCTCGTTAAGAAGCCTCAAATTGGGCCCCCAAAATCACTAGTGACTTTTGCAAATCTCAAGGCAGGTATTTCAGTTAAAAATGCGCAAACAAAAAAGAAAGTTTTAAAAAGTCTGAATAACAGTCCTGTCCCCCTCAGTTAACCAGGTGGCACTTTGGTATCTGTAAAGAAATGTTTACTTGCAGTACATTATTCAGCTACTAGAGGTCTCTTGTGCTGAATGGAGTCCCTGACAGTGTGAAGCCCCTGGTAAACAAGTGAGAAAAAGTTGAAACTCAACCTGTGCAGGAGTATGTTTCTTTACCTATAGTTTGTAGTTGCTGTGTTTATTAAACAACTGCGGTTTACGATGGACTGTGATTTGCTATAGCATGACAGTCATAATCCTACTACTTTTCTTCTCTCACATAGTCCTCCAGAGATGACAAGACTTGTGTTCAAAACAAGGCTCATAAAGCACCCAAAAAAGGACACATACCCAATTTTATTCCTTTGCAAGTTACCTTGGAAGGTGGGATTCTCTATATCATAAGGTTCTGTCTATGCGTCACTCTGAGGCCTAGAATGCCTGTTGAGTTGGTGTGAAGTGAGACCGCTTTCTCTTCAGAATATTACCAGTCACCACTGGGTTTCACAGATTGGTACTGTCCAATTTTTAGGTCACAGCCATTTTGACTTTACAAATTACACCTGCACAAAAGCAAGGCACGTATCTATGCCATGCCAGACGTTTTAGGCAGTTGTGATGTCAGAGGTAACTCAGCCAATCAACACCCTTACTCTACAGCTAATCTGCATACAACAATTTCATTGGCCGTGTGGAGGAGACTGCACGGATGGTTGGATTACTTGGCCCAGCTGGATTTCAGCTGCTAGTGCAGTAGTTAAGAAGCAGCTGACAAGAACTTATAAAACTGCAGTGTCCAATTGTAAGACAGGGTCCCATATACTCTGTGTCTTAAATTCTGCAGCAAGATCCCTCAAGTTCTGTGGTTCTCTGATATTGGAAACTAGCAATCCAATGGCATCTTAAAAACAGAGGAGTTTAATTGATTTAAATGCATAAATGAATAACACAGTCAGTACTGTAACTCCTATGCTATTTTGTTTGATATTCAATTCAGTGCATCTCACCCTGCCCTATAAGTGTTAGTTTTCAATATGCTGCATAACTTTGCCTTGAAATGACACAGCTGCACTGCAGATGCTGTTGCAGATTTCGGCAGCTGGGAAAGGAACACTGGGGGCTTCTACGGTGGTAAGAGGTAATGAAGGATTGTGGGATTCGCTGGATGTTTCTCCGAAAATTATCAGCACCTAAAGAGTTAACAATGTTGGCATTCTGTCATTAGGGTTCAGACATCAGGGTTCACTAGCAGCTTTGAGATGAAGCTCAGTGCTCTCGTTCCAGGTTGTCGGCAGACTCGGGCAGACATTGCCACACACAGTTCATATTTTTAAGCCATTATAAAGGCTAGACCTGGGATATTTTTGCAACCATGGCGCTTAGATCCTGCAGCAGAATCCCAAAGCCATGGGAGCCTGCGTATGGGGAAGGAACTTGGTCACTCCCTTACCAGCTTGTGTTGCCTTGGTGAGTCTGTCTGCCAGGTCTCTCCGGTGGATGGATCTCAGCACTTGAATGGTCACCTCCACCCTGTAGTGCTCCCCATAGTAGTTGAGCAATTCCTTGGCGACATCCACAGGACGTGCTGTCTCCAGCTTGCCCCAGGGGATGTTGTTATACTGATTTTCCACCTTGACTTCCTTCAGCTTCAACTTGAATCGCTTGAGGTCATTTTTGCCCAGCTCTTCCAGGGTCTCCAGCAGGAGATCGGTCACAGTCTTCTCCATGCCACAAGCCCTAGGGCAGCGCAAGAAAGATCCACGCACTGGCCCTCCCAGAGCCACAGACTTGGCTGGGGGGGGAAAAATCTTTGCAAAAAGAGAACAAGCTCAGGAAACGAAACTAACACTCCAGCGTCTTTGGCTTACAGCCATCCCCGTGAAATGTACATCTCTGCTTCCGGCCTGTGCAGTTCAGTTCACAGTCCCAAATGCAAGACCCTAACCAGGGGTCTCAAAATCCCGGCCTGTGGGCCATCTGCGGCCCGAGAAACTCCCCACTGCGGCCGGCGGAGGAGAGACACATGCAGCCACACTGCCAGCAATGTTTGCTGCAAACACCACCCTCCCCCCCCACAGCTCCCATTGGCTGGGGGAGAGGGACAGAGATACCATCACGAGTCGCCGGGCAGAGTCAGCCATGGAGGCAGCTTCACTTTTTTCCACAATGAATATAAACCAGTCAAAATACCGAACACAACTCTCTGATGCGCACCTTGCTGCAGTCCTGAAGGTTTCAACGGCTCGGTCCCCGAGGCCAAACCTCAACAAACGGACAGAACGGAAGCATTGCCAGGTATCTGGCAAACACTAAAAACTCTCTGGCAGGCAAAGAATCGTATAAAGTTGTAGGATAGTTTTTATTATTTCTAAGAAATTCGAAATAAATAATACAAGAAACGTTTTCTTTTCTGAACACCATCTTCAGTGACATTATTGGCCCGCTGGGAGGCTTTGAGGACTGGCACTGACCCTAAGTTAAATTGAGTTTGAGACCCCCTGCCCTAAACACTCACCCAGATCCTTGTGGACTCAGAGAAGTCTCCATTCCACAGGTACTTGCCTGGGTTGTATGATCGCTGCCTTACTCTGCTGTAGCTGGAGGAAGAGCAGGGGGAGCAGGTTAAGAAGCCCAAGTGTCCTACATCTACTAGGATGAAATGTAGCAGAAGAAAAGACAGAGGACTCCAATGTGGTCCCTACTGAAACGCCTCAAATCCTGTTGCTGATGCCTCTTGTCAGGAGCGGGAGTCCCAGAGTTGGGGAAGTGGGTTCCAAGTTCGCGTTCATGCCCCTCGACTCCTGAGGGAATTCTGAGCCCTCCAAATTAAAAGTATGTGCACAATATTTGTAAAGTATGCACCTTTTATTTGTCAATCCATAAATGTGGCTCGGGAGCACAGGCCACTGACTGAATTGAGGTGGGAGATCACCCTGCGGCCCCCACTCCCCTGGGACAGAGACTCGGCAGTGAGGCTGCCCCTGACCCTGCCACAGTGCAAGGGCCGGGCCTGCCCCAGAAACACCCCGGAGACCTGCCCCTCTGTGCCAGATGCAGCAGGTGTGGGTGGGCAGGCTCAGCCCAGCGGGATCCAAATGTGGAGGGGCTTAGTGTGTGTGTGTGGGGGGGGTGAGTGGTTTCTGTGTGGGGCAATCTGGGTGCGGGGGGGCTCAATGGGAGATCTGGATGCGCAGGGGCTCGTTGGGGGTGGGGTTCTGGGTGCTGGGACAATGGGACTCTGCAGGGGATCCAGGTGAAGGTGGTTTGGGTTCAGCAGGGGGTGTCTGGGTGTGGGGATATGGGGCTCAGTGGGGGGAGGGTCTGGGTGCAGGGGGCTCAGTGGCAGGTCTGGGAGCCAGGGGAGTGGGGCTTGATGGGGTGGGGGTCCAGGTGCAGCTGGTTGGGGCTCAGTGGGGGGTGGGACTTGTCGGTCCAGGTGTAGGGCTTGTCAGGGTGAGGGTTTGATAGGCCTGCTTAACAGGAATCATAGAATCTCAGGGTTGGAAGGGACCTTAGGAGGTCATCTAGTCCAACCCCCTGCTCAAAGCAGGACCAATCTTTGCCCCAGATCCCTAAATGGCCCCCTCAAGGATTGAACTCACAACCCTGGGTTTAGCAGGCCAATGCTCAAACCACTGAGCTATCCCTCCCCCAGCTGAGAGCCCCAGCTGCTACTGAGGGGATGCTGCATGCCAGGCTCCCGCTTCTCCTGCGATTCCCCTCTCCCCCTTTTCTTCTCCATCCCCCTCCCCTAACTCCCACATTCTCTTCCCCCTGCCCTATTCCACCTCCTTCTTTCCCCACTACCTCTTCCCCCCACCCCCTCACCTTCTCTCATTTCCTCCACCGCCCCCCCCTACCCAGCCCCACCACGGGCACTCACAGTTCTGCAGAAAACAGGAAGGCTCCCAGCACACAGAAGGGGAGCACGACTGGCACTAGGACCCAGGAGGTGGCGTTCATCTGCAGAGTCAGCAGAGGCAAGACAGCCTCCTTCGGCTGGGCAGCTCTGCACTTGCAGAAATGATGGGGGGCAGTGGCACATAACTCTGTGTCCCTCATGCCTCATCTCTGGTTGGGGGGGAGCAATCCCCCACAAAAAAACTGCATCCATGGTCGTCCCCCCCCCTCTCCCGTGCAGCTTCCCTGCCATTTTCTGAAGGGAAGCATAGGATTTTCGTTACAGTGGACGAAAAGCTGAATATGAGTCAACTGTGTGCCCTTGTTGCCAAGAAGGCTAACGGCATTTTTGGGCTGTATAAGTAGGGGCATTTCCAGCAGATCGAGGGACGTGATTATTCCCCTCCATTCGGCACTGGTGAGGCCTCATTTGGAGTACTGGGTCCAGTTTTGGGCCCCACACTACAAGAAGGATGTGGATAAATTGGAAAGAGTCCAACGGAGGGCAACAAAAATGATTAGGGGGCTGGAGCACATGACTTATGAGGAGAGGCTGAGGGAACTGGGATTGTTTAGCCTGCAGAAGAGAAGAGTGAGGGGGGATTTGATAGCTGCTTTCAACTACCTAAAAGGGGGTTCCAAAGAGGATGGATCTAGGCTGTTCTCAGTGGTAGAAGATGACAGAACAAGGAGTAATGGTCTCAAGTTGCAGAGGGGGAGGTTTAGGTTGGATATTAGGAAAAACTTTTTCACTAGTAGGGTGGTGAAGCACTGGAATGGGTTACCTAGGGAGGTGGTGGAATCTCCTTCCTTGGAGGTTTTTAAGGTCAGGCTTGACAAAGCCCTGGCTGGGATGATCTAGTTGGGGTTGGTCCTGCTTTGAGCAGGGGGTTGGACTAGATGACCTCCTGAGGTCCCTTCCAACCCTGAGATTCTATGATTCTATGATTCTATGACTTCTGCCGGGGGTGGGGGGCATTTTCTGCGGGGACACAGTCACGCAGAATCCCCCTGGGAGTAACCTCTGCCGGGGCCCTGTTGTAATAATTGGGGCCTAGCAGGGCCTACCCTAATTATTAGCCGACATAGTGAAAAGTCAAGCGTGTAAAGGTCCGTGCCACAATGACCTGTGATATCAAACTGTTTATGAAAAGATGTGAGGAGGAACAGAGCGATTGTCTTCATGTAAACAGAGCATCTACTGGCACCATTCCAGGACTGTGTTAAGATTCTGACTCCTAACCAAGAGGAGCAGGGGACTGGAAATTAACGAACCCAAATTGGTGTGTCGGAAATTAGGCCTAATTGGTGGATGAAATAATGAGGCTGGATTGTTCCACCCACCACCTGTTTGGAGCTCTTCAAAAGAGACTTAGAGGGAGGACAAAAGAGCCACCTTTCTTTTACCATCACCACTGCCACGGCAGCAGGATTGTTGCTGGGACACCAGACCTTGGTACTCCAATGGGGACACTTGACGTTGCTGTATCAGAGAGAACCCCAACCTGATATATGAGAGATCCTGCTCTGTCTTCCCTTCCCTCGTCTGTCCCTTACTTCCCCACCCTCCTTTCCTCCTGTCCTGTCACTCCCTCTGGGCTTTTCGTCTGATCGTGAAATCAACTGATGAGATGGCCTCTCCCACTCTGTCCAGCCTGTGAAGGACCAATGAATGAGAGGGACCTGACCAGACCAACAGCTGATGTACTTGATGGGGGAGTCTCTAGAGCAACAGCTGCCATGGCCAACCTCCCAGCCCAAAGCCTCCATCCGTGACTAACCAGCTGCCCTGTGTCCTGAGAACATCAACAAAACCCATATTTCCCTCATCTTTACTTTCCTAGCTCTTCTCCCCCTTCTGTGACGGTCTGTTATGTTCAAAGCAAGAAAGTGACTTTCAGTCATGATTCAAAACTGAACAACAGAGCCAACCCTTTCTCCCCCAGCAAGGAGGACTCTTTGACTGAATAATGGCCTTTAACCAGTATCCAGTCCCCAAAAAGAGACTTGGATACGTTTTGATTGTTTGTTTTACATACACAATCCATTTCACTTTCACTGCTCTTTACTGCGTTTTGATTCTTCTCCTTGTGTGTGTTTCAGTGAATCCATTTCTCACCTTTGGCATGAATTTTGTTGTGTTTGCCAAGGTACAAAGGAGGCGGAAGTCTTCTGTCTACCAAACCCCGGGCCTTGTTTAACACGTTTAAATGTTAGATAATTGGCAGGGTTATGCTGACACCTTTAGCCCATATATTCCATCTAAATTAATACACCAGCATGCACCCACCCTCCTAAGAGGGAGAGTCAAACCGCTGAAGTAGACACTATGCTAACAGTAGAATAATCCCTATATCTGTACTGGGCAACTGGAGGAACAAACCGAGAGGAGAACTCCGATTTCCCCATCCCACCAGCAAAACTTTCACCAAAGAGAATTTTTTTTAACCTTTCCTCATAGGTCAGGTTTTCCAAACCTGTTCTCATTTTTGTTGCTCTCCTCTGGCCTTTCTCCAGTTTCTCCACATCTTTCTTAAAGTGCTGGACACAATATTACAGCAGAGGCTCACAAGTGCTGAGCAGAGCAGGACAATTACTTACCTACGGCACTCCTGTTAATACAGCCCTGAATGATATTAGCCGTTTTCGCAACTGTATCACATTCTTGACTCAAATTCAATTTGTGATTCACTATCACAACCTGGCCAGTTATTCCCCATTTTATAGTTGTCCATTTGATTTTTCCATCCTCAGTATAATACTCGGGAGGGCTCTGTTAATTAATTTCCTTACCATATTCCCCACACATCTCATTTCCAGTAAGGAACTTTGCTTTGGGTTTTATTTTTTAGATGCATAACCATCAGTCATTAACATGCACACATACAATCCCAGCCAAGAGGGGGCAGTAGATGCACACACACAAACTGGAGTTCCACTAATCAGACCCCCTAATCTCACAGAAAACAACAAAGATTCTAGTTACAATGAAAAGAGGTGGAGCGATTGTCCTTCATTCTGTTTCCCAGGAATCTGTCTGAGGGCAGCAATCCTAACCCTCCAAGCAGCTGTGATACAAACATTTAACCCATCTGCTGGTGCAGGTTCTCTGCTGTGGTAGAATATGAAGATTCAGCTCGTAGCTTTGAAACACAAGCTCAGGGGACAGGAACACAAGCGACGGAAAGGTGACCCACAAAAGAAAGGAAGTGCATTTGTGGCCTTTTTAATAAACAAAAAAGGCCTAAAAGTACATGTGTTTTTAGAGTGTATGCGTTCAGTGGGCGGGGAGAGCATGTTTCCTCTGTGAAGCGTGTGTGATTTTATTCGTTGTCATTTTTTGCATTAAAAATGCAGGCCTTGTTTACCTTGGAAGATACTTGGAAGACCTACGGACGACTGGGAAATTAGCAGAATGATGCTAATTCACAAGAACCATGGGAGTGGATGTAAAGGGGGAAGTGATTTTTAAATCAGGCTGTTTTAAACCGCTCTTTGATTGCTTTTTGTGCATCCATATTTAACTCAAATGCCTGATAGAAAGTTAGGAGAAAAACTCTTTGGGAAACATTCCAACACCATTTCACCCTTCCAATTCAGGGCTTTGGCCTATTCAAACCCACTTCTCTGGCTGCTCCAATAGAAGCAGGGAAGATCAAGCTAGATATCATTATTTATATTACAGTAGTGCCTTGGGGACACTTTTTGCCAGAGGCTGCAGATAAACGGTAAGAGACAAGACTTGCCAAGAAGGCTTACGATCCAAATAGACACAACAGACACAGGAAGGAGTATTATCCACACAGAGGGGGAAAGAGATTCAACGACTTGCTTAAGGTCACACAAGTCCCATGCCACAAATCCAGCCAGCCTGCCTCTCTGTGATCTAGCAATGCAATAAATAAATCATCAGGACAGGAATGCTTTGCACATCACTTTGTTTATATATGTTTTCCCACCATTGCAAGTCATTTTGAATTAGCTTCCCAGCAGGTATCTTTCCAAAAATATCACTCTCACGTAGCCCTACTTTTATGTTTAAAGATGTTGCTTCTTTAGCAAAATGTGGCACTCACGGTCCATCCTGCTTACGAAATAGCCCATGCAACAGTTCCAAATTTCCACCCAGCACCTTGAAGGACCACAGGGTGTCTTTCAGGAGCAATTCATTATACACTATAGCAGCAACCTTTACCACAATCCCCGGCTGCACTGCAGGTAATCCATTATACACTATAGTAGCCACCATCTCCCTAGTGATTTTTCCCGCTTAGTTTCTCTCCTCCTTTCTTGCCCCATCTTCTCTGCTGCTCAATTTTGGTGTGCAGAGACCTGTACTCTTAGTTGTCCAAGGTAACAACAGTTCATCTCAGCAGCAGTGAAAGACAAAAAGCCTTAATTAGTCCAAACACAAGCACTGTGGTGAGACCGTGACAGGTAAACAAGAGGAGACTAGAATCAGAAATGAATGAGCCAAAATTGGTGTTGGAAATTAGGCCTAAGTGATGAACAAACTATGAGGGGAGAGGTTATTTCACCCATCACTCCTTGTTGGGGTGCTTAAAAAAGAGGCTTCGGGAGTGGGGTATCAAAATGGTAAAGGTGAGTGAACTGGAAGAAGCAAAACTTTACCATCATGGCTACCAACCCCCACCATCTCTGGGCTCCCAGGATCCACCATGATGCCCATGGACCTTCATCGTCCTGATCCTGATGAATGCCCTGACTAGACCAGGCCAGGTGAAGGGACCCAAATGACATTGCCCCCTTCACCAGCTCAATCCCAAACGCCACCTGAGATGTGACACTTGAGTTCCTGCTCCCACCTCCTCTTTCATCTGTCCTCCTCCTTCCTCTCTGTCCTCTCACTCTCTCTTTTTGCTTTCTCTTTAATAAGAGTCTGGCTTAGCTGGCCAGGACTGTATCTTCTGTGGCACTCTTGTGAGCCCGTGAGCAGAGAGGCAGCTAAAAGCAATATCCCTAAAAGGCCCATCACTAGTGTGAGTTTGCCAGATATCAGAGTGGCTAGACCGTGTGCCAGGCCGGGGTTTTTCTAGTAGTGAGGGTGAAATGAGAATCAACACCAGATACAGAAGCTGCATTTTCTATCTTGGCTGTTCTTTTCTCTCCCCCGTTGTGTCTGTTTGTCTTAAAGGAAACAGGACTGGATTTTAACAGCAAGAGCAGCAGCTCCATCTTCAAATCCAGCTCAACTAACTTCTCTTTCCCCCAACATGGAAACCCCCAACCATGTTTACCTGTTTAGCATTGGACAGTAACAGGGTCACTTGTTAACACCTTTGACTCTGGGACCCATTTATTCCACTGAAGTTAACACACCGGACCTAAGAAACAGGGGCGTCTTCACCTGCTACCCTCACTCCTCCTCCATCTCCAACTGAGAGCGAGGCAGGGATAACAGACATACGCAGCTACCTGTGGCATGGAGATGCCTGGGCCCACAAGGACCTGGGCTAGTGTAGGGTGTACATTGAGCTGCTCAGCCCAGAGACACAGATTAAGATGCTAGGAGGATAATGCAGGAAGGGTCTGGCTGAGGACGGGTCGACACTAGGCTGACGCACGGCAGCTTACGCCGACCTAACCATGGAAATGTCTACACTTAAATTTTGCTCCTGCCGCTGCACCGCCTTAATACCTCCGTCTCCACGAGCGGCGTAGAGTCATGGTCAACATCGTTATATCGACGCAGTGTCAGCAGAGAGACCCAGCATTGCTTACATAGACTGTTACTGCCTTTAGAAGCCATCCCACAATGCCCCACACCGACAGTACAATCGGTACAAGCGCTCCCGGCGAGGACGTGCACCACTGACACAAGGAGCAAAGTGTAGGTACACACGTGATGTAATTATTGAAGTGGCTGTATGCAGACATTAAGTTAAGTCAACTTAATTTTGTAGTGTAGGCAATGTCTGAGAGCCAAAGGATCTATGGGCTAGATCCGCAAAAGGATTGTGGTGTTTCAAGACCTAACGTTTAGCCACCTTGTGACCCAGCGGACTCGACAATGCTAAATTAGGCGCCTCCCCTACCTGTGCAATGCATGAGGAGAGCTAGGCGCTATGAATGGGATGCACAAACCCCAGCAAACCAAGCAGAGAAGCTGCCTTAGCCAGCCTGTAGGAAAGGCCAAAGAGAACGTGAGTGACATTCCCCAAGGGTCCCCACTTTCCACTTGTCTGTGCCTGCTGGGGGATCAGCTCCCTGAAACCACCAGTCTCTGGCACAACCAGCACTGCCTTCCAAGCCCCCACAGGCCTCGCTCTTTTGTATGGCTAGAGACAGGCAGACACCAACCCCCGAGTCCTCGGAGCGTTCCCTGCCATGACCAGCCCCTTATCCACTGAACA
Source organism: Chelydra serpentina (assembly GCA_037349315.1). Taxonomy (NCBI): domain Eukaryota; kingdom Metazoa; phylum Chordata; order Testudines; family Chelydridae; genus Chelydra; species Chelydra serpentina. The sequence goes on from JBAIAC010000151.1 coordinate 1,590,429, forward strand.
GAATTACCCGGCCTGCTCTTCCCAAAGGAACCAAACACACCAGCTTGGAAGAATCAACTCAGGACCAGCACTTTGCTTAACAACACAGCACTGAGATCTGTTTAGAGTGCCAACAGGAATGACTTTGTTATCAAAGATATAGAAATTCAAGTAATAGAGAGTAAGAATGTTGGAAATAAATGGGTACATATACAACAAAATCACAACACGCTATCTAGAGACTGAACTTAACTAATAAGTTACTCTCTTGTCTACAGAGGTTTCGCTCACCCAAAAGTCTCCTCGGTGTTTTCAACCAAGCAAAAGTACTGTCTGTTTTCTTTCTCCATGAAGGGTGCCAGCATGTCATCTTTGTCTCCCAGATATAGTGGAGCAAACCTTGGAAGTATTCTTCCCGATAGGACTTTTCCTTCCCCGCTCTTTGTCTTTTCCTGTTAGAATTTTCTTCTCTGATGTCCTCACACTCCTCCATTTTCATTCAGTTCAGACTGGTAATAGGGGACTGTAGCGGGGTGGAACCTGCTCCTGCCCGGAGGGGCTGGAAATAGCCCTGGGAGAGGGCTGAGGCTGAAAGCTGGGCTAATTCAAAGCAGCCACAGCTGGGGCCAATTTAATCAGGGCCCAGCTGGCCCTTATAAGAGGGCAGTGGGCCTGGAGCAAACAGACACTCTCTCTCTGCCTTTAGGGAGAGAAGGGCCTGGCTGGAGGACCTAAGCAGGGTACCTGGAGTGGAGCAGGGCTGGGGAAGGGCCAAGGGAGCTGGGGAGCTCTGGCCTAGGAAAACCCCAGGCTGCAGGCCTGGTAAGGCCAAACTAGGTACTGGGGTTGCAGGGGCAGCCCCCAGGTAGGCTGAGGCAGCAGGTCCAAACCCCCTTTGCCTGTGATGAGTGGCTTATACTGCAGTCGGCCCCAGGGCACGGGGGCTAGCTGGTGACTGGCAGTAGCCTACGACTGAGGCGAGGTGGGGATAGTGGGTTGGGGGTTCCCCTGGGGAGGGGAGACCCAGATCTAGGGATACTGCCAGGGGGCAGCACCCCAGTTAAAAGGGCACCGGGTCCTGGGAGGGACGCGGGCCCAGCGTGGACAGGCGGATCACTGGCCTGCAGAGGGCGCTCCAGAGGCTGGTGAGCTAATTCCCAGAAGAAACCAGCAGGAGGCGCCGCGGTGGTGAGTCCGACCCTGTTACAGGGACCCACTGTGAATGAGACAATATTCAATTTACATGTGTGGCGGGTTCTCTCGTCGGGACCCCCTTGGGACTGTCACTTGGTGTGCTGAGATACCACTGAGCCTAACCCTTCTGCCAAAATGGGCACCCCTTAACTGTGTCTTGCTGAGTTAGACCCTCCAGGCCTCCTCCAGTACAGATGCATAGATGGGGCCGCACCTCTCTGCAGAATGAAGACACTGAGATCAGCTCAGCTCTGGGCAGACTCAGTTAATGGGACTTGCCTCAGCAGCCCAGTACACATGCTTTCTGGGAGCCTGAACCCCAGATAAACTCAGCTTACACGGTATAAAGTTTTATACACTATAAGTTTGTTATTCACCCTCTTTCTCGAAGTAAAGAGAGCTATGCACAGACTGTTGGCCCCTTAGGTAACAATTACTTATACTGGGTTCATTAATAAACAAAAGTGATTGTATGAAGTATAAAAGACAACATTTAAGTGATCATAAGAGGTAACAGACAGAACAAAGTAAGTTACTAAGCAAAATAAAACAAACACACAAAACTAAGCTTAATACATTAAGGAACTGATTACATGTAATATCTCATCCTCAGAGATGTTCCAATAAGCTTCTTTCACAGACTAGACTCATTTCTAGTCTGGGCCCAATCCTTCCCCCTGTTCAGTTTCTGTTCATTCCAGCAGACGTCTTGGGTGGTAAGCCGAGGGTATCCTCACGACTGGCCTCTCCTGTTAGGCTTCCCACCCTTATATAGCTTTTGCAGAAGGCACTAATCCTTTGTTCTCTTTGTGACGTTATTGACAATAACTGGGACCGTATAGATCATTGTTACAACCAAGGTCCTCTAGTGGCACCAAATCTTGTATAAAGGGGGTCAAATGAGGTGTCTAAGACCGGGTTATGCTTGGCTGGGTATGATTATGCCATTTATATGTATGTATCAGTTTTGTAGTTGAAGTTATGAATATTGGCTTTAAACTGTCTGTAGTTCAATGGCTTTATACTGTCTGTATTTCAAACTGGGGCTGGGCTTCTGGGACCCAGGACAAGCTATCAGCTCTGCCAGGCCTGCTGATGGCCCATTAAGGACCATCGACTTTCCAATTAGCCCATTGAGAGGAGGCAGACACACCGTATGATTCAGTAAGGTGTGCAGAGACTTGCCCATGTGACTCCAAACTCCATTTTGCTGTAATTTTCCACAGTAAGGAAAGAGGTGTCTTTACACCTGGAAGAAACTATAAAAGGCAGCTGCCTCATCTCCATTTTGTCTTCATTTCCTGCTTCTTACCTCTGGAGGAACCAGCATTGTTACACTCTTGTTTAAAATTTGTCCATGCCTCATGGAAAAATATAAAATCCAAGATGGATTCCAGCATCAGGTGACACAGAGACCCCCATCACCCTTCCTCCTCATAGGCGTCCCACAGACTTACAGGAAAAGAAATCCATTCGCAGCCAAGAGTCATCAAGTTCCTGAAGTATTGTTAATGGCCCTCACTTGGCATAAGTGACATAGATTTACACTTCATATTTTGAACTTCAGACATAGGAATGATATATGCATGCAAATAGGATGAACAAATTCAGTAGATGATAACTTTTCCAAGTATCTCTTACGTGACTCATTTTGCATAAAGTGTATTCCAGTTAGGTCGTATTCATATTCATAAGCATATTTCCATAAAGAATATGGAGTGCAATGTAACAATATGTCAGCAGGTAGATGGATAAATATCTCTTGTCTGACAGAAACCCTGGTTTTCACCTTTGCTGGTGACCAACCATAGGCACAGACTTTAAGAACGTATTTGCATTATATATGCAATGGCTGGAAGCTAAACAAATTCAGACTGGAAATAAGGCACACATTTTAAAAAAAGGTGAAAGTAATTAACCATTGGAACAACTGATCCAAGTGTCCTGGTGGATTCTCCATCACTGACTATTTTTAAAGGTTGGATGTTTTTCTAGATCTGCTCTAAGAATTATTTTGGGGCAAGTCCCTTGCCTGTGTTACACATGGGATCAGACTAGATCAGTGGTTCCCAAACTGGGGTTCGTGAACCCATGGGGGTTCGCAAAATGTTACAGGGGGTTCTTGGAAAAAAATTCCCTAATGGCGGACAGAGTTGTCCCTAGGGACCCCGGGCAGCACAGTTCCAGCAGCCTGGAGCCCCTGGACTTCCCCGAGTTAAGCAGATCAAAGCAAGCATATCTATCACACTGGGGAGATTTGAACTTCAAGACTCCTTATAAGAAATGGAAAGGGAAGTGGATATTTTTTGCTGTTTTTAAAATTAAATAGGTAGCTAGTGTTTTTAAAATTATTATGAACAACATGTTTAAGCTTTGTTGGTTTGCCTGGACTGCTCAAGACCTGAATGCTTGTGTAGGAGGAACTCTTTGAGTTGGCTTCTTAAATACCTTCACGCTGTTTCACATCAGACACTCCTTGATAAAACCTAGGAGCCTTGTCTTATAACAGGCTTATTCAGAGTGATACAGGCTACGAAAGTGAGATCTCGGAAGAGTGTTGCCGTTTGCATAATGTAATAAAAATATTGTCATGATCAATAATAATTAATAATAAATGGGTGTGAATAAGCATGTCATGAAAACGAATTTTATATTTCCAAGATCACTGCTTTTATAATTTATACTCAGGTAAAGGAGAAAATCACTGGAAATATTCATTTTTAGGAAGGGGTTCGCGAGACTTGACATTTTAGTGAAAGGGGTTCACAGGTTGTTAAAGTTTGGGAACCACTGGACTAGATGATCACAATGGTCCTTTCTGGCCTTGGAATTTATGAATTATTCAGAGAGGCTTTCACCCTGTCAAAATGTCCTCTGTGTCTAAAAAGCAGAGCGTGGTGGATTTTTCCTGACCAGCCGATGTTCATGTCGGTAAATTGTCCACAGTGATCCACCTCGGGCTGCATAACAATCACTAAGTAGATGTTTTACTGTGTGTAGGGTGATCAAACAGGAAATGCGAAAAATCAGGACAGGGGGTGGGGTGTAATAGGAGCCTACATAAGAAAAAGACCCAAAAACTGGGACTGTCCCTATAAAATCAGGACATCTGGTCACCCTAGCTGTGTGCACTCGCAGGCAAGGTTGGGTCGGGGGGGGGAGGGAAACAGAAAAAGGGAGATTTCCTAACATCTTCCTTCCTCGGGTTCCAAACAGGAAGCAGTCACAGCCCCTGCTTCTAATCAAAATGGGCAGAGACGAAGGGGAAGGCTCAAAACCTGGACATAGCCTCAACCCTTTCCTTTTTTACTTTTCCCTTCCTTTCTGTTGGATTTTTGGCCCAGAGCATTGAGCTAAAAAATTCACCAGCTTCCAAACTGTCCTTGGGTCTGATTCTCCTCTCCATCACACTGATGTCAATCAGGAATAACAGCAGTGGTGAAAAACTTGTGTGTGAGAGAGACACCGCTGGTTCCTTATCCTCGGTGTTTTTATCCACCTTAGAGAGCAAAAAAAGAGGAAAAGGAGAGTGTGTAATAATAGGAATGCACTGAATGCAGTCATTATGCTGGGGCAAGGAGTTGCCAGCAGAACTGGAGACCGGGGATCAGACGTGTGTTTTGGTGTCTGCATAGTGGATATTAATCAAACACGCAGAGCTGGTTTTGTCGGGGGAGCTGGAGGAGAGAAAGGAGGGGGTTGCTGCGAGCGTAGTTCGGTACAGATCTAGTTTCGTTTTTGCTCTTTCAGATCTTTTTTTTTTTTCCGTCTCTAAACAAACAACCTCTCAGCTCTCCGGAGCTTCAGGAAAAAAATTGCCCTTTGTGAACACACAGCTGTTTCCTGACTCTCTCTGCCCTGGCCTGGCAGGGTGCACAGCTTTCCTCTGAGGAGGCAGGATGGCGAAGACCCTGAGAGATCATCTGCTGAAGACCCTGGAAGACCTGGGGGAAGATGAACTGAAGAAGTTCAAGTTCAAACTGCACGAAATGCCGCTGAAGGAGGGATATGAACATATCGGCCGCGGGACACTGAGGAAAGTGGATGTCATCGACCTCACTGACAAGCTGATCAGCTGCTACGAAGGAGATTACGCGGTGGAGGTGACCGTGGAGGCGCTGAAATCAATAAACGAGAGGGATTTAGCAGAGAAACTCGCCGTGGCAACAGGAAATGGTAAGTGGCCACCCCTGGAAACATCAGCCCCCATCCCTGAATATTCTTCCCTTCTGGGTTTGCTTTCCTTTCTCACTCCGCATTGGCTCCAGAACAGAGAGCTTCCTGCCAGGCCACATCTGAGCTGCAGCTTCTTTCCTTTCTAATGGTTTCCCCTCGACAAGTTTGTGCAAAGCTCTTCAAGCAGGAGAAATATCCTCCCTGACCTCTTTATGCCTCAAACGCTCCCTTGACTTTCGTTACAGCCCTGGGCGCTGAGTTTTAGTTTTCCCGGGGGGTGCTGCACCCCTGCTCTACCATGAGGCCCTGCCTCCACTCCACCCCTTTGCCTGAGGCCCTGCCCCCACTCAAACCCCTCCCACGGGGCTCCCACCTGCCCGCCACTCGCTAATCTCTGCCCTCCCCCCAGCCACCAAACAGCTGAGTGGCAGCCCCATTGAACTGCTTATTGGTGCCGCCACTGAACAGCTGTGGCTGACGGGTGCTGAGCACCCACTGTTTTTCTCCCATGGGTGCTTGAGCCCTGGAGCACCCATGTAGTCAGCACCTGTGCTTGAGCTCTTTCCTTTCACTGGTTCTCGGTCCGGGAGAACATCCAGGCTTCCCCGGGTGCCTGGGTCATTATCTAACCAACAGAGGTTTCAAACATTTCCAGCTAGTGCTTGCTATGGTGGGACCTGTAGTGTAGCCACGGTTCCTGAGGCCTGATATTCCCTGATTAACAAGGCTATTCTGATGCATGCCAGCACACCCAGTTCCCCCTCTCTCTCTTTCTCTTTTTCATCTCTCAAGCAGAGAACAGCACTTTAGATCAGGGCGGGGCAAACGTTTTGGCCCGAGGGCCACATCTGGGTGTGGGAATTGTATGGCGGGCCATGAATGCTCATGAAATTGGAGGCTGGGGTGCCGGGGAGGTGAGGGCTCCAGCTGGGGGTGCGGGCTCTGGGGTGGGGCTAGGGATGAGGGGTTGGAGGTGCAGGAGGGTGTTCAAGGCTGGGATCGAGGGGTTCGGAGGGTGGGAGGGGGATCAGGGCTGGGGTAGGGGGTTGGAGCCTGGGAAGGGATCAGGGGGGCAGGCTCCAGGCGGCGCTTACCTCAAGGAGCTCCCAGAAGCAGCGACATGTCCCCCCTCCAGCTCCTACATGGAGGTGGCTCTGCGCCCTGCCCCATCCACAGGTGCTGCCCCTGCAGCGCCCATTGGCCGTGGTTCCTGGCCGATAGGAGCTGCTTGGGGCGTGGCAGCATGAGGAGCCCCTTGGCTGCCCCTGTGCAAAGGAGCCAGAGAGGGGACATGCCACTGCTTCCGGGATCCACGCACAGCCATGGCACACGTGGGGCAAGCGCCTGACCCCGCTCCCCGGCAGGAGCTCAAGGGCCGGATTAAAATGTATGAAGGGCCGGATGCAGCCCCTGGGCCATAGTTTGCCCAGAAAGCTGCTTTAGATGGTGTTTCCCTAAGTCTCCTGGACACTGACGGGAACATAGAGACATCGGGTTTGATTCACGACAGAAATCTATGGCGCGGCACCAGCATAAAACTGAATTTTCGTGAATCAGTTGGCAAATCCAGACTCCCACTTACTCTAGATCCGTCAGAATATATTGGTGCTTCTTTTATAGCCACGACAAGGTTCTAATTACATCAGAGAACCAATGAAATTAAGCTCGGATGAAAACGTTAGACTAGCAATAGCAGCTAAAGGGTGCAGAGCCAGGGACACATCCGTTTCCCTGAACTCTAACCTCACCATAAAGGACCCTTAGGGACAGCTATAAATTGACACAAGTTAGAGCAGACTAAAGGCTCCTCTAAAAGTTACACCGGGGACTGAAGTGGCCACTGGACTACAATAGGGTAAAGGCGAAATTACAGCACCTTTGCCTTCTTATATCTAGAGGTCCAGCCAAGCAGCCAGATGTGAGGATCTGGCTCATGATTTTTCAAAAAGAAAAACCACCAGACTCTTGCTAGGGAATATTTTACGACCATTTTCTCTGGTTTCCTCCAGACTTGTCTCCTCAGAATTAAGTCCTCAGGTGGAATCATTTTGTGCTGCTGAATTTACAGGGCAAGGGGGAGGGGCTAAAAGGGTTCATTTAAACTAATCAATCACACCTGTGCACTTGAGCAATTGTGGGAGGAACCAGAAAGAGACCGAGCCATGGGATCATGACTGTGTGGGTTCTACTCCCAGCGATGCCATCACATCCCAGCTCTGTGCCTCACTTTCCCCATCTGTAAAATGGAGACAACTATCCTGACCTTCCACTGTAACGTGCATATTTTTCTTATTTTCATGTTGCTTTTCTTACCTATTATTTGAAACGTACTGAACTTTTAGTCAATGCTTTTTAAAAATAATAGTTTCCATTTCAATTGAGGCATGTGGCTTGTGTCCAGCTTTGGCTTACCAAAAGTTAATGGCGTGGTCTTCTACCAACAGTTTCCGCCTCCCTGTTGTGACCTGTTTGTGTCAGATTATTTTCATGGGATGTAAAACTGTTCCTAATCATGCTCAGATTTTTCCTTATAAAACCAGAGGTGGGGGAAAATGCACAGACACACTTAGGTCAGTAGAGAAAATGCGCAGAGATTATATAAACATAGTACCAATACGTGTTTGTCTCTCTGGTTTTCTTTTCTAGCTGCTTTAAATTCCAAACAGGAAGCAGACACTCATCAAGGTCCAGAGTTGGAGGAGAAAGTTCTTCTTACAGGTAGGTAATTCCTCTTCTTTATCTGTAGTTAAACACATTTATGGAATGACATTCAGTATTAGCAGATTCCCAACAATTTTAGCCAATAAGGCATGTGGCAGAGTGGGAATTGAACCCAGATCTTTTATATCTTAAAAGAGTGAGCTAGCCACTAGGATATTAGATATAACAAGAGACTTGATCCAGTAGATATGCTTTAGCATGTTGACCAGTCTGACGGCTGGTCTACACTACCCGCCCGATTCGGCGGGTAGCGATCGATCTTCTGGGGATCGATTTATCGCATCTCATCTAGACGCGATAAATCGATCCCAGAAGCGCTCCCCGTCGACTCCGGTAATCCAGCTCGACGCGAGGAGGAAGCGGAGTCGACGGGGGAGCAATCCTGCGCTGCGTGGACGCGAAGTAAGTACATTTAATTCGATCTAAGGGTATGTCTATACTTACCCGTCACGTCGGAGGCGCGGAATCGATGTTCTGGGTTCGATTTATCGCGTCTTGTCAAGACGCGATAAATCAAACCAGGAAGTGCTCCGTCGTCGACGCTGGTAATCCCGAGCGGAGTAGGCGGAGTCGACGGGGGAGCCTGCGCGCCGTGTCTGGACCACAGGTAAATTCGAACTAAGGTACTTCGACTTCAGCTACGTTATTAACGTAGCTGAAGTTGCGTATCTTAGTTCGACAGGGGGGGTTAGTGTAGATCTAGCCCAAGATACGTCGACTTGAGCTACGCTATTCTCGTAGCTGAAGTTGCATATCTTAGATCGATCCCCCCCACCACCACCACCCAGTGTAGACCAGACCTGCGTGAGCTAGGCAGGGGAATGCTGAGTTTGTGAGTCCTACCATGGCTGGTATGTGAGTTAAGCACAATGCTGCCGGGCAGCGTCAAGACGTAGATGTCTGCATATGGGCCCAGCTACCGAAACTTAGCTGCCTCAGGGATTTAGCTGGTGGAAACTTGGGCACCTCGGGGATTTTAGGCACCTACAGCATAAGGCAGCAGCTGAACAGAGGTTCTGTGATACCAGTGGCGCTAAAAGGTTGGCTGTAGGAGCCTAAACTAAAAGTTAGGTGACTCAGTCCCCCTTGTGAAATCTGGTGAGCGCCTAGCTCGTCCAGGCAAAACATGGCCATTTCTATAGTCCTGGCACTTAGGAGAGAAACTGAGAAGAGATTTCATGGTCGGCATCATGACCAGGACTTGGACAGTCAAACCTAGTGGTCAGAGCTGGAGTCAGGAGTCAAGCCAAGGATCAGGCCGGCACCAGAGTCATAGATCAGGGGGCAGGTATCACAAACAAGGTCAGAAGGCAGGAACCAGGAGCAAGGCAGGGAAGCTGGGCGCAGGGGCTCAGCGAGATGGCAGAGACCGACATAGCAGCCAGTCAGGAGTTCACCTAGTTTCCCAGACAACTTCCTGTGTCTCTTTCTGGCTTAAAAGCTCAGCCACTCCTCCAATCATGACTGCCATGGGCGGTGCCTCTGGTGGGGCTAGGGTTCCATTAGTCATTCTCAGCCCGTCACTTACTAACAAGTTGCCGGATGACAGCCGGGATGCAAAGGTCACCTGGGGACCGGCCTTCAAGGCCCATGGATCCTCAGGGTTGGAATAAGAGGATAGAGGGCAAAATTTCCAACTGCATGTTTCATTGGAAGTATCTCAGGGCCAGAAAAATTTAGAACAAGACCCAACTGGTTTGAATTCATCCTTTTTTTTGTTTTGCTTTCATGACAAAAATTTCCCCTCAGTTCACCCCAGAGAGCGCTATCTACTGGTAAAAAGGAAGCAAAAAAGGGGGGCATGAGACCACAGAAGTGGGTCAGTATGACAGACAGCACCCGAAATTTGTCTACACTTATTTGAGGTATGAATACGCATCACTCCTTAATTGAAGATGTGACCCTCATCACATTCGCTTTGACCGTATGACCATATCTATGTGCTTTGCATAAGGTGTCATGGATGTGAAGTAAAATAGAGCATGTCAGATTAAGGCAGCTGGCTTACCTTTCTCCATCCGGCTGGGTGTGCATGTGAACAGAAAAGGTCTAGGCCTAGAAGGGGAACTCAGTGTGTTTTGCTTTGGGTTAGCAGCAGTGGTGGCTGTCCTTTGCAAGTGCATTTTGGGAAGCAAACTGTAGCATAAAGCAGAAATTTTTCTGTTTTTAAGCTATGTTTTGAGCGAATCGGCTGCTGGAATGCGGCTTAATTGTTGAGGAACCATTTTCTAGCATGGACACCTATGGTAGCATTTGAATGTTTCTTGTTTTAATGGAAACATCGTGTAACAGTAAGAGTCGGTGTAATGCTTGTTGAAGCACTAGATCAACAGTACTTCTGTCAATAATTTGAATAGAATGAAATTGTGTAAAGGAAGGCTTTGGTATGTCGACTGCCAGTTTCCTAGAGTGTTCATGCAAGGGGGAACTTCTGTTCACATACTAAGGCCTGGTCTACACCAATGCTGAAAGTTGATCTAAGTTACACTACTTCAGCTACGTACGTTACATAACTGAAGTTGATGTAACTTAGGTCGACTTACAGTGGTGTATATACCGTGCTATGTCGATGGGAGACACTGTCTTGTTGACGTAGCTTCTTCCCCTCTGGGAGGTGGAGTACAGATGTCACCAGGAGAGCGCTCTGCCATCGACTTACTGCGTCTTCACCAGACCCACTCAATTGACACCGCTGTATCGATTTAGCTGGTAGTGCAGACACAGCCTGACACAGGCAAGAAAATGCATCTTTTTGCTCTGAACCCCCCTTCCAAAGAAAAATAAAGAAAGGGGAGATTTGAAATAAAGATGGAAAGTGCACTCAGAACACCACCCAAGGTTGGGTCATTGTTAGCAGAGCTTGAACCTGGGGCCCTTCATTTAAAAGCGTGACTCTCCCCTGGCTATGCAAAAGAACCCCGTTTCCATAGCTCAGAGGCTGTAGCAGACTCAAACTTCCCTATGTGGACCAGCTCCTACTGCAGGAAAAAGAGCCAGACTGCATTAGCAGGGGTTGAAAACAGATAACTCCCACCACATCACTGATACATGTGAGAATAAACACTTGCAAAACGGGTATATTTAACACCAGAGGGATTCTGAAACCTGTTCCTGCTTTAACCTCTTTCTGCAGAGAGAAGGAGAGCACTCCAGGACCTCCTGGCCACGCTGAAGATGGAGCAGCACAAAAGCATGAAGCTGAGATTGAGGGATCTTCAGGAAATCAACCGAGAAAGTCTACAGAACTGGACTCCTCGGGCATTAGGGGATTTACCGTGGCATTTTCTGAGGAAGGTCATGGCTCTGAATGGGACGGCCAGAAACACAAGCCTTGGGCAGGGAGCGCCTGGTGACAAAGCCAGCAGTGAGGAGAACGGGGGACAAGGCGATAGTGGCAATGTTCTTCTGGACGCTAGAGCTTCTCTGCACCCCCTCGATGTTCTCTGTGCCGTTCTGCTTTGCTCAGACAGTTTCCTACAGCAGGAGATCCTGTCCAGAATGTCCATGTGCCAGTTTGCCCTCCCTCTGCTGCTACCTGCCCTCGACACCCCCAAGTGCACCCTAATGCTGTGGGCCATGAGGGACATTGTGAGGAAGTGGAGGCCGCACTCCCTGGCACAGAGCAGAGGGTTCAGAGAGGAGAGCCTGGTGCTCACAGCAATGCCAACCGTTTCCTTTGTGCGGCTGGGGAGCTGCAGCTTCTCCAAGTCCAAACTCCTCAATGAGCTACTCAGCCCCTCCCAGCAGCACCACGATTTCTTTATCCACCGGGGCATGGAGTCCGGGAACCTCCCTCGGAAAATTGCAGATGGGCTGGTCGAGATTTCCTGGTATTTCCCTGCTGGAATGGAGAATTCTGATCTTTTCCCAGAACCTGTCGCGATAACAAATCTGCGAGGAGACATTGACTCGCACTGGCTGCAGTTTCGCTTTTTAACTGAGGTCTCCTCAGCAGTGTTCATAGTTACTGAGAGCATTGATGAGAGAGAATACGAGCGGTTATCATCCCTGCAGGGATCGGGAACTAAGTACTACTTCATCCTCAATGATAAGTCGTGCAAACGGAGTGAAACGCAGGAATTCCTTAATAAATTAGCGCCAGTGCTGAAACTGACTAAACAACATGTCCTAGAGAAAGAAATTGGGACCAAGAAAGAGGAATTCATGGAAAAGTTGTGCTCTGCGATAGGAAGTATAATGAATGATCAGCACAAGTACATGAATATGGAAGGCATGGCTGTGACTGCACGTGAATGGGGAATCCAGCTGGATGAGGACGGCGAGGAATGTCAGAGAGCAAAGAACCACGTTCAAGAAATCACGGCAGAAATAAAAGATGTTGGACATTACAAGAGGCAAATACTGCAACTGCAAGGGGACCTGTGGAAGAGCTTAAGCAACGTGGAAAGAGAAATATGCCGATTGGAAGGACAAGGGGATGTCCCCACAGAAGAATATAAATCTAGGCTGAAAGAGAAATTGTTGGAATTACGTACACAGCAGAATAAATGTGACCTCACTGATGGTTTGACTAAATTTATCAATGGAATAGGAACGCTATCTCAAATGGAAATACACTACTTCCTCAAATGCATGAAATTTAATTTAGATGGCATTGCTAAGGGGAACCATCCTACCTTGCAACCTAACCAACAAAAGCTAGAAGAACTGGATGAATCCATCTCTGCCAGTGCCCTAGGAGTGGAGCATTTCCTGCGTGAGTTGGGGCAGTTCTACGAAGCTGAACATTCAATGGTGAAGGAAGGCAAAATGGCAAAAATTCAAAGGAAATTCATTCATTTCCCGAGGTTAGCAGCTGACCTGATGCTGGAAGGGTTTCCCATGGAGCTGATCGACGGAGATGTGTCCAACATCCCACTGCAGTGGGTGACAGATGTTCTGACCCAGCTCCATGCCAAGCTGGGGGGAAGATCCAGAATGCTGGTTCTGACAGTGCTGGGAGTGCAGGGCACTGGGAAATCCACCCTCCTCAACACCATGTTCGGCCTGCAGTTTGCAGTGAGCAGCGGCCGATGTACGCGAGGAGCCTTCATGTCACTCATTAAAGTGGCAAAGAAGTTTCGGCAGGAGCTGGGCTGTGACTTCATCCTGGTGATAGACACAGAAGGCCCGAAAGCCCCTGAACTGGCCGAGCTGGAGGACACTTATCAACACGACAATGAGCTGGCCACACTGGTGGTTGGACTGAGCGACATCACCATCGTTAACCTGGCCATGGAGAACCCCACCGAAGTGCAGGATGTTCTGCAAATGGCGGTCCACGCCTTTCTCAGAATGGAGGAAACGGGGCACAAGCCCACCTGCCAATTTGTGCATCAGAACGTCAATGATGTGGCTGCCTATGAACAAAACATGAGAGACGGGAAGTATCTTGTGGAGCAGCTGAATGACATGACCATAGCTGCAGCAAAGATGGAAAAACTACAGAAAGAAATTACGGTTTCTGACCTCATGGACTATGATCCAGAGAAACACAATTGGTACATCCCCAACCTGTGGCATGGGGACCCTCCAATGGCACCAGTGAACATTGGGTACAGTGAGAGTGTGTGTGGGCTAAAGAAATGCTTGTTTGAATTTGTAAGACCACATTCACTTAACAGCACTCCCAAAAACATTCCCCAATTTATCGAATGGGTGAAGAGTCTGTGGAACGCTCTGAAACATGACGACTTCCTCTTGAGCTTTAGAAACCCCCTCACAACTGTAGCCTACACCAAGATATCGGCAAAGTCTGTAGAGTGTGAATGGGAGTTCCGCAAGGAGATGAATCTGTGGGTAACTGAAAAACAAACGTTCTTCCAGAATCAACCACCAGCCAAATTAGATGCTCGTGTCCTGACCATCTTAACAAGTGAGACTGAGCAGAAACTGAGCCATGAATCACACAGGATTTTAGAGCGGTTTCAAAGTGCAGCAGCAAAGCTGACGGTTAGAGACGAGAACATGAGATATTTTGTTAGGCATTCACGTCCGGTAGCACATCAAAGTTCAAGCTATTCACGCGCCATTTGTTCCAATCTGGTGACTGCCAGCGAAGGATGGCAAAAGAAAAACACTATTCAGGCTACGTGCATAAAAACAATCGAAGGTGAAATGGACATGCTTTTGGAACACTGTAAAATGAGACCGAACAAAGCAGACAACAAGGAACTGGAAATGGAGTTTGAGGAGATGTGGAGTGAGACAGTGTCAAAAATACGGCTGGGCTGTTTGGACGAAAAGCAAATTTATCAAGACATTGAGTTGCTGCTGAGAGAGGACCTGGCTAAGCAAGAAAATTCATCCAGTCTAAAGCTACAGGAACACAGCAATGTATTGAATTATGGAACAAAATCTTTCATTATGAAGAAGGAATACTTAGATTTACCATGGATTAAGACCCTGAATGAATGGTTCACGCAGGAATGCTGGCGTAAAACAGAAGAACTTGTTACATCATTAATGGAACAGTGCAAAGATTATATTAAAAATATAGCAGACAGCAAAGCAGACTATGATGAAATTCACAGTAGAGATCTGTTGAGGATGATCAATGAGAGGCTTCAAGAGGAAGATGTTCAGAAACTTCACACGAGCACTTGCTTTAAAGTTGACCTGAAGCTTCACATTTTGGGGGAAGTGGTTCCTTTATTAGAGAAGATGCAAGCAAGCTTCATCAAAGAAAATGATCCTGAACTGTATCTGGAGAAACTAAAACCTCAGTATCGCTCCACATTTAGAGATCTTTGTTTGGGGAAGGATTCCTGCCAAACAAGGGCCAGGGATTTCTGCCATTGGTGTCTCAAACCTGCCCTGGTGGACTATGTGAACAACAGACTTGGGTTAGAAATAGTCGATGACATTCTCAGCAGCGGACAGCATGATGAATATACAAACCGAAGCCTTTTCCAGTTCACTGTCTTGAAGAAGCTGCTGAAATATGAAAACTTTGACACTTATATCATATACATTAATAACTATGAACGTTTTGTCAAAATCTGGGTAGAGG
This sequence comes from Chelydra serpentina, assembly GCA_037349315.1. Classification (NCBI taxonomy): domain Eukaryota; kingdom Metazoa; phylum Chordata; order Testudines; family Chelydridae; genus Chelydra; species Chelydra serpentina. Next base: position 1,605,511 of record JBAIAC010000151.1, read on the forward strand.
GACACCTGCTAGATCTCTACAGCCGGACAGCCCGGTTGCGACACCTGGAGAAAGAGATTCTGTCCTCAGTAGTAAAGAAAGTCAGGACTGCTTTGGAGTCACTCAGTGACAGAAGAACCAGCACGGTCTGTGACTTTTTAGACATGTTTTGTGGAGAGTTACAGAATGACTTGGTGATTTCCAAGGACCGTCTAGCAGTGGTGCTGTTTAAAAACACAGCAAATGCTGCACAGTTTTTGGCTCACGTTCAGGCCATCCTTCCCCAGCTGGAAAAAGAAACCTTAGCCGAATTTGAAGAGTTGAAGTTTGAATCCAAACTCTCCAACCTGTCCGTAAAGCCCCAAGATGAAATCTTCAACTTTGTGTTTGGCTGCGGGCAGCAGTGCCCGTTCTGTAAAGTCCCTTGTGAAGCCGGAGGCATGGATCATACGGAACATTTTGCCACAGTCCATCGGCCTCAGGGATTGGGACAGTGCAAAAACAAACGGACAGGAATGCTTGAGTATTCCTTGTGTTCTTCCGATGTGGTTTCCAACGCCGTATTTAGGAATTCAGAAACAGAAGAGAAATTTCATCCCTATAAAGATTATCGACGATATTACCCAGACTGGCGCATCCAGCCCGATCCCAGCATCGACACGTCTGACTACTGGAAGTTCGTTTTTAACCGGTTCAACTATAAATTTGCTAAGAAGTACAATGCGAAGCCAGCAAATCTGCCGCAGGGTTGGAAAAAAATAACCAAGGAGCAGGCGCTAGAGAGCCTAGAGGAAGCATTTAACATAAAACAATAAACCAGCTTAGAGTCTTTTTAAGTGGGATGGACACTGGCAAAAACCAGGGTTTGTTTAGGTTTTTTTGTTAATTGCATGCAAAAATCTCGCTTCTTATGCACATGCTTTTCTTTAGCTCATGAAAATCGTCCTTATGGGAAATCCTAAAGAGATGTGGCTTACTTGCAGACCGAGCACCACCCGGACTGATCTCTGGCTACATCCTTCAGGTGATGTGCAGCTGGCTATTCAGTTTATGTCCATCACTGGCAATGTTGTGGTGCCCAAAAGATCACCGGCCATATAGCAACATTCTCTGGTAAATACCTTTTGGAATTTTGGTCTTCCATCCTAATACTACATCCATGCCAAGAAAGCCACCGAACCTGCAGCTATGCTGAGGCAGGCAGTTGATGGGTTCAGATTCACATATCCTCATTGCTGATCAAGTCCTGCCATGGGATACGGAGCAGCTGAGGATGAGAACTGAAAACTTCAGTCCGGTGTCCCTCAGCGCCCGTGTTTCACTGCCGTACAACGGAGTTGCCATCAGTGTTGTTCTGTAGAGCCACAGCTTCGTAGCAAGCTTGCTGTTGTGATCACAGAGGCCGCTGAATGGCCCAGAACATGGCAGCAGCTTCTGTAACAAAATTCAGAGCTTCTAAACAGAGTTCAACAGGGAAAGATTCCCAGACCCCCTCATATTTTGCATCATGGTGATGTATGACAGAACTGAAGTAAGAAATATGCAATAATGCAGCTCTGGAATTAGTATTTTTAAGCATCACCTTTGATCTGCTTAGGCCTGGTCTACACTTAGAACTTATACCAGCATAGCTACCCACACCCCCTAGTGACATAATGATGCCAACAAAACTCCACTGTAGATGCAACTAATGCCATTTGTGGTATTTCTACACCATTAAAAAACTCCTTCTGTCTGGGTAGGCTGTGTCTATATGGGGGGACTGGACAGGCATTGATCTAGCCTTAGCTACAGCCATAAAACTGTTCTTGCTGCCGTATTTTGCTGCGGCAACCCTAAATCTATTATCTGATAATTACCCAAGATCTTCTCAAAGAATAAAAAATGATTATTAGAGCATTTGGGACTAATGCTCAAGTTCTTACTCAGTATCTCCTGTGTCCTGACTCAGGCATAATTCCCACTGAAGTCAGCGGGAATTTGCATAAGAAACGAATGGTTAAGGTTAAGGTTAAGGTTAAGGTTAAGGTTAACTTAAGTAGGGACCTTCCAGATTTGGACAATTGTTTTTATTCAAGTCCCAGATCAAACTATCCACAATGCATGGGCGGCGGGTAGAAGAGGCTAGGGGAGGCTAAGCCTCCCCAAACAGGATGCAGCGCACCTCCCTCTGGAGGACAGCCAGCCCGGCCCCCTTTGAACCGCTGACGCTGCAGCTCTGCCGTGGTCCTGCTTGTCCTCTTCCCCTGTGGCCCCACCCATGCTGTTCCTCTTCCTGTCCCAGCTCCGCCTCTTCCCCTTCCCCCCGAGGACCCTCCTCTCCCGCTGCTCAGGGAGCAGAGGCGCAAGCAGTGGGCAGGGAAGGGCTACCGGGGAAGGGACGAAGAGGCTCGAGCGGTGGGTGTGTGGGCGGAGCCTTGGGGAAGGGGACCAGGCCCGGGGCAGAGTGGAGGTGGAGCATATACGGAGGCTCAGAGGGAGGAGGCTGAGGGGGTGTCGGCCTCAGGGCAGAGAAGTAAGTGGGGCCAAGGTCCAGGTGCTCGTGCCCCCCCCCCCCCCGCCCCACCCCATTGCCACAAATTATCCACTTCTTATCTGGAGACAGCAGAGGAAAATCATGTCGTGTTTAATGAACAATTGCAATACGATTTCTATAGCTCTCTTTCCCTCTGAATTCTTTATTCCTAACCTTTTTATATGATGACTCTCAAACAATGATAAAGCCACCTTCCCTCGCTACCTTACGGATGTGGCTGAAAAGAGCAGAAGGGGAAGTAAACATTAGCTCCTATTGGATAGGACTGTGGAGGAAGATGACCAATGACTGGCAAGCTTGATGAGGAACTTGCATGTGTTTAAATATGATTAATTTTTAAAATGTCCCATCAACTACATTAAAAAATCCTTTTAAAAGAAACAAATCTCTTTTATAAATGCTTGTATTTGGTTTGCTTTTTTGATCAGTTCTCAACAGCAGCCAACTTTTCTTCAGGGCTAAAACCTTTCATTAAAATGAAAGCTGAGGTTTTGCTGCAATCACACGACTCCCGAAGCTGAGGCACTAGTAATGGGCCTATAGTGTTTATGTCTTGATCCATCCCAGTTCCTGAGCCTTCATTTCTCTCACGCCCTGGTGGTGAGGCTGATGACTCTCCTTCTTATCAGCAGTCCTTCAACTTTGTAGAGAGTTCTTTACGATCACACTGGAATTGCTGTAAAGTCTAGAAAGATACACCAAACAAACACAACCCTCTTACGCTACACGGAAGGGCAAAGTCTGATCATTGGCTGAGTGATCCTAAAGAACACGCTAGGTCTGTTCACAGGGCGGACCCATTTCGCATAAGCAACCTAAACGTTTCAGCAAATCGTGCAGGCTGAGCTCCCCCGCGGCAGGGCAGGTGGGCCCAGCTGAGCTAATTAAAGGGCTTCTTCTGGGGTTATAGGGCATGTCTACATTGCCAAGGAAACCCTGAGGCACCAGGTCTCACACAACCCAGGTCAACCGGCTCTGGCTCCTGGGCTAAAAATAGCCATGTAGATTTTCCTGCTCGGGCGGGAGCCCAGGCTCTGAGACCCCTCCCCAAGTTCCAGAACATGGACTCCAGCTGAAGCGGGAACGTCTACATGGTTTATTTGTAGCCCAGGAGCCCGAGCCCCGGGAGACCGAGACAACTCACCTGGACGCTGAGACTCAGCACTGCGGGTTTTTCTTTGCAGCGCAGACTGTGACGGAGTAGAGAGCGAGATGGATCTGACCTGAGGGAAAGGCTGCATTGGAAATGTGACACTTTACCTGAGGCTGTAACATGAGCCAGGACGGGGGTTGGGAGGTGACACCTTTGGCTGGGAGTTTGTGAACGGGCTGGAGGAGAGGCGAGCGAGGCAGACAGGGTCTGGCCTCCCTGCCCCGGTTGGAGCTGTGGGGCGAAATGCAGGGAGCCCCAGGCTGGGGTCTAAGCTCCCTGCCCCCCGGAAGGACCCGACTGAGGGGTCCTGGATGTACTGACAAGCTCTGGTTGGGCTGTGTTCCTGGCATCTCTAATAAACCTTCTGTTCTACTGACTGGCTGAGACTCCCAGTGAATCTGGGGAAGAGGGGTGCAGGGCCGGACTCCCCTATACTCCGTGACACAGACGTACCCATAAAGACCTGTCCGAGGGCAGGAACTGGGGGAGCTGCTGGGGCAGCCTGTGGCAGGGGAGAGGAAGCCACAGAGTGGCGTTAATTCCTCTGGTGGCTTCTGGGACCTTTCTGGAGTGCTGACCCTGCGGCCAGCACTCCAGAAAGGGAGCAGAGCTGGCTGGGAGCGGGACGCTGGAGGAAGCAGGCTCACCAGAAACCCCTGGGAGTCCGGGAAGCCCTAGGACAACGGGTGAGCGAAGGGGCTGGTTTGACCATAAGCCATAAGTCTTTTCACCATCGCCGCGTCTCCCACCTCTGCCTGTCCAGCACAACCCCGTGCCGCCTCCTCGGGGAGGGTCACATCGACACGGGACCCACCGGGTGAGGAGCTGGTGCAAGGATGCAGGAACAGTGCAGAGTCAACGGGGACATTCCTGAAGTGGGGAGAGGGACCTGGGTATTTCCCACGGCATGGCGCTGACCTCACCGGCTCTCCCTGCCCAGCTCTGAGCTTTCCTTGCACCCCAGAAGCAGCCGCATCGGTGGGAGGCTGAGCCTGGAGCCCCTTTCCCAAGGCTGGGGGAAGACAGGGAGTTCTGAGTTCCTTCCCCTGATTGGGGAGCAGCGGACGGAAGCACAGACCCCTGGCCTTGGCCTGGTGGAGCAGCGTGGGGGGGGTGAGGGGTGTTTTGGGGGCTGAGCACATATGGCTGCTCTCCCCCAGTTGGAAATGTGCCCAATTTTCCACCCTTACGGTTTTGCTCTGTGCGCATTTCTGAGCCCCCCAGAGATACCGCACATTTCAAAACAATCGGAGTCAGCATTGGGGATTTTAAAGCACATAAAGCAGTCGCCTTTAAACCCCTGCAACGATATAAATACTTTGTGGATCTGGACTCACAGAGCTGCCACTGTGCTAGACTGGAGACCTTTTTAATATGCAGAAATTATACTAGCTTGCTCAGCCGACTACAGCAGTTTCAGCTCATCCTTATCAAGTCGCCTTGAGATAAGCAGGTACAAGCCATATAAACAGTTCAAAATCTGAACCCAGAGATTCACTGACAGGCGTGACAATGGCACACAGGCCCAGCAGGATCCAATGTATGCAAACAGTGCCTTGGCCACTCCCCAGGCAACATTTTCTGCCCTCTTGTCTTCCTTGTTATTTTCCTTGGCTTCTTCTGCAAGGTCAGTAGAACAAAATCTAATCTAGATTCACAGATTCCAAGACCGGCAGGGACCATTGCAGTTATCTAGTCTGACCTGGATAACATAGGCCCTAGAACAGCCCCAAAACAATTTCCAGAGCAGAACTGTGAAACAAAGCAAAGCAAAGATGCACCAGGGCTTCAGACCCGGACGGGGCCTGCAACCTGAGCCCCACCACCCAGGGCTGAAGCCTTCAGGCTTTGGCCCCAAGTGGTGGGGCTTAGGCCCTAACCCCCAGCAAGCCTAAATGTCAGCCCTGGTGGCCCCATTACAATAGGGTCGCGACCCACGTTGGGATCCCGACCCGCAATTTGAGCACCGCTGACCTGGAAGCATCCAGTCTCGAAGTGAGGTCGGCATAGCAACAGAGGGAGGGGATTTTTCACACCTCTGGGCCACCGAGAGAAATCGGCCTACGTTTTAAATGTAGACCGGGCCTAAGTAGGGTGACCAGATGTCCCAGTTTTATGGGGACAGTCCCAATATTTGAGGCTTTTTCTTATATAGAAACCTATTACCCCCCACCCCCTGTCCCGATTTTTCACATTTGCTGTGTGGTCACCCTACGCCTAAGCAACAGTCTCTGAAGCCGCCGACCGGAAAGACTCCATCTGGAGGGCACGAGACCAGCCCAGATGCTGAATGAATGTGGTGAAATGAGGCTTAATAAGCTGTCACTCCTCTGCCCACAAGTAGCTCCTTAAGATCAGAAGTGTCTGCTCAGCGTTTGGGGCTCTGAATTTGGGGTGTGAAGCGAAATGCACAGCCCTGGTCCAGTGCACACTGCGTGGAGCAGCTCGGGGGGGGGGGGGGGGGGGAAACGGGGCTGTTCCATGCAGTCTGCACTGGAGAGTTTTTAGTTTCATTTTTGGCTTGCCTCTGGGAATAAATCGTCATATAGCTTCCTGTTTGCATGCACAGAAGCAGTTTCCTGAGGCTGTGGTCTGTCTTCTGAGGAATCAGCATGGAGGAGACCGTGAAAGATCATCTGCTGGGAACCCTGGAAGACCTGGGAGAAGAGCTCGAGACATTTAAATCCAAACTGAGTGAAATTGGGTCGCAAGAAGGCTCTGGAAACATCTCCTGGAGCACACTGCGGGTGGAAGACCCCAGAGACCAAACTGAGGAGCTGCTCCGCTGCTCCAAGGACGAGGATGGGGTGGAGGTGACTAGGAAGGTGCTGAGGGCTATAAACCAGCAAGACTTGGCAGAGAGATTGACAAAAACAACAGGATCTGGTAAGAAACAAGACCTGGAGGGATAAAACCCCTTCTCTGACTGTCACTCCTCTGCAACTTCCCTGCGTAGCATTTGCTTTGTGATACGTGTGTGCATGAGCCTAGATAAAATATGGACTTAATTCTCCATATACTTTAGTCATGCAAGAAGGTTTCAGAAAGTACTTAGATTGTAGGTGTATTTGTATACTTTTGGGGTCATCTTTACTCCCTCTTCAGCTCCAGGTTTTACTTGTTTCCTTCTCCCGGTTTTCAACAAACGCAAACAAAACATTTGGATTTTTCGCCTGTTTGTTTCCATCAAGAGATATGTCCTCTGCTTAGTGAGCTTTCGTTCCTGCCACATTCGGTACAAAGCAAGAAATATATTGATTTGGCTACACTGACCCAGCGATGCTGAGAGTCTGCATAAACAACGAAACGTGAGACTATATTGCTTGGGCTAAACTACGAAAGTATGGAATGAATACGTGTCACGGAGTGGGGGGGAGTCAGGGCCCTGCACCCCCCACTTCCTGCGATTCACCGTGACTCTCAGCCAGCCAGTAAAACAGAAGGTTGATTAGACGACAGGAACACAGTCCAAAACAGAGCTTGTAGGTACAGAAAACAGGACTCTTTAGTCAGGTCCCTGGGTGCATGTACAAAACCAGCAAATATAAAACCAATCTTCATAACTCCAACTACAACAATGATACATGCATACAAACAGGAGGAATAAATTCAGTAGGTCATAACTTTCACAGAGATATGTTACATGGCACATGTAGCATAAAACATATTTTAGTTACATATATACATTTATAAGCATCTCCCCATAAAGTTTTATGGGGAACACCGTCACACCCTCCTCCTGAACTTACTGCCAGAGACTTGGACACTGTCCATGGCGGAGGCAGTACACATAAAGCCCCTGTTTGTCTTTGGGCACACCCCTTTTCAGTACCGGCACACCACATGGTGTCATTCGTAATGGTTTTAGCAAAATGCGAGGTTCCTGGTCCCCGGGCGCCTGAAAATGGGTTGGGGTGTAGTATTGCTAACAGGATACAGATAGCAATACCTGTTAAGGCGTAGGAACCTCGGCATTTAGCTCTCAGTGCCATGAGGCGGCGTGCCTCAGTTTCCCCTTTCACACAGCAGCCTGGGCCTGTTGTGCTTTTGCTGTTGTGCCAAGCTTCCAGCCGGTTACCCGATATAGGCCGACAGGTAACATGTTTGTACGACCGTGAGGTCACCATCCCAAGCATGTACAACAGTTTTTCCCACCAATCAGGTATGTTCCCCATTTTGAAAGGGTTGACCCTCAGTGTTAACTCCTTTGTTATAACCCACAGATGAAGTAGGGAAAGACACAGGATTACCCACCCGTCTGTGTATCCTGGTAGGCACTCTGATGCAGATTCTTCTGCCTCTTTGGAGCCGGCTCCTGAATCAGGCATGGGTTTGAGGTTCTGGCAAGGAAAGGGTGTACTGCAACCCGGCCTGCCCTCGGCCCCTCCCTCTGGAATTTCTCTGGGCTGGTTCCCATCCCCTTGTGTGGCTTCACCCATGCAGAGACTCGCTCCCTTCTGCTTTGAAGAGAGAGGTTTACCTCCTACCCGTGTAGCAAGAACAACCTCTTTCTTGGACACCCCAGTATCTGTTCCCAACAGGTCAGCTGGACGGACTCCCCCCTCCAGGAGGTCTGACCCCCAGCTTTCCCTTCTAACCCGATCCACAGGAGAGGGGTCTGGCATCTGAAATGCAGACTTTTCACCCTCCTCCTGGGCAAGATCCTCCTGACAAAAGGTTGGCGGGCTCTCCGGCCCCCCCTCACCTTCCCTCCCTGGGCCTCCCTCTGGGCCAGACACTCCCGTGTCCCCCCGAAGAGAAGTTGACCCTGGTCCAGCTGTGGGCTCCCAGCTGCAAGCTAAGATAGACCCTTCAGTGGCCCGCAAAATTCCCCCCTTGCTATGAGGTAGAACATTCCCCTCCCCCGGGGAGATGATTACAGGACAGGAACTGGCCACAGCCACCCCTGCCACCACAGCTGCAGTCCCTGTGACTTCGCCTCCCCTCTGGGGTTTTCAGCACCAGGTTCCTGCTTGCTGCCACCCAGCCCTGGGACAGATTCTGCCACAGCAAAGAAATCATTTCCCAGTAGAAACGGTGCAAAATTGTGTGACACTGTTGCCACAGTTAGCTTAGCCTGCAAGTTTTCCGTTTGCATGTGTACTTTTGCCAGAGGTGCAATGACTTTGTAGCCACCCACCAGCTCCAATTCCGCCACTTTACCCGGCAACCAATCCTTCTCTTGGATCAGGTCCCTCCTGACTATAGAAATTTCAGCACCTGTATCTCTCAACCCAGTGATTAACTTCCCATTCAGTCTAACAGCATGCACATGCTCACTGCTTGGTGGTGTAGAAGTCAACTTCACAAACCCTGTGTGGAAAGAGGCAGCAGCTTCATGGGCTACTTGATGCCTGTTTTCACTCAGCAGGGGACACTTATCTCTCTTCATCGGTTGCATCCGATGAAGTGAGTATTAACCCACGAAAGCTTATGCTGAAATAAATTTGTTAGTCTCTAAGGTGCTACAAGTTTTTCTTTTTTTTTTTCTTTCTTATTTTCATTTTACTTATCTCTCAGGTGCTCGGTGGACTTACATTGATAGCACCTCCTGGGCTCCTCTGATTGTACAGGCAATTTGGGACGAGTACTAGGGGAATGGGGAGGTGAGCGCCCAGCCTCCTTTTTCCCAGGGGTTTTTATAGTCTTTTCCCACTCCCTGTGTAACATCCTGTTACCATGGAGTTTGGGGATCACCTGGGCAAGTCACCTGTCCATGCACCCTTCGGCAACCAGCCTAACCGGTTGCATTCCAGACCTGGCCCCAATGTGGATTGGGGTCTGCAACGTCTTTTGTCTGTTAAGTGCTCGTACTTAACAGGCACATTCTGCTCCAAAGATGATCCCATGCACTTACAAAGGCTATGTACAAAACCAGCAAATATAAAACCAATCTTCATAACTCCAACTACAACAATGATACATGCATACAAACAGGAGGAATAAATTCAGTAGGTCATAACTTTCACAGAGATATGTTACATGGCACATGTAGCATAAAACATATTCTAGTTACATATATACATTTATAAGCATCTCCCCATACAGTTTTATGGGGAACACCGTCACACGCCCCATGTTAACAGAAGACAAACTAGTAAAACTCCATGCAACCTTACAAGGTTAATACTCCCTACTCCGTCACAATGAGATCTAAAATATGATTTGAAAGCAGAGTGAAAAATCAGAGGTGTCTCCCCCACATAAATACACACACATTAATGGGGAATGTCCTTCATCACTGCGGCACAACATCCAGATTTGCACTGTGCGGGATGTGCTTTAAGAACCAACCATTGAAGAGAAATTCACTCCACCGTCAGATTATTTTGCAGAAATTGGAGACCGACTCCCACTTGTGGCGCTGGCTTATTTGTGGGGCTAGGAACAAAGATGCATTTGAGAAATGAATCGAGAGGATCTTTAAGTACCCACAATGTCTTTCTAGGTGGCTCAAATCCAGACCCGGAATCAGAGACTCACCAAGACCCAGAGATGGTGGGGGAAGAACTTCTTAAAGGTATTTTCTTTTATGAACGTTCCAGGTTCTCCAAAAGAGGACACTGCCAGAGGGGGAAAGAGGGAGAGCCGGGGGAGCAGAGGGGAAACTGGGGGGAGGGAGAGATCTGGGGGGTAAAGTTGGCGGTGCTGGAGGGAGCACCTGTGGTGGGGGGTACTCATTGGAGGTGGGGGATAGTGTCACTCCCTGTCATGGTAGCAAGCCCAGGATGCAATGAGGGCCATGAGTTAGCGCCCCCCTGCAGAATCTCCCTCCCCAGGGCTGGGAACCGGGGCCTGGGTGGGCAGGATCCGGCAGCTGTGGCGGGCAGGGGAATGGACCAATCAACTGCGGATGCAGGGGAGGTGGGACCAGTTGGGAAGTGGACCAATCGGGGATCTTTCTGAGCAGCAATATCTGCTCTGCAAAAACCCTAGACATTAGAAAAATCCACCCGGACACAGAAAGGAGGTGGCGGGTTGTGTGGGGAGCAGAGAAAGGGCCTGAGAGTGCCCCCTTGCACCCTTCCCTGGAATTTCTTTCTGCAGCATTAAAATGCAGGAGGGGCCCATACAACTGCAACCTCAGGGCTGCAAGAACAGCTGTGAAGTGATTCTTGTCTTCGACCTAGTGTGACCGGAGTCCAAGGGGAGCCAGCTGAGATCACTCAATTAGGGTGAACTGCAAAGAATGGGGCAGACAATCGCCAAAGCTGGTGGATATTCCAGTACTTTGATTTACCAAGCCAGCACAAAACAGCTTCTATAAGACCTCACTGGTTACCCAGAAGCCAACAACACAGTTCCCTTAAAGTAACCCAGCTTCAGGCCTTCACCCAGACACCCAAGTCAAATATCTGGAGGATTACTGATAATCTTATTCATCATATAAAAAAGAAGTTCTACCAATGCCAAAGGATTGTACACATTACCCACCAGGTTAATGAATATTTCAGATCTTACCCAAATACATGCTTACAGCCAATTCTTATTAACTAAACTAAAATGTATTAAATAAGAAAAGAGATCGTATAAGTTAAAGATCATTATACATACAGACATGAGTGCCATCTTGACATTCAGATTCATAGCGGAGATGGTGAGCTTTGTAGTTGCAAAGAGTGCTTTTAGAATTTAGTTCATAGGTTATAGTCCAATGTCCAATATCATATTCAGGGTGTTCCAGTTTAGGACTGGGATCTCAATCTTGCGACTCAAACTTCCCCTGATGAAGCTTAAGCACATCTGAGATGACAGGATCAGGACCCAAGGGTCTTTTATACAGTGTTCTACCAGCCACTTGACCATACAGTCCAGGGTGAACAATAAGCTTTTGATGTAACCTTCTGTTTTCTAAACTGCACCGGTAATTAACTACATGAATTAACATAGGATACTTTATCCATTAAATAGTTTATCACAAACTTTAAAGAGCCATATAGACAATGACATTATTGCACTCAAGATTCATCTAAATATTAATATTCCCTTTTGATCTCTGAATCAATAGCTATAGTGGCAGACAGGAACTGTCTGTTTACATGGCTAACATTTAATAAGATGAGTACACACATACAATTAGCGTTACCTATAATTTCTAACAATATAGGTTTGCATTTCAAAGTTCTAGTCTATCTACTCTAGAATGGCCTTAATTACCATTTCTAACATGTCTCTACAGGCTGATCCTGGGTCAATTTACCTGCAGGATGCTTAACCCTTTCTGGCCGTGTGTTGTATTTTTTATATAAGATTAGTCGCAATTATATAACAGTGGTAGCAACAACGGTTTGCATGATCATACTCTAATTAGATAATGTCACATCTAGTGGGAAAGGACTCCTATCTCCACAGCTCACAAGTAACCTACCGTGCTCCAAGCCCCACTTGCTGCAGGGAAGGTTTTGGTCCTCACTGATTTTTCTGTTATTATATCTCACAGCTGTGAGATCCTTGCACCAGATAACATGTCTTCCTAGGTCCCCTACGTGGTTTTGAAAATGTTATAAGTGTTAAAGATGTAGTTATTATCTTAATAGTTTTAATGTTAGCACAACATGATGCATTTAGCAATTTCCAACTTATTTATTTCCTTGTTTAACAACAATCAGTGAGCTAAGCATGGAGAAACTAACGTAGCAAGCAAAAATCCTTGTTTGTAGGTCCTCGGTTCTCCACCAGCTTGGAACCAAGTGGATCCAAATAGAAACACTCGCATTAAATGATGCAGAATTAGGCACAAGTTTCATGTGCTTTGGGTTTCATAGCTCAAGTTGCAAAGAACTGTCTTCATAATACTGCCTAGAAGGATTTGATGCTGTGACTCTCCTTTTATGAGGGAGGAAAGAGCATGGGGGCTGACTGTCATTGCAAATGTTCAGCGAGAGAGAAGCATAAAAATGAATAGAAATTAGGGGCCTAAATAGTTTTGAGGATTCTGGGGCAAAGAGTTTATTTTGGTTGGTTGGTTGGGGTTGTTTGCTTTGGTGGGTTGGGTTGGTAGGTTGATTTCTTTAAATTTGCACAAGGAGAACATAACAGGTTTCAAGGAATATAAGAGGTAATGGAATAGAACTGAAAAGTTTAGCTTCATTGATCATTTCTTCAGTCATTCGTGCTCCAAAATCTTTTAGGTGTTTTCTCCTTCTCTTTCACTCGTGCTTGAAAGTGAAGACCACACTTTTCACCACTCCTGGTGTGCACCAATGTTCCGTGTGAAAAGAGACTTGCAAAAAAAAAATTATATTTTGAATATCAGTTCTGAAACCTGCTTCTGCTTTAACCTCTTTCTGCAGAGAGAAGGAGAGCACTCCAGGACCTCCTGGCCACGCTGAAGATGGAACAGCACAGAAGCACGAAGCTGGGGTTGAGGGATCTTCAGGAAATCAACCCAGGAAATTTAAAAAACTGGACTCCTCGGGCATTAGGAGATTTACCGTGGCATTTTCTGAGGAAGGTCATGGCTCTGAATGGGACGGCCAGAAACACAAGCTTTGGGCAGGGAGCGCCTGGTGACAAAGCCAGCAGTGAGGAGAACGGGGGACAAGGCGATAGTGGCAATGTTCTTCATCATCACCACATGGACGCTAGAGCTTCTCTGAACCCCCACGATGTTCTCTGTGCCGTTCTGCTTTGCTCAGACAGTTTACTACAGCAGGAGATCCTGTCCAGAATGTCCATGTGCAGGTTTGCCCTCCCTCTGCTGTTACCCGCCCTCGACACCCCCAAGTGCACCCTAATGCTGTGGGCCATGAGGGACATTGTGAGGAAGTGGAGGCCGCACTCCCTGGCACAGAGCAGAGGGTTCAGAGAGGAGAGCCTGGTGCTCACAGCAATGCCAACCGTTTCCTTTGTGCGGCTGGGGAGCTGCAGCTTCTCCAAGTCCAAACTCCTCAATGAGGTTCTCAGCCCCTCCCAGCAGCACCACGATTTCTTTATCCATCGGGACATGGAGTCCGGGAACGTCCCTCGGGAAATCGCAGACGGGCTGGTTGAGATTTCCTGGTATTTCCCTGCGGGGAAGGAGAATTCAGATCTTTTCCCAGAACCCGTTGCTGTTGCAAACCTGCGTGGAGACATTGAGTCCCACTGGCTGCAGTTCAGCTTTTTAACAGAGGTCTCCTCCGCAGTGTTCATATTAACTGAGAGGATCAGTGAGAGAGAATACGCGCTGTTATCATCTCTGCAGGGATCGGCCGCTAAATACTACTTCATCCTCAGTGCCCAGGCTGAGCAATGCAGTGAAACTCTGGGTTTCCTTAATAAATTAGTCCCAGTGCTGAAACTGAACAAATTAAATGTGCCGGAGAAAAACAACAGCACAAAGGAGACAGAATTCGTAGAAAATCTCCAGCACACGATACGAAGCATAATGGACTCCTCTAACAAGAGAGTTAATATGGAAGCCGTGGCTACGGCAGCACGTGAATTAGGTGTCCAGGTAGATGAAGACGGTGAGGAATGTCAGAGCGGAAGCAAGTGGGCTAGAGAAATTACCATGAACATGAGAGATGTGGCCCATTGCAAAACAGAAATGCTGAAACTCCAAGGAGATCTGTGGAATACCTTGACTAAAGTAGAAAAAGAGCTGTGCAGAATGAAAAAACAAGGTACGGTCCCTCCTGAAGACTATAAAATGCAGCTGAAAGAAAAACTGTCAGAGCTTCATGCTAAGCAAAATAATTGTGAGCTTAACGACGGGCTGATTCAATTTATCAATGGTCTAGAACAGCTGACTGCAATGGAAAAACATCACTTCCTCAAATGGCTGAAGTTTACGCTGGATCACATTGCTAAGGATGAACATTCCAGACTACAAGCTCAGTATAATGCTTTGGCAGGTGACCCCCAGAAGCGAGAAGAACTGGATGAATTCATCCCTGCTGCTTCCCTAAGGGTGGAGCATTTCCTGCGTGAGTTGGGGCAGTTGTATGAGGCTGAACACGCAATGGTGAAGGAAGGCAAAATGGCAGAAAGCCAAAAGAAATTCACCCGTCTCCCAGGCATAGCAGCTGACCTGATGCTGGAAGGGTTTCCCATGGAGCTGATCGATGGAGATGTGTCCAACATCCCACTGCAGTGGGTGACAGATGTTCTGACTCAGCTCCATACCAAGCTGGGGGGAAGGTCCAAAATGGTGGTTTTAACGGTGCTGGGGGTGCAGAGGACTGGGAAATCCACCCTCCTCAACACCATGTTTGGCCTGCAGTTTGCAGTGAGCAGTGGCCGATGTATGCGAGGAGCCTTCATGTCACTCATTAAAGTGGCAGAGAACTTTCAGCAGGAACTGGGCTGTGATTTCATCCTGGTGATAGACACAGAAGGCCTGAAAGCCCCTGAACTGGCCAAGCTGGAGGACAGTTATCAACATGACAATGAGCTGGCCACACTGGTGACTGGACTGAGTGACATCACCATCGTTAACGTGGCCATGGAGAACGCCACCGAAATGAAGGATGTCCTGCAAATTATGGTCCACGCCTTTCTCAGAATAAAGGAAATCGGGCAAAACCCCCAGTGTTTATTTGTGCATCAGAACGTCTGTGATGTGTCTGCGCATGGACAAAACATGAGAGACAGGGAACACCTCCTGGAGCAGCTGGATGAAATGACCAAAGCTGCAGCAAGGATGGAAAAACTACACAAAGAAGTGACATTCTCAGATATTATGGACTATGATCCAGAGAAACACAACTGGTACATCCCCGGCCTGTGGCACGGAGTCCCTCCCATGGCGCCAGTGCACTTGGGATACAGTGAGAGTGTGGGGGAGCTGAAGAAACACCTGTTTCAATGGATAAGGATCCATTCCGTTGAGATTGCTCCCAAAAACATTCCCCAGTTTACTGAATGGGTGAAGAGCCTGTGGAATGCACTGAAGCATGAGAACTTCTGCTTCAGCTTCAGAAACCCCCTTGCCACGGAGGCCTACAACCAGGTGTCCGCCAAGTTTTCTGAACTGGAATGGGAGTTCAAAAAGGAGATGCATCTCTGGCTGTCCGAACAAGAAACTTTCATCCAGAATCAGGCACCAGAGGAACTGGAGAGCGAGAGCTTCGCCCAGTTAAGTCGGGAAACCCAGCAGAAACTGCAGCAGGAAGAAGACAAGATTTTTGAGTGTTTGGAAAAATATATAAAAGGTGGAGCAGCAGGCATGCACATGTTAGAGATCAACGAAGATTTCATCAGGAGCACAAGAAGCGCGACATCTACATTTCACCATTATTCACACCAACAGCTGGAGAGAGCAAAGAACAATAGAAAGCGCCATTGTAGGTATTACAATAGCGAGGCTGAGTTCAGGAAAATAATTGAACAAGAGATTGACAAGCTTCTGGAAGACTGCAGGAGTCGTGAGCATAAACTGAACGATGAGGAACTGGAGCGGGAATTCCAGGCAATGTGGAGAGGGGTGTTGTCCGAGTCAATATTATTTTCTTCAATGAAGCGACCGATTTTTCAAGAAATGCAAATCCTGCTGGAAGAGGACCTGCAGATTCGAGGGAGACTGATGCACCAAGAAGCTGGGAGCTTGCTATGGTATTCAATGAGTTCTTTCACAATGAAAAAAGAATACTTAGATTTAACATGGCCCAAAACGTTGAAGGAACTGTTCACAAAGGAAAACTGGCATAAAGCAGAGGAACTTGCTACATCCTTAATATGCCAATGCTCTGCTTACATTGATGAGAAAGCAAATTCCAAAGCAGACTATGATGAAATCTATTGCAGAGAATTGCTGTGCATGATCAATGAGACTCTCCAACAGGAGGACGTTTCAAAACTTCACACTAGTAGCTGCTTTGAAGTTGACTTGAAGCTTCACATTTTGGGAGAAGCGGCTCGTGTGTTTCAAGGAATCCATGATAGTTTTATGAAAGAAACAGACCCTCAGAAAAGTGCGAAGAAACTTAAACTTCAGTATTTCTCCATCCTGAAAGATCTTTACTTAGACAAAGAGGTAAGTCATAAGAGAGCCAGGGATTTCTGTGACCAGTGTCTGAAACCTGCCCTGGTGGACTATATGAATAAGAGGCTAGGAATAGCAATGGCAGACAACATTCTCAGAAGTGAACAGTCCATCAATTACACCAGCCGGGGCTTTTTCCAATTTACCACACAGAAAAAATTGTTGGAGGAAAATGAGTTTTACAACTATGTGAGATATATTGAAAACTATGAAGATTTTGTGAAAACCTGGATACAGAGACACCTGGTTGATCACTACAGTGAGAACGAAGACCTGGAAGATTTGGAGAGAGGAATTCTATCCACTGTAATAGAGAGAGTCAGGGGCGCTCTGGAAAACTCCGAAGATACGTTTAACACGGTCTTGGCCTTTATAGACAACTTTTGCAAAGCTCTGCAGAAACATCTGGTCATTTCCAAAGACAGCTTAGTGGGGATACGGTTTATAAACACAGTGAACCCTGGGAAATTTGCTACTTTCATTCAGACTTCCCTTTCTGACCTGGAGCAACAAATCTTAGCTGAATTTAAAAATTTGGAAACAGAGTCTAAAGTCTCCCTTCTGTCAGTGAAGCCCCAGGATGAAATCTTCAAGCGAGTGTTTGGCTGCGGGAAGCAGTGTCCGTTCTGTAACGTCCCCTGTGAGGCAGTAGGTACTGATCATAAGGAGCATTTTGCATCAGTACATCGGCCTCAAGGATTAGGGGCATGCATGTACATTGAAACAAACATACTCACTTATGACTTATGCTCCTCTGCTGTAGTTTCAAATGAAACATTCCAATGCTCGGAGACCCAATGGGAGAATCATCCTTTTAAAGATTATCACACTATTTTTCCCAACTGGCGCATCCAGCCAGACCCCAGCATCAACGCCTCTGATTACTGGAAGTTTGTTTTTAAGGAGTTCAATCAAGAATTTGCTGAAAGGTATCATGCTGAACCAGCTGATCTCCCAGGGGATTGGGAAAAAATAACCAAAGAGCAGGCTCTGGAGAGCCTGGAGGAAGCATTCAAAATGAAATAACCAACACGCTGAGAAAATCCATTTAAATGGCGGTGCCTTTGATTCGGCAGAACAACAATCGGTAACGTTTGTTACTTATTTAATAGTCTTTAAAAGTGTGTGTGTTTGTAATCTGTGGAAAATATGGAAAACTCCGGTCCAATTTGCAGCTTTCAAATGGAGACTGAAAGTAAGAAAACTGGTTTTATTTTGCATCACATAACTATGTGATACATCAAAATAGGAGTGTAACATCATCTTTCAAAGTGTGGCATGACAGCATTGTGCATCCCCAAGGTTCACCAACTCCTGATAAGCGCTGTCTCACTGTCTGTATCACATGTGCTCCGTTGGCCAATAAAAAGATGTTTTTTTCTAACTGACAACCCTGAAAAATCTCATCCCGGACTCTACAGGTTGTTCCCTTCTCAGACCTCCTCACCAGGAAAGATTCTGAAGAACAAGTTAGGCCAGGTCAACCCTTAAAACGTATACTGGGGTAACGGTGTTGGTCAAGAGAAGCGACAAAGGGTCCTGTGGCACCTTATAGACTAACAGAGGTATTGGAGCATAAGCTTTCGTGGGTGAATACCCACTTCGTCAGATGTGTTGGTCAAGGCTATTAAAAACCCACCCTCGCATATGATATAGCTATGCCGGGGAAAAACCCAGGATAGATGCAGCGATGCCAACAGAAGAGTACATCTGTGGCTGTGGCTAACATTGTCTGGGCTGTTTTCAAGGCATTAACAGACCTTTTAGGGTCACCACTTTGTTGTAGGTTTAGTATTTTATAATAAGTAAAAGACTGCATTGGTTGTTTTTCTCTTGCACTGCAATGTGATGTTCCTCTTCAAATGCTCTGTGTAAATCAATTCTGTGTTGGGTGTGTGAATGAGGAATGGGTGTGTTAAGAGATAAGTGTGAAGGCCGCCACCGGACCAGATGTTCTAAGGAGGAACCGAAGACAGATGCAAGGGCGCCAGGATGTTGCAACACGCCCCTAGTGAAATGTCAGAGGAGGGTAGATTGGTGACGCTAAAGATGAGACAGTAGCAGGCTCCATTTTTGAACAGATCGTGATGTAGAACAAATAAAAGCTAATGTCTAACTCTGCCGTTCCCCTCTTCGCTCACTGACAGGAGGAAGTTCAACACGCGGCTGAAGGCGCCTGGCCAGGGTGACTTGGAGCTGCAGCCAAACAGGAAAAGAAGGATTAGAAGAAATCAACTCTGGCCAGGAAAACAAAACCAGCCCTTCGGAAAGGACAGTTCAGTTGGGGAACAGCTGCAAACACAGTCAGAAAGGAGGCAAAAGCTTCCCTTTTGGTAGCTGATACAACAAAGTACAGTGACCTCTTAGGAGAAGGTTCATCTATGGGGCAAACCATAGAGCAGAAACTCCCTCTCCTTCCCCTTTTCACACACCCCTCTCATTGTTTTCTGCTCAGGAGCTCAGTTCCTGCTGCCGTGTCTGCGAGACCAGGGACATCCTGTCAAACCAATTGCAGAGAGACACATGTTGACTATCACAGAAAAGGATCTGGGGTTGTAGCAGAGCAGAAATCGAATCTGGGCCAACAACATGCTGCATTTGCAGAAAAAGGCTAATATTCTGGAGTGCACTGCCTGGCATGTTGTGTGTAAGACACGGGAGGTAATTGTCCCGCTTTCGGGGGAGCTCAGCTGGAGGGCTGTGTCCAGTTCCGGACCCCATGCTTGAGGAAAGATGTGGACAAAGGTCAATTAATTGCCATCAGTGGTAAATAGGACCAATGGTCAGTGATGGGATGTTAGAAGTTACTACAGAGAACTTTTTCCTGGGTGTCTGGCTGGTGAGTCGTGCCCACATGCTCAGGGTTCAGCTGATCGCCATATTTGGGGTCGGGAAAGAATTTTCCTCCAGGGTAGATTGGCAGAGGCCCTGGAGGTTTTTCGCCTTCCTCTGCAGCATGGGGCACGGGTCACTTACTGGAGGATTCTCTGCAGCTTGAAGTCTTTAAACCATGATTTTAGGACTTCAATAGCTGAGACATAGGTGAGAGGATTATTCCAGGAGTGGGTGGGTGAGATTCTGTGGCCTGCTTTGTGCAGGACGTCAGACTAGATGATCATAATGGTCCCTTCTGACCTTAAAGTCTATGAGTCTATGAGTCTATGATATTGTTAATGGTGATTGTGGAAGCAGGACGAGATTACCAAGGTCAGCTGTACGGTGACAGGGTCATGTTAACACCTTGGACTTTCTGTTAATTTCTGTCCACATTAACGGCACCAGCCCGGTAGAATCCTCAGCTCTGAGTCCGAGCCTAGAGGGGAATCCTCTGTGTTTTAAATCTTTTTATTACCTGTAAAGTTATCTTCCATCCTGATTTTGCAGGTGTGATTCTTTTACTTTTCTAAAAAATAAAATTCTTCTTTTATGAACCTGATTGATTTTCAGTGTCCTAAGAACCAGGGATTTGGTCTGTGCTCACTTTGTTAACCTTTTGCTTGGGATATTATTCTCCTGCCTTACCAGAAAAGGGGGTGAAGGGGCTTGGGGAGATTTTGGGGAAGTATGAACTCCAAGTAGTCCTTTTCCTGAATTTTTGTCTAAATCACTTGGTGGTGGCAGCAGTACCGTCCAAGGACAAGGGAAGGAATTTGTGCCTTGGGGAAGTTTTAACCTAAGCTGGTAGAAATAAGCTTAGGGGGTCTTTCATGCGGGTCCCCACATCTCTACCCTAGAATTTAGAGTGGGGAGGGAACCCTCACAGTGCCCAAACCAGGTCAGCGCTTGCCCACCGAAGACCAGCTAGAAAGAGTGACCACTGCATACTCAAGGGATTAGGGCACTTAGAAGGCTGGAACCTAGTTTTCAAATTTCTATCACAGCAGAGACTTAATCACCAGGCTAATGAAATAAGCAGCAGAACAGGGATTCCAACCTGGGACTCCCTCCTCTTTGGCAAGTGCCCTGGCCACTGGGCTAGGGAGTCAATTGCTCTTTCTGTAGCTGGCCCAATGAATTTTTAATTATGGAACAGCTGCCACTGAGAGAGACCAACACCAGAATAAGCAACAGCCTGGTGGTTTTTGGAAGATGCTTTAGCCAAACACAAGTTACTGGGCTCAGTTCAGGGGGAACTGGGTGAATTTCTCCAGTTTAATCTAGACTAGATCTAATGGTCCCTTCTGGCCTTAGCACTACAAACTCTCCCCTGCTGACCAGTTTTGTGGTCTCAGCAAAGTGCGTTCGGATGTTACCTATTTTCTCTGAGTTTGGGACGGGGCCAACAGGGGTCCCAGCGATCACAGACAGGATCAGAACTGTTCAATATTTTATTAATGACCCAGGATTGCAGGGTGAACAGTGAAAGGGGAAATGTACTGACGCTACCAAATTATTTTGGTGTGGGAGGATTGTGAAGGACCCCAGGCTAAAAGATGCAGGTCACTGGGTAACGTGACGGCCGGTGAAATGCAGTGCAGAAAGGGTGAGGTTGCACAGGGGAAGGAACCGTTTCAAGGGAGTGATAGGACAATATCAGAAAGCCAAACTAACTGAAATCCTGGCTACAGCACTGAGGAGAGACACAAGAGGGAGCCATTGCCCCATCCAGCCATCACCTTCCCCGACCCAAAGCAGAGACAGGATATAAATAGGTTTGAAAGCACTAGATTATTATCAGTAAATGTTGGTAAACGTCAATTTCACCCTACATGCACAAACCGGGGAAAACATATTTCCATCCATAATCGACATTTACAAAAAGAGGCAAAGTAAGAAAATTCCTGCCCGAGAACTTATCAGAGTTTGATTTACGGCTATTGACTTTGTACATTTTGACATGTGATGTTGTCCATTTCTGTTTTAATGGTGATAAAGCTTTAATTTTTTGCCTCTCACTGTCTACTGTCTTTATATAATTACTGACCTCCGCTGTTGTCTGACTCTCCCCCATAATACCCTCGCAATGGTGAAAACTCAAATTGATAAAAATCACAAAAAAGCTTACAAATAATCATTGATATTATCCATCGAAATTATAAAAACAAATCTAATTCTGTCAAGCCTACTTACAGTCGACTTCCCTTTTCCACATATAACTTAATTTAATCACAATAGTTTATTCCATCTAGTTCCCTATTTTTCCCTCTACTGTATCGGGCAAAATAATATAGTATGTTAATATTTGATATCTATACTTCAATTCATTCATTCACAGACAGGGAAAAAGGGAAGTCTCTTCAGTCTACACCAGTGGTACACTCTGGTGCAAGTCTGCAAATACTGACTTTCCTCGGGCTATTTAGAAAGTCTGACGAAACCCCGCAATTAGACATCTGAGGGTTTTTATTAATTCTTTCAGGCCTCTGTCCTGCCTTTTCTAAAAGATCTTGACAGCTGACCAATTCTTAAACAGTGTTGCGTGTTTGAATTTAAATAACAACAATAACTCAGCAAGATGTCAAATAATCGGCTCAATTGGGATTATTTAATCAGAGATTATTAGTCAAAAATTAACACAGCAGAATACAGAAAAGTATACATAAGACAAGCCATTCTGGGTCAGACCCATGGTCCATCTACCCTAGTATCCTGTCTTCTGACTGTGGCCTTTGCCAGATGCTTCAAAGGGAACAAACAGAACAGGGCAATTTCAAGCAATTCATCCCCTGTTGTCCAGTCCCAGCTTCTGGCAGTTGGAGGCTTAGGGACACCCAAAGCATGGGGTTGCATCCCTGACCATCTTGGCTAATAGCCATTGATGGACCTATCCTCCATGAACATAACTAATTCCTTTTTGAACCCAGGCCTTCACAACATCCTCTGGCAAGGAGTTCCACAGGTTGACTGGGCGTTGTGTGAAGAAATACTTCCTTTTGTTTGTTTTAAACCTGCTGCCTATTAATTTGATCGGGTGACCCATAATACCTGTGTTATGTGAAGGGATAAATAACACTTTGCTATTCACCTTCTCCACACCAGTCATGATTTTATAGACCTCTACCATATTCCCTGAGTCTTCTTTTTCCAAGTTGAACAGTCCCCGTCTTTTTAATCTCTCCTCAAATGGAAGCTGTTCCATACCCATCATCATTCATGTTTTCCTTCTCTGTACCTTTTCCAATTCTAATATATGTTTTGGGATGGGGTGACCAGAACTGCACACAGTATTCAAGGTGTGGGCATACCATGGATATATAGAGAGGCAGTACGATCTTTTCAGTTTTATTATCCATCCTTTCCCTAATGCTTCCTAACATTCTGTTAGTTTTTTTGACTGCCGCTGCACTTTGGATCGATGTTTTCAGAGGACTACACTAAACCGGTCTAGGCAGCTGTTTAGCAGCGTTGGATTCTTCCAGCCAGCTCCTAAAATTATGTCCAAAGGCAATCCTTTCTCATGATTTGATTTGATTTTGAACCAATAAGCCAATGACAGCTGTAATTACTTAATTACCACTGGGAAAATTTGCAATCACAATTAGCTCTTAAGGCTTAGACATTAATCAGTAGATTACTGGTTAGCTGGTACATTGATTTCAGAACACATCTGCTATACCAGATGTTCCTTGTCCATTTTGTCCAGTATTCATCTTACCAGTTACAGTACATTTATGTATATTCCTTATCAATTACACTATTTTGTCTATTACAATGCATTTCCTATAGAAACAGGCATCCCTTTATAGACTATGCAGCTTTCCAGAAAAGAGACAAAGAAAATGACCTATGGACTGTGAACCTCTTTTCATGGTATCTGATTTACATAATTGATTCATGCATTCCAAGACCAGATGGGACCGTTGTGATCATCTAGTCTGATTTCCTGTGTAACACAGGCCAGAGAACTGCCCCCAAATAATTCCTAGAGCAGATCTTTAGAAGAAACGTCCAGTCTTGATTTAGAAATTATCAGTGATGGAGAATCCACGACGACCCTGAGGAAATTGCTCCAATGGTTAATTACTCTCACTGTTAAAAATCTACACCTTATTTCCAGTCCAAATTTTTCTAGCCTCAACTTCCAGCCATTGGATTGTGTTAGACCTTTCTCTGGTAGATTGAAGAGCGCATTATTAAATATTTGTTCCCCCTGTAGGTACGTATAGACTGTGATCAAGTCACCTTTTAACTTTCTCTTTGTGAAGCTAAATAAATCAAGCTCTTTGAATCGGTCACTATAAGGCAGGTTTTCTAATCCTTTGATAATTCTCCTGGCTCTTCTCTGACCCCTCTCCAACTTATCAACTGATAAGCTAACGGCATCTGTTCAACACTCCATTACTTTATCAGCTGCAAAAGATCTCTGTAACCAAGTCATTATGATAGGAAACGTTGGTTAGAGCAATTCCTGATCAGCAAACCGCATCTTGCAATAGATTATTTTAATTACCCACAGGAAACGCCTGCCACATACCAATTACAAGTGACCCTTTTCTTGGTATTTGGACTAGGTCAGCTAAAGTTCAGTTTAGGTTCATCTGAAATACAACAAATTATAAGCGCAAGGCATGCTGGGACTTTGGTTCACCTACCAAAAAGGTTGATGGGACTCTGGTTTATTTACTAAGAAGAGTGATCATTCATAATTTTGGGGCCTCGGTCATTACACTAAGGGCTGGTCCACACTGGGGGGGGGGGGTCGAGCTAAGATACGCAACTTCAGCTACGTGAATAATGTAGCTGAAGTCGAATATCTTATATCGATTTTAAAAGGTACTTACCGCTGGTCCACACGGCAGCAGGCAGGCTCCCCTGTCGACTCCGCTTACTCCTCGCGCGGAGCTGGAGTTCCAGAGTCGACGGGGAGCGGTTCTGGGATCGATTTATCGCGTCTAGACAAGACGCGATAAATCGATCCCAGAACATCGATCGCTACCCGCCGAATCGGGCGGGTAGTGTGGATGTAGCCTAAGAATAAACGTTGTGTTACGTTGCAACCATCCAGCAAGAGTTTTATATCTAACGTCTCCATATGTCTGCCAAATGAGCTGATCCAAAACAGCCCGGGTGTGGTGGAGGGAGCAGAAAACCGACTGCCCTCCCCCTCCACCTCATGCAACTGGTCTCGTCCTGCCAGCCCTGCCGTGCCATGAAGGGCAGGCGGGCACTGTAATGAACGCCGTGACCTAAGCTCACACCACCTCCATTTCATCTTGGCTCATCCCCGGCCAGACACAAATAGCATCAGGGACTGTGCCAAGCATCACGTGAGAGGAGGAGGATGCAAAGTGTCTCTGGGTTGTGACTTCTCTTGCCCTGATTTCCCAGATGCCCAGAGAGAGGCCAGCCATGCCCTTAGCCCCATATGCTGCTCACCCCACCTGCCTGACTCAGCTAGTCTGCGACCAAAAGCAGAGCGGATTCCTCCCTGGAAGACAAGAGCTAGAGAGCAACTCTGCTTTTCTGCTGGGTGAAACAGAGCCAATACCACGCTGCAAGACAGGATCCCTTGCCTAGAGTGATTCTGCATTTCTGCTCTATAACGCACAGCAGACCTCGCTGGGAGGTGGGATCGCTCTCGGCTCTCGCAGACCCTGGGAGGTAGGTAAACACTTGAGCCTCCTTCCGGGTAAACGTTTCTTCGGCCACATCCTGAGCTGCCTCACGTCTTATGCAGACTGAGTTTGGCCGAGCAGAGGCAGAGCTAGGTTGTGGAGACCGGCCTCTATGACGATCTGTTTTTTCCGAGATTCATAGAGTTGAAGGTCAGAAGGGATCGTTATGATCATCGGGTCTGACATCCTGTCTAGCACAGGATGGGGAATTTAATGCAGGCTGAGCATCAGCACTGAGTCAAGTGATTGTCATGGAAATGCCGAAGTGAAATACGCAAGGATATTTCACTCTGCTCTGAAATAGGACTATGGCGATTCCAGCTCTCGCCTCTAAATCTTGCCTCCCCAGTGTCAGAAATAGGAGAGAAGCACCCAGGACTGACTTGACTAGCCAAGTTGGTAGCCATCTGGCAAAAGCAGTAGCCCCTCCATTTCTCCTCTGAGATGGTGGCTAGAGAAAGGAGCAGTTTTGAAGGTGTTTTCGGGGGGACAATTTTCTCAGCACCTAACTTGGAAAGATAAAAGGCCCCAAATCTGCAGTCACATTTTAGTAGCGTTACTTGAACAGGCCCTGACCCTTTCCTGGCATGGGCTAAGATGGGGTCATAGAATCATAGAATCTCAGGGTTGGAAGGGACCTTAGGAGGTCATCTAGTCCAACCCCCTGCTCAAAGCAGGACCAAGCCCCAATTTTTGCCCCAGATCCCTAAATGGCCCCCTCAAGGATTGAACTCACAACCCTGGGTTTAGCAGGCCAATGCTCAAACCACTGAGCTATCCCTCCCCCCAGGGTCACTGAGCAAGAGAAGGTTTCCGGGTGCTCCTGACTCTGTCGTGAAAGAACGAAGAGCTCATGTGTACTAAGTGTTATTTTCTTTCAGACTCGGATACTTACGTTAAAGAAACCACAGAAGGCCAAAAAGTTTTTAATATGTTATCTATATACAGCTATGCCTATAATAACTGTATTTGACCACACTCATTCAAAACCTCAAGCAGCTGTCTGAAAGTATTTTAATGCTAATATTTGCATCTATTTGACATTTTATCTAAGTACTTTCTCAACGGCTCAGCTGTAATTTATTATATCTTTCTTGGAGGGGTAGTTTAGGTTCTATAGTGGTTTGATTTTATTTTTTATTTAATGCACTAAAAATATAAGCAATAGGCCCTGGGTTTATTTCACAGCATTGTACATGTTCATTGAACAGGGGCACTTGCAGTGTGAACAATGTTTCTCTGGAGTCCAGACCTTGAGTATATCTTGACCAAGAAATTTGGACCATGACAAAAAATTATTGACTACCCCTGGACTAAGAGCTGAAGTCTCAGCCCAGATACCTGTGAACTGACAAAACTATGAATAGTCATACTAGATCATGTAAACTAGATACCATTACCTTAGTTTTGAATATTGACTGTGAATGGCTCGGTCATTACGTTAATTGAATTTATTTCCCCCCTTTAAATACCCTTAACACCTTTGTGTCAACTGTCTGTAATGGGCCATGTTGATTATCACTTCAAAAGTTTCTTTCCTACTGATAACAATTCCTTTCAATTAATTAATCTTTTACAGTTGATATGGTTACTTCCACCTTTTCATGTTTCTCTGAATGTATAAATATCATCTCACTGAGTGTTCCATTCTATGCATCCGATGAAGTGGACTGTAGTCCACGAAAGCTTATGCTGAAATAAATGTGTTAGTCTCTAAGGTGCCACAAGTATTTCTTTCTTATTTTCTTTATACCCCCTGTAGGTAGTCCAGCTGGAGATAAGCAGAAGCTGTCATATGAAACTTACTTTGGCAAAAAAAAAAGCAGATTCAGCAACAACAAAACAGTTTATAAATGTATGTTGATTTCACTGAATTGTTTTGGTTTGGGAAAAAAATCTAAAAACAAATTCCAAAAAACCCCAAACATTTAAATGTTGACATTTCTGATACCAAACGTTTCAATTTATCAGTTTGAAATGATTGTTTCAAAAAGTCCTTTAATTTTGTTTTGTTTTTTAAAAACGACATCATTTAAAAATGCTCAAAATGGAACCAATGCTTGTTTTTTCAGGTCAAACAAAACATTTCATTTGACCCAATTTTTTAATTCCTATTTTTTGAATTGCCAACAAACCAAAACATCTGTTATTTGCCCCGTTCTGATAGCAGAACCATTCTGCTTACAAGAAGAAATGGAGGAATCTGGTGAATCTCACAAATTTTTTAACAGCTGGACATGGGTGAGGCCTCAGTTGGCGTATTGTGTCCAATTTTAGGCACTGGACTTTAAGAAAGATGTGGCCAAACTGGAGAGAGTCCAAAGGAGAGCAATAAACATGATGAGAGAACATAACCTATGAGGAAAGGTCGAAAGACCTGGGCATGTTTAGTTTAGAGAACAGAAAGCAGAGGAGGGACCTGATAACAGTCTTCAAATATTTACAAAGAGCAGTGATCAGTTTTTCTCCATGTCCACTGAAGATAGGACAACAAGTAATGGGCTTAATCTGCAGCGAGGGAGATTTAAGTTAAATATTAGGAAACACTTTCTAACTGTAAGAGTAGTGAAGCTCTGGAATAGGCTTCCAAGGGAGGTTGTAGAATTCCCATCGCTGGAGGTTTCTAAGAACAGGTTGGACAAAACCCTGTCACTGATGTCCTAGGTTTACTTGGTCCTCCTCAGCACAGAGGGCTGGACTAGATGACCTCTTGAAGTCCCTTCAAGCCTAACATTTCTGTGATTCTAACCCTAGCAGCTTCTCTAACTCTAGTTCTTGCAACGAGGAGACCTTGTGGCACCTTAGAGACTAACATAAGCTTTGGAGGGATATAACCCACTTCATCAGATGCATGGAGTGGAAAATACAGTAAGCAGGTATAAATATACAGCACACGAAAAGATGGGAGTTTCCTTACCAAGTGCGGGGGGGGGGGAGCAATCAGTGCTAACGAGGCCAATTCAGTTAGGGTGGATGTGGCCCATTCTCAACAGTTGTCAAGAAGTTCTTGCATCTCACGTCATATTTTTTTATTAAATCGTTCCAGATCCTGTGATTCGGTAGCAATGGCCACTGGCGACAAATACGCGGTTATACGCACCAAACGCAAAGAGCTGATAGGAATCATTCAACGAGACCCCGAGAGCGTCTTGGATGAGTTACTAGCCCAGTCCGTCATCACAGAGGAGGAGTACGACAGCATGAACCAGCTACAAGACAAAGCGGCCAGAATTAGGAAACTGCTGATTTACATACAGAAAAGGGGGGAGTCGACCTGCCGAGACTTTCTGGCGTGTTTGGAAATCTTATTCCCAGGCACAAATCGGCTTTTGCAACCTTCAGAATATGGTGAGTTGCATCTCTTTCTGATTTGGTTTCCTACCAGAAGAGCCGGTACACCAAGCGCCCGTACGGGTCTGACTATTGTAGCATGTTGCATTCAGTAGGTACATCGGTGCCAACTCTGTGGCTGAGCGACGGAATGATCTAAAGCCGCTGTTCCACATAGGTGCACCACCCAGAACGTGTTGGTAGTCCAGAGGCAGACGGCTCTGATTCATCCTTCTTCCCTGCTCTTTCTACAGGTATCTAGGCTCATCTTTGCAAAGGAGAGCTTGGAAGTCTGTAAAAGCAGCTGGAAACAACGGGGTTGGCCCGGCCTTGCTGGATCTACTTGGGGGTGATGCTGCCAGTTGAGGTCGGCCTCATAGATTGGGGTCACCTGTGGGGGTGAAGCTGCCAGCCACCCACTGGAGAGGAATGCCCAGAAGCAGGGAACAAGGCAGTCAGGCCGTGGAGAAAAGGAGAAGTGGAAAGAAGTATCTGAGCAAGTAGGTGGGGAGAGAGAGGAGCAGAGCAGATAAAGGAGGAGATAAAATGAAAGCAAAAGGAAATTAATGAGACACTCTCTATTAAGTCATGCTCCACACAATGAAAAAATCCTTGCTTCAAAGGACATTCAGACTTATAGTTCCCACAGGACTCATAGCCTGGCTTCCTGGCTGCAGAGAAACGTTCGGATACATCTTTACCGTTGCATTGAAAGCAGAGCCATATTCAGAATTTCCATCCTGCAGGAAATTCTGATATTTCCACATTTGTTGGCAACCCAAAGCGGGATGAAACATTGAGACTTTTGTGGAAATATTGTGTTTCCGTTTTACTGAAAGGCTTTGTTTTGAGTCAGTTCAATATTGAACTGTTTTCAAATAGTGGCACATTGCCTGGTGGGAGCTGTAGTTCAGAAGCCTGACAGCCACATGCCTCCTTATGGACTAGGCTGCCTCACTGTACTACATCTCCCATAATGCACTCAGCCATGTGCCCTTTGGCAGCTTGGTCAGCAGAAATAGCCCCATTGCATTATGGGAGATGTAGTCCTCCAAGAAGCCTAGTACACAGGAGAGACTCAAACTACAACTCCCATAAGGCAATGTGCTCCCGCTTCTGGAAAACAGAGGCTAGGGGCACCATCCCAGCCCTTCCTGGCTAATCCTCCATGAATTTATCTAGTTCTTTTCTGAACCCTGTTATAGTCTTGGCCTTCACAACATCCTCTGGCAAGGAGTTCCACAGGTTGACTGTGTGTTGTGTGGTGCCTTGTGGAGGCAGATTAACTCTTAATCGTAGAATCATAGAAATGTAGGGTTGGGCCTGGAAGGGACTTCGAGAGGTCATCACGTCCAACTCCTTCCATTGAGGCAGGACCAAGTAAACAGCTGTTTGTCCAATGACGGGGATTCCACAACCTTCCTCAGAAGCCTATTCCAGAGCTTAACTTCCCTTACAGTTGGAACATTTTTCCCAGTATCCAACATCCATCAGAGATCCAACCGTTGACTTGCCAACGCCAAACTGATTAGCCACAGATCTGTGACCATTCAGTTTATCCAGCATCCAGTGGGCCATAGCAACTGGTTTGTGCACTGCTATGGGCCGTGTCCTGGTGCTGAAGGGCCGGAGCGAATTCCTCACACAGCTCCAGGAAGGCGGCCTGTGACGGGGACACACCCTCCTCTGGTGAGTGCCTCCTGTCAGCTGGGTGTGATGCTGCAATCTCTTTCGCCCCACTCCTTGCGCCCCCTGTAGGTTGTTGACCTCACTCGGCAGGTCGTCAGTGGCTCAGCCCTCCGGCCAAGTCTAAAATGGAGGAACGAACCCCTTCCGGAGGATTCGAATCCAAAACAAACACCAACCAAAGTCTTCCAATCCCGGGCTCAGACTGGACTCGGTCCCGCCGTCCTGAGGTGTCCTTCTCTCTTCACCCCTCTTGGGCTTCATTAAATCCAGCCCCCTGTCCGGGCTTCTGACGGAAATGTACCCCCTTCTCGTGGCTTAGTAAAAAGCCCCACCAGGCCGGTCGGTCTGCCCCCACCTTCAGCCCTGTCTCTGGGCCCCCTTTTAACTCTAGCCCCTTTTCTTGGGCTTTTAAACTAGCCGTGCCCCCTTTCCGGGCCTTGGGTGGGCAAACCCAGGCCAGCTGCCTCCCACCCCCCGCCCCATCGTTGTCCGTACGCAACTTGAGCGCTCTCCTGAAGAAATCACGCCCGCCGCTTTCCCGTGCTGACGCGCCACTGCTAAAATGCCCCATCTCTTCCTCTTCTTGCCACTCTGACAGCTGAATCGGTGCCAACATTTGGGACGGAAGGGCCTCGCTCTGGGATACAGAGCGCAAGCAAGGCAAGGTGGAGATCTAGCTGTTGTTGGGCACTGCCACCTGGAGCCGGACCCAGAGCAAAGCAGATCATCTGCCAGCATCTTGAGCACTGAGTGGTCACCGGGCACCACACAGCCCTTGCAACGGGTTGGAATGAGGGACAGAACCCTGGAGTATGGCAGAACCCGTTTAATTTACCGACTTGCCAGCTTCATACCATTTCCACTCACTAAGAATTATATTGGGGGGAGTTTGTTGGCCTAGGAATTATTTTGGGGCCGTTCTCTGGCCCGTGTTGTGTAGGACGTCAACCTACACGATCACGATGGTCCCTTCCGGCCTACGAAGCTGTGACATTCTCCCCCAACGCATCTACAGGAGAGTAGCACCCCAGCATGGACCGCCAGCAACCCCTGCAGAACTCACCCGGCAAACTGTCATAGACTGTAAGGCCAGACAGGAGGATTAGAACCTCCCATCTGACCTCCTGCAAGACACACTGAGAATTTCCCCTAGTTCCTCTTGTATTCAGCCTTATATCTTGTGTTTGGGTACAAGCAATTTCCAGAAAGGCATCCAGTCTTGAACGGAAGACTACAGGAGATGGAGAATCCACCCCCTTCCCTGGGGAGTTTGTTCCCGGCCAATTGGGGGGGCCCCAGAAAAAAATCCGCCATCAGGCGGCAGAAGCCCGCAGCCCTGTCAGGAGCACCGGGCTGCGTGGGGTGGGGGAAGCCCCAGCAGCCCGACCCCTGTAACAATGCCGGGAGGGCAGGACGGGGGAAACCCCCATACCCCGACTCCACTCCCCGGCAGAAGCGCCAGGCACCCAAACCCCAACTGTGGCCCTGGGACTGGAGGAGTTCTCGCTCCCTGCCGTGGCTGGGGGGGGACAGAGCTTCTCCAGCCTGCGGGGGGCAGAAAGGAGCAAATGGGTTGCGGGGCTGCAGTGGGGGGTGGAAACGGATGAGACTATGCGTGGAACAGGGATGTGGTCATGGGGGGAAGGGGCAGAACAGGGTGTGGGTGTGGGCGGGGCCACAGGTGGAAAGTGGGGGAGAGGCCTCCCCACTTGCTCTCGCCCAGGGCTTGATAAAACCTTAATCCGCCTCTGGCTTTCACAACATATATTAAGTTTATACAACCCGTACATCCTGACTCTCACCAGCATGTCACCAGTTTTTATATGATACTTTACAAGACACGGTTTGGCTAAATATTTTCACAATATCGGGTTGGACGCATCCTTCACCAGTTGGCATAACGGGGCTATTAGAATCACATCTTCGTAAATACTCTCGAACTTCACGTAACTTTTGTCTGGGAATTTCCTAGAGCTGTGTGCTACACCATTCATTAAGCAGGTTATATGAGTGTATGGAGATAAATGAAGCAAACGAAGGCAATTAGCAACTTAGTACAATTCACCTATTCCTCCTGTTTTTCTTGGTAGATTTTTTCAATCCGGAGCGAGATTCACGCACTCTGCGAGACCCAGAACCAAGGGAGAGAGATTTTTTCAATCCAGAGCACCATACAGACCTGAAGGAAGAAGATGGTTTCAATCCAGAGCAGAAATCAGAGACTCAGCGAGACCCAGAGCCAGAGGAGAAAGATGGTTTCAATCCAGAGCCCGATCCACAGCTGGAAGAGGAAGACGGTTCAAATCCAGAGAAGGAATCAGACACTGAGCTAGACCCAGAGACAGGTGGTTCAGATTTGGAGCAAGAATCAGAGACTTTGCGAGATCAAGAGCCCGAGGAGGAAGATGGCTCAAATCCAGAACCCAATCAAGAACCCAAGGATGAAGATGGCTCAAATCCAGAACCCGATCAAGAACCCGAGGATGAAGATGGCTCAAATCCAGAGCAAGAATTAGAGACGGAACCAGACCCTGAGCCAGAAGGTTCAAATTCAGAGCAGGAATCAGATACTCAGTGAAACCTAGACACTGGTGGGAAAAAAACTCTCTCTCAAAAGGTACGGCCTCATAGGTGATTCATTCTATAGCCGTAGAGTCCACTTTTGACTTCCATGGGCTGCCCTTAGACTTTCAACCGCTTAAAACCATTAATTCACTCCAAGAGGCCACTGATGGAGAAGAGCAATTCCCTCGCTGTTGCTAGGACTGCGTTGTTAACTAGTAGGGGGATCACTGTGTAGCGTTGTGTATCTGTGCATGATGATACCAACATCACGATTTTGTCATATCGGGACATGGAGTCTGAGAACGTCCCTCGGGAAACCGCAGATGGGCTGGTCGAGATTTCCTGGTATTTCCCTGCTGGGAGGGAGAATTCAAATGCACCCGTGTGAACTACGAATCCCATCCAGTGCAAATGGTAAGGAATGTCGGGGCGCCGGCTGGACGGGTGGGAGGCCGCCACCGTTTCTCTAGCCGTGGCTCTTGCAACTGGCACCCGAGCCTTTGTCACTTCGCTGTTAGACCTGGTTGGACACGGCAGCTGGCACAGAATTCGGCAGCTAAGCCGGGTGTCATTTCACGAGCCAGACCTGTGCTCTCCGACCCAGAATGGCTGCCCATCGGTTCCCAGATTGACTTCAAAATCTTGGTTAAGCTGCTAACTGGCGTAAGACTACCTATTAATAGCTGGTTCTCTCCCTGTGATATCTGCTGTCATATCCACCCTCTGCCTAGGTCCCTTCTCACCCAGAGCTGGGAAGCTCAGATGCATTCTGTAGTGGTTCCCTCGCTTGTCCAACAGTGGTGAATCTTTCCTCTCCAGGGCCTCATTCTTATCTCTTCTTCTTGCTGCTTCCTTCTATTTTACCATCACTCCCTAGATGCAGCCTCTTGCACTTTCTTCACTGGATGCCAGTGGCCCAAATACCCATTTTATTAGCCCCATCTGAAGCCCTTCACCAGCCGACCCACCCAAAAAAACTGGGTGACACTGGCCAATTTCCCCATCTCCCTCTTCACCCCATTATTCTCAGCCTGGAATAAATATAGTGAATAACTCCAGCCCTGGTATTGATCCCACCCCTCGGGGTTGTGTCTTCAAACCAGTTCGATTATTTGCACTCACTGTTCCTATGGAGGGGGACAAGGACGAGCTCCAGAACTGCTCAATGCACAGTGGCAGTCAAAAAGGCTAACAGTATGTTAGGAACTATTAGGAAAGGGATAGAAAAATAAGACAGGAAAATATCATCATGTCACTACACAAATCCATGGGTTCAGAAAAGAGCAACCAAGATGATCAAGGGTATGGAATAGCTTCCATACGAGGAGAGACTAAACAGATGAGAGCTGTTCATCTTACAAAAGAGACGACTAAAGGGGGATATGATGGAGGCCTATAGAACAAGGAATGGTGTGGGAAAAGTGAACAGAGAAGTATTAGTTATCCTTTCCCACAACACAAGAACCAGTGATCACCTGAGGAAATTAACAGGCAGCAGGTTTAATACAAACAAGAGCAAGTACTTTTCCCACGCAACACACAATTATCCTGTGGAACTCATTGCCACAGGATGTTGTGATGGCCAAAATTGAGCTAATTTCAAAAAACAACTGGATAAGTTCATGGAGGATAGATCCATCAATGGCTGTTAGCCAAGATGGTCAGGGACACAACCCCATGCTTGGAGCCACCCAAAACCTGTGACTGAAAGAAGCCAGGAGTAGAAGAGAGGTGGATCACTCCATAGTTGCCTTGTTCTGTACTCTCCATGAAGCTCTGTTACTGGCCACTCTCAAGAGACAGGATACTGGGCTAGATGGACCTTTGGTCTGACCCACTAAGACAGCGCTTATGTTTCTTATGTAACCTCCCTCCTCTGATGGGTACAAACCTTCTTCTGGTCTCCCGCCTCAGTTTATTCCTGGCCAGTTTATCCCCATTTGTTCTTGGGCCGACATTTTCCTTTAGCTTCAGCTTCTTCCTCCCTGGCGCTTGACCCCCTAAGTATGGGGTTTCCAAGGCAGTATGTTGGAGAAGACAATTTCAACATATTTCTCCCTTGTCAAAACAGCTGTGGTGGAAAGCCAATGAGGCTGAATGGATCTAAGTGTGAAACAATGGCACGGCCATCAGAGGGGCATTATCTTAGGGCTAGTGTACATGGGGAAAATAATTCAGATTAAGGTAGGGTGTGAATTTAAAAGCAGAATAGCTATTCCTTATTAACTCCATGTGTGGACACACTTATTCTGGAATAAGGTACCCTTGTTCCAGAATAAGCGTAAACCCACATGGAGTGAATCTGAAATAGTTAATCAGGAATAACTCCATGTGAGGACAAGCCGTAAATCCACATGGGGAGCAACTGAGGAATAGCTATTGAGGTTACAACGGGGGGAGGGATAGCTCAGTGGTTTGAGCATTGGCCTGCTAAACCCAGGGTTGTGAGTTCAATCCTTGAGGGGGCCATTTAGGGATCTGGGGCAAAAATTGGGGCTTGGTCCTGCTTTGAGCAGGGGGTTGGACTAGATGACCTCCTAAGGTCCTTTCCAACCCTGATATTCTATGATTCTATGATAATGTTCCCATATAGACAAGCACTGAGATGCTTTCGTTAACTGGGAGCAGGCTTCTGGGCTTGCTAAAACAATGTCAATGGGTCTTCTCCTGTAATTGAAAAGTGAAGCTTACCTAACTTAGCTTAGCTTGTAGTGAAGCAGAAGGTGGTTTGCCAGGAGCAGATTTTTATTGGTAAATGTCGATAAACGTTGATTTCACCGTACACACACGAACCAATGCAAAAATATTTCCATCAATAATCATCAAAATTTACAGAAAACTAAGAAAAATGCTGCCTGGGCATGTGTGAGGGTTTGATTTAAGGCTATTAACTGTGTACACTTTGACTTATGCCATGTGGGTGTAGCCACATCGGTCCCAGGATATTAGAGAGAGAAGATGAGTGAGGTAAAACCTTTTATTGGACCAACTTTCATTGGGAGAGGGAGAAAAGCTTTTGAGCTGCACAGAGCTCTTCAGGTCTGGGAAAGGTACTCCAAGTGTCACAGCTAAATACAAGATCCAACAGATAATTTAGCATAAGTAGTTAGCACATATTCTAAGGGACCATTCAAGATGAAGTGGCCTGTTAATACCCAATGATATACCTGAGATACAGCGATGATATTTTCATCTTCTGAATAGACAGCTTCAGCTCCCTCATAGATTTCCACCACAACTTCAAAAACCACCACCCGTCCATTAAACTCTCTCTGGAAGAGTCCCACGTTAGCATCAACTCCCTGGACGCCACAATCAGCTTCAACAATGGAACCCGACAGACAACCATATATAAGAAACCCACGGATCACCACACCTGCCTTCACGGATCTAGTAACCACCCCAAACACACCAAGACACCTGTTATCGACAGTCAGGCACTCAGTTGCTCTGAGGAGAAGTCCGATATATACACCTTAACACACTCAAAACCACCTTCACCAAACAAGGACTTTCCACCGGAGAAGTAGATCGCATCATGGAACGGGCCACCCAAATAGAATCATAGAATCATAGAATCTCAGGGTTGGAAGGGACCTCAGGAGGTCATCTAGTCCAACCCCCACCTCAAAGCAGGACCAACGCCAACTAGATCATCCCAGCCAGGGCTTTGTCAAGCCTGACCTTAAAAACCTCTAAGGAAGGAGATTCCACCACCTCCCTAGGTAACCCATTCCAGTGCTTCACCACCCTACTAGTGAAAAAGTTTTTCCCAATATCCAACCTAAACCTCCCCCTCTGCAACTTGAGACCATTACTCCTTGTTCTGTCATCTTCTACCACTGAGAACAGTCTAGATCCATCCTCTTTGGAACCCCCTTTTAGGTAGTTGAAAGCAGCTATCAAATCCCCCCTCACTCTTCTCTTCTGCAGGCTAAACAATCCCAGTTCCCTCAGCCTCTCCTCATAAGTCATGTGCTCCAGCCCCCTAATCATTTTTGTTGCCCTCCGTTGGACTCTTTCCAATTTATCCACATCCTTCTTGTAGTGTGGGGCTCAAAACTGGACCCAGTACTCCAGATGAGGCCTCACCAGTGCCGAATAGAGGGGAATAATCACGTCCCTCGATCTGCTGGAAATGCCCCTACTTATACAGCCCACAATGCCGTTAGCCTTCTTGGCAACAAGGGCACACAGTTGACTCATATTCAGCTTTTCGTCCACTGTAACCCCTAGGTCCTTTTCTGCAGAATGGCTGCCCAGCCATTCGGTCCCTAGTCTGTAGCAGTGCATGGGATTCTTCCATCCTAAGCACTTGTCCTTGTTGAACCTCATCAGATTTCTTTTGGCCCAATCCTCTAATTTGTCTAGGTCCCTCTGTATCCTGTCCCTACCCTCCAGCGTATCAACCACTCCTCCCAGCTTAGTGTCATCTGCAAACTTGCTAAGGGTGCAGTCCACACCATCCTCCAGATCGTTGATGAAGATATTGAACAAAACCGGCCCCAGCACCGACCCTTGGGGCACTCCACTTGATACCGGCTGCCAACTAGACATGGAGCCATTGATCACTACCTGTTGAGCCCGACCATCTAGCCAGTTTTCTATCCACCTTACCATCCATTCATCCAGCCCATACTTCTTTAACTTGCTGGCAAGAATACTGTGGGAGACTGTATCAAAAGCTTTGCTAAAGTCAAGAAATAGCACATCCACTGCTTTCCCCTCATCCAGAGAGCCAGTTATCTCATCATAGAAGGCAATTAGGTTAGTCAGGCATGACTTGCCCTTGGTGAATCCATGCTGACTGTTCCTGATCACTTTCCCCTCCTTTAAGTGGTTCAGAATTGATTCCTTGAGGACCTGTTCCATGATTTTTCCAGGGACTGAGGTGAGACTGACTGGCCTGTAGTTCCCCGGATCTTCCTTCTTCCCCTTTTTAAAGATGGGCACTACATTAGCTTTTTTCCAGTCATCCGGGACCTCCCCCAATTGCCATGATTTTTCAAAGATAATGGCCAATGGCTCTGCAATCACATCGGCCAACTCCTTTAGCACCCTCGGATGCAGTGCATCCGGCCCCATGGACTTTTGTTCGTCCAGCTTTTCTAAATAGTCCCGAACTACTTCTTTCTCCACAGAGGGCTGGTCACCTCCTCCCCATACCGTGCTGCGGAGTGCAGCCGCCTGGGAGCTGACCTTGTCTGTGAAGACAGAGGCAAAAAAAGCATTGAGTACACTAGCTTTCTCCACATCCTCTGTCACTAGGCTCCCTCCCTCATTCAGCAAGGGGCCCACACTTTCCTTGACTTTCTTCTTGTTGCTCACATACCTGAAGAAACCCTTCTTGTTACTCCTAACATCTCCGGCTAGCTGCAACTCCAAGTGTGATTTGGCCTTCCTAATTTCACTCCTGCATGCCTGAACAATATTTTTATACTCCTCCCTGGTCATTTGTCCAATCTTCCACTTCTCGTAAGCTGCTTTTTTGTGTTTAAGACGAGCAAGGATTTCACTGTTAAGCCAAGCTGGTCGCCTGCCATATTTACTTTTCTTTCTACACATCGGGATGGTTTGTTCCTGCAACCTCAATAAGGATTCTTTAAAATACAGCCAGCTTTCCTCGACTCCTTTCCCCCTCATGTTATTCTCCCAGGGGACCATACCCTGAGAGAACCTGCTTTAAAACAGAAATAAAATCCTCTCCAACCGCACGCCTCTAATTGTCACCTCTCACCCCACACTGGAACCCATATAGGGTGTCATCAAACAACTACAACCCATTCTCGATGGGGTCCCCATCTTGAAAGAAAACTTTCCGGAACCCCCCCTTCTGGCCTTCAAACAACCCCTCCAAAGCTCATCATCAGAAGCAAGCTCCCCACAGACGAGGACCCACCAACTCAAAGCGCCAGACCCTGCCGGAACAAGAGATGCAAAACCCGCAGACACCTCTCCACTGCTCCAATGATCAACACCCTCCACAAGACACCTTTCAAGATCCATGGGTCCTACACATGCCTATCACAACACGGGGTGTACCTCATCCAGTGCATTAAATGCCCCAATAACAACTAGTTGGGTGAAACCAGACAATCCCTCTGCTCTTAGATGAACTCACACGGGAAAATGATAAAACACAAAAACACCCTGTTACCTCGGGGTGAACACTTCTCGCAAAGCGATCACTCTCTATCTGACCTATCAGTTCCCCATCCTCAAAGGAAACCTGCCCAACACTTTCAAACGATGAGTCAGGAAATTCAGAACTTTGCTAGACACAAAATCATGGACTAAACGGAGAGACTGGATTTATGGCTTATTACAATAATCTGTAACCCGCTAACCCTGTTTTTCTGTCCATTGACTAAAGGAGTGTGAACTTGTTCCACCTTGAATGGTCTCTGAGGCTGAGAGTATAAACTAACTATTTGCACTGTACTATCTGTTTGATCTTCTGTTTAGCAGTGACTCTAAGTACCTTTCCCAGACCTGAAGAAGACCTCTGTGTAGCCCAACCGCTTGGCTCCCTCACCAACAGAAATTGGTCCAATAAAAAATATCACCTCATCCACCTTGTCTCGCTAACGTACTTTGACTCGGGACATTGCCAATTTGTGTTTGAACAGTTGTAAAGCTTGAACTTTTTGAATTTCAACCTCTGCTGTCACTACTGACCCCCCATAATTTTGCACAACTGTGAAAATTTTAATTGATAATTTTTTTTTAAAATGCTTAAAACTAAACATCGGGATTATCCGTTGAAATTATAAAAATATTTCATCCAAGCCTCATCATAAAACTGGATGAAGCCAGACACACCTGTTGGTTGGTTGGTTATTTTGAAACCATTTTTTCCTCAACTGTTTTGTTCCATTGGCTAATAAAACTATTTGTTTCCAGAAGGCTCGTTGATCCCTGGATAGCATTGGTCACAGGCTCCCGAACGGAAGAGATGCGGGGGGGAGGGATAGCTCAGTGGTTTGAGCATTGGCCTGCTAAACCCAGGGTTGTGAGTTCAATCCTTGAGGGGGCCATTTGGGGATCTGGGGCAAAAATTGGGGCTTGGTCCTGCTTTGAGCAGGGGGCTGGACTAGATGACCTACTAAGGTCCCTTTCAACCCTGATATTCTATGATTCAGTGGTCCGGGTGGCTCTGCCCAGTAATAAGCAGCTGGCATAGATGGGATGTTACTCCCAGATCATTGATATAAGAGAGGGGGTATTGCATAATCGCACCCAGAGATGGGTGGGGGCATGAGACGTGACCCGTGATGGTGTGAACTCAGAGAGAGTAGAAAGAGGACGGAGGTATAAGCACATAACTAGGACGGACGGACACACACACACGTACAGGATACTTCCAGCTGCTACAAGATGAAGAGTGGGAGGGAGACAAAAAACCCACACTTCTGGGGGACCCTCCCCCGATATATCTGACGGGCGGATAGGAACAGCCATCCCGCCGCTGTTTGGATATTCCGGCAGGAGAGAATACGCCCCAGCCCCCAAAGATGTCATGTGAACAGAGGAGAAACTCGACTTTCGTTTCTTGTTTAAAAGAGGAAGTTTCTGGCCCACACTGGTGGCAGAGAAAGGGCAAATTTCTCACCTGATCATTCCCTTTCCGCTACACCCTCAAGCAACCAGAAGAGCCCGTTCCCATAGAGAGGCGGAGAGCAGAGCTACACGGCAGGGTCACTGTGTGTCATCCCGCACTTTTTTCCCCATGCCCCCCATCATCCTCCACACTCCACTGCCATTCCCACAACGCCCTGTACCCGTATTCTCACAGGTCATGGATTCCAAGGCCAGAAGGGATCATTGGGATCATCTTGTCTGACCCCCAGAGAACTTCCCCAAAGTAATTCCTAGAGCAGAGCTCTTAGCAAAACATCCAACCTTGCCCCCGCCCCCTTCCCGGAACCCAGTATGAGTGACAGATGCAAGGAGCTCCATCTATTTAGCTTAAAAAAGAGAAGGGTAAAGGGGGGTGGTGACTTGATCCCAGTCTGTAAGTACCTACATGGGGAACAAATATTTGATCACAGGCTCTTCAAGCTCTCAGACAAACCTAACAAGGTCTAATGACTTAGGTTGAAGCTAGACAAATTCAGACTGGAAACACGGGGAAAATTTTTAACATTGAGAGGAATTAACCACTGGAATGACTTCCCAAGGATCGTGGTGGATTCTCCATTACCAGCCATTTTTAAATCAAGCTGGGATGTTTTCCTGAAAGATCTGCTCTACTTCAAACAGGAGTTAATTCGCGGATGTTGCACGGCTCGTGTCTGACTAGATGACGACGCTAGGAACCGCAGCTCTCCTCCGGCACAGAGTCACACGGCCTCGCCGCCTTTCAGAATCGGCACTTTTAATCGGAATCACAGCGAGATACACGTCCAGGGTCTGGTTCCCCCGGCCACCCCCGAGGAGGGGAGTTAAATCCACCTCCTGCCCCACCTCCCCACCCCCGGAAATAAACCAGAAAACGGGGAAAACGAAAAACAGGGCTGGAATCGGCATCTGCCATGTGCCGTGGGTGGGTGGGGAATCCAGCGTCCAGGCGCAACCATAAAAAACTTCCCCTGTCCAAAGTGTGAAGGGGTGGGGCTGGAGAGACAGGTGGGGGAGTGATTCTGGAGCCATGCGCAGCAATAAAAGTCTTCCCCCCACTCCAACGCCGTCCTTTAATTTGGTTTCTTCGGACGAAGGGAATGAAACAAGGGTGAGAAAACAAGTGTGCAAGATGCTGGCAGTGTGGCGGTACCAACGGAGGTATGTGCGCCGAGAAGCGTCCGTTGCCTTAAAAACCTGTTTGGGGTTGGGGGGGGGGGGCGACCCATGCCACGCCCCCCCCAGAATAAAGAATCCATTAGGGTGCTCCCAGGGGCGGGACTGGAATAACCAGCAGGAGGCGACGTCCCGTCCGTAAGAACAAAGTCCCGGCCCCTTGCGGAGATGCTGGGAACCCAGGAGTCCGGGGCCGCGGGATCGGGTTTGTGGATATCCAAGCACAGAGTCACGGGAAGCAAAGCCGATGTCCATGCGGAGCCGGAGGGGGCTGTGGGCCAGCGAGAGGGGGGCGTCTCTAGATGCGGAAACTCTCCTCCTTGCCGTCGATGTGTTTCAGCCGGAGGTACACGTCGGTGCCGATGCCCTGCAGGGACTGGATGCGCAGCGAGCCCCCCAGGTACTCGGCGTAGGCACGGGAGGTCGGCAGCCCGAAGCCGAACCTGCGGCAGAGACAGACAAACAGATGGGGGTAGGGGGAGATAACCACATGGAAGTTATAGACTGAGACAGTCAGCTCTTTGGGCTACCGTAATACACCTAATAAATAATGTACAGCGCCTAGCACAATGGTCCTGGCCCATGACTGGAGCTCCTAAGTGCTACCGTAATACACCTAATAAATAATGTACAGCATCTGACACAGTGGGGTCCTGCTCCATGACTGGGGCTCCTAGGAGCTACTGTAATCCACCTAATAACATACAGCGCCCAGCACAACGGGGTTCTGGACCATGTCTGGGCTCCTAGACGCTACCGTAATACACCTAATAACATATAGCCCCCAGCACAACGGGGTTCTGGGCCATGACTGAGCTCCCAGGCGCTACCATAACACACCTAATAACGTGCAGCGTCTAGCACAATGAGGTTCCGGGCCATGACTGAGCTACTAGGCACTACCGTAATACACCTAATAACGTGCAGCATATAGCACAACGGGGTTCTAGGCCATGCTGAGCTCCTAGTCATAATCACAGCTAATAAATAATAATACACACAACCATAGGTGCCGACTCTGTGGGTGCTTGGAGGCTCAAGGACCCACGGAAGAGAAATAGGGGGTGCTCAGCACCTAGCAGACGCAGCTGTTTGGCAGGGCCGCCAATAAGCTGTTTGGTGGCTGGCTGGAGGCACTTGGGGGAGGGCAGAGAGCAGCGGGCGGTCAGGGAATCTCGGGGAAGGGGGCGGAGCAAGGGCGGGAAGAGGCGGAGGGAGGGCGGGGCCTCAGGGCTGAGCGCCCACCGGAAAAATAAAAGTCAGCGCCTGTGCACACAATACATTGTAAATGGCCAACACGGAGATGCTGTGGTGTGGTCCTGGAAGCAGGACTCCTGGGCTGTGTAGGAGGGGAGTGGGGTCTAGTGGGTTACAGCAGGGGGGCTGGGTCTCAGGACTCCTGGGTTCTATCCCTTCGCTCAAACCTCCGTCCTGCTTAACCATTTCTGGGAGCAGAGACTCCTGTCTGTGGAACCAACGGCAGCGGGGCAGAGCCGCCAGGGAATCGTTTGACCGCTCGTCTTTTCGTCGAAACGCGTTGGGTGAACAAATTGGAAACGGACAAAACGTTGTGACGTTTCCCAAGCGACGACGTTCCAATTTTCCCGTTGGAAACCCCTTCGACACTTGAGCTCATTAGACTGATCAGCCGGCGAAAACGGGTTGAAATCACAGAAGGGTCGGGCAGGAAAGGACCTCCCAGAGGTCATCAAGGACCTTGAGAGGTCAAGTAAACCTAGACCTGCCCTGCCAGGTCTTTGTCCCATCTGTTCTTAAAAACCTCCGAAACTGCCGATTCCGCAACCTCCCTAGGAAACCTGTCCCGGGGCTGAACTAGCCTCAGCGTTAGAAAGTTTTACGAAACGTTTCAATGGACCCAGATCGGGGGAGGGATAGCTCAGTGGTTTGAGCATTGGCCTGCTAAACCCAGGGTTGTGAATTCAATCCTTGAGGGGGGCATTTAGGGATCTGGGGCAAAAATTTGGGATTGGTCCTGCTTTGAGCAGGGGGTTGGACCAGATGACCTCCTAAGGTCCCTTCCAACCCTGATATTCTATGAATCGGGGGTGAAGGGAATCGGATTTCCAATATGCAGATGTTGTCAAGATTTTGATTCGCGGAGAGTGAATCTCCTCACACTCCTGTTCCAGCCCGGCTGGGCGGATCCCGGCCGAGGACCCGTCCAGGACGCCCCGTTGGCGGAGGATGCTGGGAATGCTACCGCGCAGCTGGCGTCGCGGCGGCTGGAAGCGCCCGACTCACCCGTGCATCGGGCCCGACTGGCCGCTGTTGACCATGTCCACCATGTTCCCAAAGAGGGTGTTCATGCGGGGGTCTTGGGCGCTGGACTCCGCCGTGGTGAAGTGATAATCCGTCACCTTCTCCAGGTGCTCGTGGGGGATCCCACCACCCCGGTCCGAAATCCTATTGGGCGGAATAGGGTCCACTCAGTATTATGCAGCCGACAAACCACGGCTCACCCCACTTCCACCCATCTAGCTAGTCCCCACCCGGGGCAGGATCGTCTATTCCCCGACGGAGACGCCCCATCCGATCCCCAGCCAACATTTTCCCTTTCTTAATTTCATCCCTTGCCTCGGCGACCCCAGAGGGACCCCCCCACCGACGTCACCGGGGGCGGGATTCCAGCCTAAGCCGGCTGTTCTCACAGCCGGCACGCGGTACCTGATGATCAGGTCGATGTCATTGTTGGCGATGGTGATGACAATGTCGGGCACGTTGTATGGAGTGTCCAGGTGAGATTCCATGGTGGCTCTGGGAAAGGGGGAGATGAAAAAATTAGCCTCAAATTAGGCACCACCCGCCTATCCGCCCAGTGCCCTGTAGTGGGGAAAGGCCCCGTGTCCCATTCCCCACCCCCTGAGCCAGCCAGTCCCCTGACCTGGGGCTGGATCAGAGCTGGCGCTCCCTAGAGGGGAAAGGCCCCATGTCCATTCCTCGCCGCCCTGAGCCAACCAATCCCGTGTCTTGCGGCTGGATCAGAGCCGGCGCTCCCTAGAGGGGAAAGGCCCCATGTCCATTCCTCACCGCCCTGAGCCAACCAATCCCCTGTCTTGCGGCT
Source organism: Chelydra serpentina (assembly GCA_037349315.1). Classification (NCBI taxonomy): domain Eukaryota; kingdom Metazoa; phylum Chordata; order Testudines; family Chelydridae; genus Chelydra; species Chelydra serpentina. The sequence continues at coordinate 1,650,163 of JBAIAC010000151.1, forward strand.
GGATCAGAGCCGGCGCCCCCTAGAGGGGAAAGGCTCCACGTCTCATTACCCAGCCCCATTGCAACGCACTGGGTGGACGGGGGAGCTCACCTCATGGCGTTCTTGAGCAGCTCCGGCAGGATGTAGTCGAGGGGCATGGGGATGAAGGGGAAGCGAGCAGCCACGTGCCCGTTGATCCGCACCCGCGGGGCGTTCCCGTACTTGTGCTCACACAGACGCCTGCACCCGGGGCAGAGGGAGAGGAACAGAGCCTTAGCCAGGCTGGGTCGGTCACTCAACCTCCCCACCACCCCGGATCAATCCTGATTCCAACTCCCCTGTTCTAATCCACCAAATCCCACGCCCCTGCCAGAACTGGAGAGAGAACCCAGGAGTCCTGGCTCCCAACCCCCGCTGCTCTAACCCACCAGACCCCACTCCCCACCCACCACTGGGGATAGAACCCAGGAGTCCTGGCTCCCAGCCCCCCTGCTCTAAACCACTAAACCCCACTCCCCTCCCAGAGCTGGGGATAGAACCCAGGAGTCCTGGCTCCCAGCCCCCACTGCTCTAACCCACCAGACCTCACTCCCCCTGCCAGAACTGGAGAGAGAACCCAGGAGTCCTGGCTCCCAGCCCCAGCTGCTCTACCCACCAGACCGCTCTCCCCTCCCACCGCTGGGGAGAGAACCCAGGAGTCCTGGCTCCCAGCCCCCCCTGCTCTAACCCACCAGACCCCATTTCCCTCCCACTGCTGGAGAGAGAACCCAGGAGTCCTGGCTCCCAGCCCCCCCGCTCTAACCCACTAGACCACATTCTTGTTTATATGGACAGATCTCCCCTTCCATTCAGGATGAATGAACATCCCCAGCACCCCAGCCATATCTCAGGGAGTTCCCCAGATACACGCAGCAGCCAATCAACTACCCTTAAAAAAATCTATTCATAAAACCGGGGTGATTTTTCCTTGCCGAGCTCCAAACACATCTCAGCTGGTTAGTGGTTAACGCAAGCCGCCGACTGAACGGGAGATGGGAACCACCCCGCACGCATCCACCCGCAGATCCAGCAGAGTGATACTTTGAGGAAGAAGAAATTTCCTCCGCTACCCTTAAAATCGGTGCAGGGCGAAATTTAAAGGGTGTAACTCCGGGCTGCGTCCACCAGGTGGCGCCACAGACCATCGCTATTCCCTACCTTGCAAAATCCACCCATTTCTCAATGATTTTCTTTGGGGAGAGACGGGTGCAGATGATGCCCACGAAGTCCGGCTGCCAATCAGAGAGAGAGCACCAATCAGGCAGGGCTTTAACCTGTGTCCAATGCCCCGCCCCCCTGAGCCAGCCAGTCCCCCGCCCTGGGACCGGAGAGGAGCCAGCGCCCCCTAGAGGGGAAAGGCCCCATGTCCATTACCTGCCCCGCTGAGCCAGCCAGTCAGTCCCACGACCTGGGACCAGAGCAGAAGCAGCACCCCCTAGAGGGAAGGCTCCAGACCCAAGTGGTGGCCCCGACTCTAATCCGTTGGGGGCAGCCAGCCGCGTCGCGTGTGTTGCCCGTTCTAGGGCGGCTGGGAGCCGAGGGGAATGGGAGAGCAGAAGCCGGGCCGTACCTTTTCCTCGTGCAGCGCCAGGTGATGGATCGCCAGCATCCGGATCCCCAGCCGGGAGGTGAGCGTCTTGTCTAGGAAATAGCGGATGACCTTCTCGTCCTGACACGGGAGGAGAACGGCAGCGGAAGGGGTTAACAGACAACAGCTTAACAAAGAGGCAGTGAGGACTCAGGGGACCTGGCTGGGTGATTTTGGGCAAGTCATGTCCCCGCTTCGCGCCTCAGTGTTCCTATCTATAAAATGGGTATAAAGATACCAGCCTCCTTTGTAAAGCTCTTTGAGAGCTACGGATGGAGAACGCTAGTTAAGTAAAAGGAATCAGTACTGTACTGATACCGAGGCGACACACAGAACCAAAGCCAAATACTTTCATATGGCTTGGACAGAAACGGTTATTTATGAGTAATAACCAGGAATCAGAGACAATAACTAGATAAACATTTCAAAAAGCTTAAAAATAAACATTGATATTCTCCATGGAAACGGCAAACAAATAAAAATGGAATTCCGGCAAGCCTAGACATCGACAAGTGGCTTAAAATATTGAATGATTATTCAAAAAGAATCATAAATACCATCAGCATAATGGGATTTAATGAGCTAATACAATCCAAGAGAAAAACAACAAGAATCAATAAAAGATTAGTAAAAGATGAATATGGATGATCGAAAAGCGTGTAATAGTGGGGAAAATACTGAAATAATGATTATTAATCCAAAATAATAATACAAGCATCAGGGGAATTAATAATTGATAATAACATATATTTTTACCAGTTGGTAAAATATTGAATTACAAACACAGAACACAATGATTTAGACATAAGTAGGTGGAATATTGACAAAAATACGGAAATGATCATTAGTCATCAGGAATAATAGATACTAGCAAACATGATCATACTAAATAATAATTAATAAGCATTAACTAAGCAATGACAGTGCGTGTTATAATCATTCCACGTGCTCATGAGGTATTTTTCATCAGTAAATCTCACTTTACAAAGGATGCTATTAGTCTCATTTACAGATGGGGAAAACGACACATAAATAGGGGACGTGACTCAACCAAGCTCACCCAGCAGAGTGCATAGCAGAGGTGGGAATGGAACCCAGGAGTCCTGGCTCCCAGCCCCCGCTACTCTAGCCCACTAAACCCCACTCCCCTCTCAGAGCCGGGGTGGAACCCAGGTGTCCTAGCTCCCAGCCCCCGCTGCTCTAGCCCACTAGACCCCACTCCCCTCCCAGAGCTGGAGATAGAACCCAGGTGTCCTGGCTCCCAGCCCCCGCTGCTCCAACCCCTAGACCCCACTCCCGTCTCAGAGCCGGGGATAGAACCCAGGTGTCCTGGCTCCCAGCCCCCGCTGCTCTAGCCCACTAGACCCCACTCCTCTCTCAGAGCCGGGGATAGAACCCAGGTGTCCTGGCTCCCAGCCCCCGCTGCTCTAGCCCACTAGACCCCACTCCTCTCTCAGAGCCGGGGATAGAACCCAGGAGTCCTGGCTCCCAGCCCCCGCTGCTCTAGCCCACTAAACCCCCACTCCCCTCTCAGAGCCGGGGATAGAACCCAGGAGTCCTGGCTCCCAGCCCCGCCCCTGCTTTAACCCCTCCCCCAATCCCAGCCCCTGGATACCTGGATGTGTTTGCGACACTCCCGCAGCCCCTCAGCCAGCAGTGTCACCACGTCCTTGTGATCATCCAGCAGCTGCCGGACCAGCTTGCAGTACTGGGTCTCTGCCTCTTGGTCCTTGATCTGGGAGGGGGGCAGAACGGGAAGGGACGAGAACCGGTGTGGAAGTCAGCGCCCCCTGGAGGGGAAAGGCCCCGGGTCCATTTCCCCAGCCCTCTGAGCCAGCCAGTCCCCCGCCCTGGGGCCGGATCAGAGCCGGCGCCCCAGAGAGGGGAGAGGGCTGTGTCCTAATTCCACCAAGCAACCAGCATATGGGAAATGTATGATGACACCTTAGTTGAGACAGGCGGATGGTGCATACAGAGATGGATGGAGGGACGGATCCAGTCGAGATAGATGGCTGGTGGGTACTGGGACAGGTGGAGGGATGGATCCAGTTGCGACAGACAGACAGCAGGTACGGGGTGGATGGATTCAGCCGAGATAGATGGCTCACGTCTACAGGGATGGATGGATGGGTCCCGTTGAGATAGATGGATGGCATGCACAGGAATGGATGGATGGATGGATCGACAGATGGATGGATCCCGTTGAGACAGCCGGATGGCATGTACAGGGATGGATGGATGGATTGACGGATGGAGGGAGGGATTGACAGCTGGATGGTGTGTACAGGGATGGATGGATGGACGGATGGAGGGAGGGATTGACAGCCGGATGGTGTGTACAGGGATGGATGGATGGATTGACGGATGGAGGGAGGGATTGACAGCTGGATGGTGTGTACAGGGATAGATGGATGGATCCAGTTGAGACAGCCAGATGGCGTGTACAGGGATGGAAGGATGGACGGATGGATGGATCCAGTTGAGACAGCCGGATGGTGTGTACAGGGATGGATGGATGGATGGACGGATGATTGGATGGATGGATTGACGGATGGATGGATCGATCAAGTTGAGACAGCCGGATGGTGTGTACAGGGATGGATGGATGGATTGACAGATGGATGGATCCAGTTGAGATAGATGGATGGTGTGTACAGGGATGGATGGAGGGACTGACGGATGGATGGATCCAGTTGAGACAGATGGATGGTGTATACTGGGATGGATGGAGGGACTGATGGATGGATGGAGGGACTGAGAGATGGATGGATCAAGTTGAGACAGCCGGATGCTGTGTACAGGGATAGATGGATAGACAGATGGATGGATCCAGTTGAGACAGCCGGATGCTGTGTACAGGGATGGATGGTGTGTACAGGGAGGAATGGATGGATTGACGGATGGATGGAGGTATTGACAGATGGATGGATCCAGTTGAGACAGCTGGATGCTGTGTACAGGGATAGATAGATGGATGGATCCAGCTGAGACAGCCGGATGGTGCGTACAGGGAAGGACGGAGCAGGGTGGGGTTGGGTGGATGGAGACGTGATAACCTACATTATCCTGATCCTCCCTCCAGAAATTCTACCCTTCACTCGATTGGCCCAGCCCCAGGATCAGTCGGCGCTGGGGGAAGCGAAGATATAACCTGTTCCCGTAATTTAACTGGCGCTGTGTGTGCCGGGGGCCGCCCGGTAACCGAATACTCACCGGGGGGAATTCGCTCAGCATCTGGAAGGCTCGGATGTACAGCTCATGCTGAAGGACGGAAAAAAGAATAAGCGTAAAGCGAGGCAGGGAATCACCGACTGGCAAGCAGGGCTCACCTGATAGAGCACAGGACTCCTGGGTTCGATCCCCAGCCGTGGGAGGGGAGTGGGGGCTAGTGGGTCAGAGCTGGGGGGCGGGAGCCAGGACTCCTGGGTTCGATCCCCAGCCCTGGGAGGGGAGTGGGGGCCAGTGGGTCAGAGCTGAGGGCCGGGAGCCAGGACTCCTGGGTTCTAACCCCACCCACCCAACAACCGCCAGCTCCCCCCAGTGTCCCCTTCCCCCTCGCGGTGTCTCCCAGCTGTGCCCCCGCTCGGGTACGTACCACGTGGAGGATCGTGGGGTTGCATCCGATGATGAACGGGAGGCTGCGGAAGCCCTTGATGCGATGGGCGATGCGGACGGGCAGCTCGCGGTGAAGGTAATGGGCACTTTTCTACAGGAGGAAGAACTCGGAGTGTAATTGACCGGGCTCAGTGGCCAGAGCAAGGGAGCTGGGAGCCAGGACTCCAGGGTTCTCTCCCCAGTTCTGGGAGGGGAGTGGGGTCTAGTGGTTAAAGCAGAAGGGGCTGGGAGCCAGGACTCCTGGGTTCTATCCCCACCTCTGCGAGGGGAGTGGGGTCTAGTGGTTAAAAGCAGAAGGGGCTGGGAGCCAGGACTCCTGGGTTCTATCCCCAGCTCTGGGAGGGGAGTGGGGTCTAGTGGTTAAAGCAGAAGGGACTGATCCTATGTCTGTGCCTAATTCTGCTCTTAATCCTGACCCCCTGTCATCAACCAGTGCGAATTCTCCTTCGCTTTCTGTCTTAAACGGGTTTGAAGAAAAACTGCACGGCTGTTCCCCAGCTGTCCCCACCCCAGAGGTGGCTGCATCTCAGCGCTGGGCGAGCCGTCCCTGTGCAGAGACGGGGCTGAAGGCTGCTACAATCCCATCAGTTCATTTAACGAGGCAGGCCGTAACACGCCGGGCGATCCGCCTGGAAACAGCCAGCGAACCCTCAGGCCTGGGCAGACTGGAGAGCTGCGCTGGGCAGCAAGGCAACAAGTGTGTCGGTTCTCAGCTGCACACACGGTGCGACAGAACCCAGGAGTCCTGGCTCCCAGCCCCCGCAGCTCTAACCCACTAGACCCCACTCCCCTCCCAGAGCCAGGGATAGATCCCAGGAGTCCTGGCTCCCAGCCCACTGGCTGAATGAGGCACTGGCTGGGTGTGTCCTGGCATCTGCCCTGTCAGGAGACGCTGGCACCCATCTGTTGGCATCTTTAGGGCTGTTTGCATCTCTCCCTCACAGGACCCAACCTGCAGCCCGCAGCTCCTCCCCACCAATTCCAGCAGAGCTACAGGAGCGGGGGCAGGGGGCCAGGACTCCTGGGTTCTATCCCTGGCTCTGGGAGAGGAGTGGGGTCTAATGGCTAGGGCGGGGGGGCTGGGAGTCAGGACTCCTGGGGTCTATCCCTGGCTCTGGGAGGGGAGTGGGGTCTAATGGCTAGGGCAGGGGGCCAGGACTCCTGGGGTCTATCCCTGGCTCTGGGAGGGGAGTGGGGTCTAATGGCTAGGGCAGGGGGGGCTGGGAGCCAGGACTCCTGGGTTCTATCCCTGGCTCTGGGAGGGAAGTGGGGTCTAATGGTTAGGGCAGGGGGCCAGGACGCCTGGGTTCTATCCCTGGCTCTGGGAGGGAAGTGGGGTCTAATGGTTAGGGCAGGGGGCCAGGACTCCTGGGTTCTATCCCTGGCTCTGGGAGGGGAGTGGGGTCTAATGGTTAGAGCAGCGGGGGCTGGGAGCCAGGAGTCCTGGGTTCGATTATTAAATCCCTGCATGACTGTCTGATTCCCCTCCCCCGCGCCGTGCCTCAGTTTCCCCAGCGGGTATAACACTCTTTCCCCCTCCGGTACAGTGGGGTTCGGTTTGAGCTCTCGGATGGGCCAGGTGGGGGCATGCTCGGGGGCTGTGCCGGTCTCCAACTTACCAGGTGGTGGCTGCCATCCTGCGACCGTCCCGAATACAGCATGGTGGTGGGCGTCAATCTCACGGACGGCTGGGAGAGAGGGAGGAAGTGTCAGACGGGGAAAGAATGGGACAGGAACTCCCAGAGAATGAAGGAGAAAGAAACAAAAAAGAATGAGAGGGAAAGTGGATGAGGAAGACAGGAAGGAGAAAGAGGGAGAGAAAAGAGCGAATGAGGGGAGAAAAAAGAAAGACAAGAATGCAGGAGGAAGAAATAAAAGGAGCGGGAGTGAGGGAAAGAATGAACGAGACAGGGAAGAAAAAGGAGAGAAATGGGATTGAATGGGGAAGAAATGACAGGAAGCAGAAAGGAGTGAATGAAGGAAAGAACAAAGAGAAAGGGGGAGAGAAGAATGAATGAGGAAGAAACAAAAAGGAGGGAAAAGACGGTGAAAGAAGCAGAGCAGAGGGAGAGAAACGAACTAGACAGCAAGAATGGAGGCGGAGGAGGAAGGGGCTTGATTCCATTCCTCAGGGGACCCCCAAATGGGGCTGCACACCCCAGCTCCCCAGGGGACCCCACACAGGCTGGACACCCCAGTTCCCCAGGGGACCCCCACCTCCCCAGGGGACCCCCACACGGGGCTGGACACCCCACCTCCCCAGAAGACCCCCACACGGAGCTGGACACCCCACCTCCCTACGGGCCCCCACACAGGGTTGGACACCCCACCTCCCCAGAACACCCCCAAATGGGACTGGACACCGCACCTCCCCAGGGGCTCCCCACACAGGGCTGGACACCCCACCTCCCCAGAAGACCCCCAAATGCAGCTGGACACCCCAACTCCCCAGGGGACCCCCACACAGGGCATGACACCCGACCTCCCCAAGGGCCCCCACATGGGGCTGGACACCCCACCACCCCAGGGGCCCCTACACGGGGCTGGCCACCCCACCTCCCCAGGGGGCCCCCCCACAGGGATGGACACCCCCCGAGCCAGCACATTACACACACACAGAGCAGCCACATGTCAGAGTTGGGGTTCAGGAAGGGGCAGTTCGGGGGAGGAGGAATGGGAAACCCCGACACAGAAAGACCACCTGGCTCTGACACAGAGGGGGATCCCAGGCTAGACGGGCCCTTGGACGAACCCCGGACTTGGTCGTGCCAGACACCTGGCAGCCCCCACGGCTTTCGCTGCCAGGAGGCCCATGGGAGCCCAGACCTGCTGCTGGGACCAACGCCCCAGATTCCCCGGTGATGAGCCAGCACCCGCCTCGGGGTACAGAGAAGCTACAGCCGTCCTGATGCCTTCAATCTGCAAGGCCTGGCTCCCGTCCCCCAGCCTGTTCCCACATGCGGCTGTTCCCCAGCTGCCCCGCCCCAGAGGTGGCTGCATCTCAGCACCAGGAGAGCCATCCTCGTTCCTCAGGAACTGGCTCTCACAATCCAGCCCCGTCTTTTCACGGGCCGGGGCCCAGGATCGGGGCCTCCCCGGGCTGAGGTGTGGGCTCTTTAGAGGGGAGGAACGGGAGTTGCCGTGGAGGCCTAGGCAACCGAGAGGGTTGCCACGGCAATACCGCTAACTGCCCAGCAACGGGGAAGGGGCTTTCAAAGGATGCTAATTGGAAAAAGCAATTAGGAAATCAAAAATAGCGAATGCAATCATAGAATCATAGAATATCAGGGTTGGAAGGGACCTTAGGAGGTCATCTAGTCCAACCCCCTGCTCAAAGCAGGACCAATCCCCAATTTTTGCCCCAGATCCCTAAATGGCCCCCTCAAGGATTGAACTCACAACCCTGGGTTTAGCAGGCCAATGCTCAAACCACTGAGCTAACCCTCCCCCCCCCCTAATCTAATGCGGGGGTGGGGGGGGGGCTTCTGATCGACCTAGCGGGAACAGGCCCCAGGCCCCATTCCCCACACCCCTGAGCCAGCCAGTCCCTGCCCTGGGGCCACATTGGAGCTGGCGCCCCCTAGAGGGGACAGGCCCTTTCATTTCGGCCTCCAGTCTAGCTCACTAAACCCAGATTAATACCTCCTGGACCGGCAATGCGTCCCTTCTTCCGGGGCACGTGGGCACGTGTTTTATTTGCCGGCAGCTTCGTACCCGGAGAGCTGCTGAAATTAATATTTAACTCCCCTCTAGTACAGGGGACAGGCGGTAATTCAGCACGTCGCCTGGTTTCTCTTGAGTAAATATTTGGCTGCTGAACGCTGGCTCGTGTCGCCAAGCTCTCCGTCCTGTACTCCACCCGGCCCCCCTCTCCCGTTCCTATTTAGCACAACGGGACCGACGTCCCCTGCTGCCCATCCACTGTACCAGGGAATGGATCTGGGTGAGTAGCTGCTGCGGCAGCGTGGGGGATAAGAGCCAAGAGAGGAACAGATGACTCGCAGACAATAAAAGGGAGATGCAGCCACCTCTGGGGTGGGGCAGTTGGGGACAAGGCCATAGGGGGTCGGCTCAGCTGGCGCGGAGATGCGGCTGACTCTGGGGCAGAGCACGGCAGCCGGCTAACACATGCGGTGCGCGGGCCTTTGGGACAGGAAGTGAAAAGGAATCTTGTGTCCAGCTGAAAGAGCAGCAGGGAATTTGCGAGGGTAGAGTGGAGTCACGGGAGCTGGAATTTGGCCAGGATCCATGAGCCCCACCCGGCTCTCTACAGCACCGCACCGGGGCATTGAGGCCAGCTGTGAAAGCCAGGGGCGAGCGCCCTCTCCCACACGCCCTGCAGCACAGCACCCCCTAGTGCCACTGACTGGGGTTGCCTCAGTTTCCCTCCAAGCAATGAGCGCCCCCTCTGGGAGGGGAAAAGGCTGACTGAGCCAACGCCCCTCACCTTCTCCGCTGCGATGTCAATGGCTGACTGGTTGTAGAAGGAGGTGACCGTCTTGGATCGCTCTCGGGCCAGCTCCACTTGGTGGTTATCCATGACAGAAGTGGACTGGTACCGGAGGGCGGGGGACAGGAGCCGGTGCATGGAGGGGGCCCAGTTCCCTGTTCCCCCCA